>JAMPIV010001486.1:677500-1277500 GCA_024509875.1 Oreohelix idahoensis
GGCAGTATTCACATTTGGGGAGGATTCAGTTTTCACCATCGCTTGCCTCTTCACGTCTTCCGTGGAAATTTTAATGCTGTGACATAGCGAGATGAGGTTCTGGATGCATTGGTTGCTCCTGCGTTCACAAATTATCCAGACGTGCTGCTTCTCTAGCAGGATATCGCACGTGCGCACACCGCATGCATTAAGCAGCAATATCTACAGCAGCAGAACATTGTGACGATTGATTGGCCTGTGTCACAGTGACTGTTAATTTATTTTACCATTCCGTTCCATATGTTATTACTTTTTAATGTTCGGGTTTCCTTGACATTTTATATTTTCTTTTCTACCTTTATGAGCCCCCCTTTCCCAGACCCCACCCGCGGTTTGTTTACGTTCTGGCCAGCTGCGGTCAGCTAACGATAAAGTAATGTTATCTAAACGCACCTGGGGCTTGTTCGACCAGAGAAACTTTCCTCTGGTCGCTTTAAGTGTTTGAACGAGCGGAACGGTTTCTGTGAAGACACGGCTCGTTAGCAGGGACCAATCTTCTGCGGTCGGTAAACAGGTTCTGATCTTCGATTCAAGGGGGAGATAACAATCGCGGTCAGTCTCTGAGTTTTGCCCCTTAGACGAGTTAGAGCTCTCATAATATTATGCATTTCTCTACATGAAGGAATTTTCTTGCGGTTGTTGACTTCTGATGTCTCTAGAATAACCTTGTCTTACTCCTCATTACGCATTACGCCGATACATCTGTAGAATCAGGCTATGCAGGTGTCCCGGGTAGCGTTGGTTGTAAGCTATAAATCTGGTTAGTCTTAATAGACTAACACACTCGTGAATATTTTCCTGGCCCGAGATGGACCATCATGAGATAAGGCAGACTTTAACAAAAAACTAAATGTTAAGGCCTATCTCTAGTCATCTTTCGGGGTGAGTTGATATGTCTTATTAATATATGAATATTCATGTTAGCTTTTTATATATCTGATAGGAATGTGACTTACTTCATTTTTTGAGGATTTCTCCCGGTACATTTAATTCAGTGATAATGTAGCGCTGTCTACGGCCTTAGTTAAATGGTGCTTAAACTTTTACGGTTTATAATGGGAAATGATAAACTTACAATAACAGCATATTAGGCGTAGAATCAGTTCATACAATGCTTACCATTGGGTTAAGAGTCAGCAAAATTAACTGTCATTTCTGCAAGATAAGGTCAGAGGTGTGGATCATTCACTTAACACTGAATTATAGGAGAAAGTCACTTATTCCTTTTTTGATAGATATTTCTAGTGGCAAGGGAGAATCATTTTATGCTTACTTGTGTAGCTAGGCACTAGTCTATATCTTTCACAGAAAGCAGTCACCAGGCATAGATATAATTATATCTTATGATTCAGCCACAGCTGTATTATTATAGCAAGAACATTGCATTTTCTATGTACTCATTTTGTGGAATGTTAATATATTTCCCCAAGGGAACATATGATTTATTTGTGTAATGTCACATGCTGTAATCTGTTTATGTAATTCATTTAATGTTGTAAGATGAATAAGCATATTCATTCAACTGTAACTACAAGGTTAGGTTTCCTGTATGTTTAGTTGGAAGAAGAGGAGTAGATTTTGCTGTCAGAACATTTGCTGACAGGTACATGGGTGTACAAAATATATTGAGCCTATGTGGGCACATGCTGATAATTGATAGAGTGGAAGGAGCGGAGCATAACTATGTTATATAACATTAGTGTGATTTTGTTGTTGCTTGATGTAAAGGGTGTCTTTTTTGGGGGGTCTCAGTTTCAGGGATACCGAATTGCTAGAGTCAAGTCTCCAGTCAGTCGAAGAAATGTCATATACTCTTCGTTCTAGAGGGATTCTGAATACAGCTAGCAATCACGAGTCGTCACCCCCATTCCTGAACCTAAACCCTTTGTCAACGCCAAGTTAAGCTCACGCAGTGCAACGAGCCAACGCTAAATCTGAAATCATCCCAGGCAGTAGTAGTTCTCTACTCGCCTATTGGGATACCAGTCAGAGCATTGCGGCTTCCAGAATATCAAAACCGCCCAGCATGTCTATAGCAGAATCTGATATCACCCGCCTTTGTGTGCCTAAACGGGACACTCAGCCAAACCACAGCCAAACCAGTTTAAACCGGATTTAATGCCAAGCAAGCAATAGCACCGGATAAGAGCGCCTGGTTCTCTTCGTCCCCAAATAACTTCGTCTGGTGTAGTTCTGGGTTATGAAAACCTCGCACTTAGGAGCGGCCAGCAAGAGAAATAGACAGAGTTTCAGCCCCCTCACGCAATTAGAGGTCACAAACGTTTAGCACCAACAAGGAAAGTTTTGTAGGCTTATTCCCTCACCTTGAAGGATCTACATGTAAAACTCTTTTCTGGAGCTAACACCTTTGGTCCCACGAAAGCGGACAGGCTGTCGCTCAGTTTGTTTATTTGGTCAGCAGAAGATAAACAGCGTCTCCCAGCCCCTCACGCAATTAGAGGTCACCAACGTTTAGCACCAACAAGGAAAGTTTTGTAGGCTTATTCCCTCACCTTGAAGGATCTACATGTAAGACACTTTTCTTTAGCTGGCACATTTGGTCCCACGAAAGCGGACAGACTGACACGCAGTTTTATTCATTTGGTAAACCAGAGGTAAATATAGTCTTCCAGCCCACCTCGCGCAATTAGAGGTCACCAATGATAGCACCAACAAGGAAAGTTTTGTAGGCATATTCACTCACCTTGAAGGATCTACATGTAAGACACTTTTCTGGAACTATTACATTTGGTACCACGAAAGCGGACGGACTGACACTCAGTTTATTCATTTCTCTGTGTTCTAAAGTTTTATGATCGGTGGTCTGCGTGTGTCCGTCGGTGTATTTGGCATATTTTGATTATTGATGATTATTGATGAGTATTATACTGTGTATGATGAGATGCATTATTTTCCATGCTTTTCTTTTTTAATAAAGTTTACACATTTTATTAATGCGCTGTTCACGACCCTTCCATCCATAACTAACTTGTTTTAGCTTTTTACTATAATCTCTATGTTTGATAAGAGAAAAGAGTGAGAGCAGGAGGTGCTTAGACAGTATAAGTGAGTTGAGGCTTGGAGAGAGGGATCATTTTGATAAATCTTGTTCCAGGTTGTCTCAAGTCCATCTCCTATTACACTTTATCTATGTGTAAGCTATAACTCTGTCAGTCCACTATCCCTTGTCGATTTCAATACTATTGTCCAACTCGACAAATACTCTACACGCTAACTCAACTACGACATCAATGTGGGCCGGTCCGTGATTCTTGAACCCATCTAGTACGACATTTAATGTGTGCTCGTTCCGAGGATGAATCTCTCACAAGATTCTATTCTGATTCTTAGAGTTAGTGTTCTGCAGATTATAAGAATTTCTATTCCTTAGACATATCGCACTATTTCTTTTGGTGGAAGTCGGAACAGGTTTTTTTTTTCTCCACAGCAATCATAAATATTTAGTTACATTTATTGTTCATGCTACACATGGGACAGCAGGTTAAGGTTGCTGGTATCACTGCTGAGTTTTTGGGTTGATAAATCTGACGACTATTGTTGAAAAAGTCAGAAAAATTTTTTTAAGGGTTAAATTTTTTTTTTTTTCAGGAGTAGCTCTTTAACCTGAGATAAGAAGCTACAGATAGTCAGACAGAAGTTGGATACGATTTTGGTTATGAGTATAGGATGTTCCAACGACATGTAATGAACGTCTATGGAAAAGATAAATTACTGTCATTCAGTCCGTGTTCCACGAACTTTTAAAAAGGGGGCAACTTGTCACAGTGACTGTTAATTTATTTTACCATTCCGTTCCATATGTTATTACATTTTATTGTTCGGGTTTCCTTGACATTTTATATTTTCTTTTCTACCTTTATGAGCCCCCCTTTCCCAGACCCCACCCGCGGTTTGTTTACGTTCTGGCCAGCTGCGGTCAGCTAACGATAAATTAATGTTATCTTAACTCTTTCAGTCCCAAGCAAAAAAGTGGGTTTGGCCCAAGCAAAAATGGCCACCCCAGTGCGTTTTTATTGTTTTTGTTTGGAAATAATTTTTTTAAATATTCATATGCATAAATAACTTTGTTGTTGTATATGAAACTGAATGTAATTGGATGTATTTTACTCTTTTGCTACAAGTATAAAAGATTTCAATGAAAAATGATTAGTTATTCAAGGTAAAATGGAAGATATGCGCTTTAAAAAATGATTAGTTATTCAAGGTAAAATGGAGGATATGCGCTTAAAAAAATCGCTTAAAAAAATATAAAATAAACATCTCAAAACAGAAACACGTTCACTCTTAAACACGTGCGGTATTTAAAAGAATGTACTTGCAGACGGAAATGACTTTGTGGGTAGTTATAATTAGAAACAGTCTCAAACAGAGGCACATATACTAAAGGCTTTTTAAAGTCGATTGGGTCAAGCGCGTCTAACCCCTGAGCCTTTATAAAGTCGATTGGGACTTAAAGAGTTAACGCACCTGGGGCTCGTTTGACCAGAGAAACTTTCCTCTGGTCGCTTTAAGTGTTTGAACGAGCGGAACGGTTTCTGTGAAGACACGGCTCGTTAGCAGGGACCAATCTTCTGCGGTCGGTAAACAGGTTCTGATCTTCGATTCAAGGGGGAGATAACAATCGCGGTCAGTCTCTGAGTTTTGCCCCTTAGACGAGTTAGAGCTCTCATAATATTATGCATTTCTCTACATGAAGGAATTTTCTTGCGGTTGTTGACTTCTGATGTCTCTAGAATAACCTTGTCTTACTCCTCATTACGCATTACGCCGATACATCTGTAGAATCAGGCTATGCAGGTGTCCCGGGTAGCGTTGGTTGTAAGCTATAAATCTGGTTAGTCTTAATAGACTAACACACTCGTGAATATTTTCCTGGCCCGAGATGGACCATCATGAGATAAGGCAGACTTTAACACAGAACTAAATGTTAAGGCCTATCTCTAGTCATTTTTCGGGGTGAGTTGACATGTCTTATTAATATATCAATATTCATGTTAGCTTTTTATATATCTGATAGGAATGTGACTTACTTCATTTTTTGAGGATTTCTCCTGGTAAATTTAATTCAGTGACAATGTAGCGCTGTCTACGGCCTTAGTTAAATGGTGCTTAAACTTTTACGGTTTATAATGGGAAATGATAAACTTACAATAACAGCATACTAGGCGTAGAATCAGTTCATACAATGCTTACCATTGGGTTAAGAGTCAGAAAAATTAACTGTCATTTCTGCAAGATAAGGTCAGAGGTGTGGATCATTCACTTAACACTGAATTATAGGAGAAAGTCATTGATGAGTGTTAATGTTGGAGTAGGATCGGTTGATGTGGTATAATTATGGTTACCACATTGATACAGATATTATGGTCAACTCAAACCGACACAGTGTTGGGCATGCAGGTCACCTTGTTTATGAAGTATTGAGGCCCCGACAAGGGACAGTGTTTATGTTGAATGAGAATGCAAATGTACGTTATGCGAATGGGTGGTACTGTTCTGCAAAGTTGACAAGTAATAAGGCACTCATTCACTCATGTATGAAAGTCAAGGATGTCTGGAACTACTGTTGATAATTTCACACATTTAATAGGACGCAAATTCTGATGACACATATATAGTCACTGGAACAGTTTGGCAAAAAACATAACATGCTCGACAAAATGGTCTACGACATCAAATATGCATTCATATTGAATGTGGATACAACAGAACATTCGTAGCTAGTCCCCCAGGGTTCTAGTTGTATAACTTTCAAGCCTAACTGACTGACCGCGTCAGTTAATGTTTGTAAACGTTTATTATAAATGGCTCCCTGACAGAACCTCTTCTGTCGAGGAATTACAAGCCTTAAATCAGTAGGCTTAAGTGACGACAATCTTAAACCACAGTAGTGGGTTACCATAGTAGACAGATCTCTGTACCATCATCAGATAATAAGGTATCCCTGTTCTCCGAACGATGATCCGCTTAGGCAAAGGCGAGATCCAAAAATGGCCCTAACTTCGATGAGCTTCGTTCACTATGAAGCTGCATAATGAAGCATAAGTAAAGGCGCTGTCCATCATATCAATAATGCTGTGTAGATTATATGCATAATAATGCAATGTATATCATACCAATAATGGTGCTGCTGGCAAAATATCGTCTCGAAAATAGTCAATCATATACATGTGCAGATCATAACATGGCTGCAGATCTAGGCATTTGAAAAGGTACAGTAACTGTCTCTCTTTACCTTATCATCCTAGAAAAACACTAGAAAAATAGCACCCGCCTTCCTTTGGCGCTAAGAATATATTCTGGGGAAGAACATAGACATAATAGTCACACAGACGATGTCACCTTCCCCCAGAATTTCACAGCAAAGCACAAATCTTCGGACTTCTGTCCGTACAGCGATCAGGATCCGCCCATCATCACGGAAGTCTCTCTCGACAACCCCAATTCGACACATGCGCAGAAACGCGTGACCCCCAGAGTTCAAATCAAGATGGGCCGACGTAAATCTAAGTATTTCTCAACAAAAATTGTTAACAGATAAATAAATATCTTTCTATATATATATCTCTATATTCATTGCTTACAAAAGAATCTGTGCGTAACAGACTACCACACCCCCCGGAAAAAAATGAAAATCATTTTTTTCATCTAAGAGCAACATACAATAGGCTCACAACGCACGAATAATGCGCAGATGAGAAATATCAGTAATTTATATAATGCCAAATAGGCTACGTCGACGAATAGATCGACAAGCGAGAATATATCTCAACATCTCAGAGAAAGTATTTTTCTAAGCATAAATATTTCCAGAGAGGTGTCACCAACTTATATTACAATACTGGCAATATCAAAATCCATACAATAATTCATACAATAATTCCATATTAGGTACTATGAGTTCATGATTAACAAAGAAGAAAAAAAATCATTAAAGGACAGCGGTAAATATACATTAATGAACCGCTAAGTGGTGATACAATCAATATATCATATATTACAAATTTGTACCTATTTTGATATAGAAAAGAACTATTGTAGAGTTAGACGTATTAGAAAGTCCAAGACGTAACAGTTAGGTGGAATCATGTGGGCATCTAGACAAAATGTCTGCCATCGCATTTTCTGAGCCACGGATAGCTCGCACCGAAAAATGAAAAGGTTGAAGAGCAATCGCGTATCGAGTTGATCTCGAGCTCTTCAAATTTTTACTTTGAATAGCTGTAAGAGCTTTCTGGTCAGTTTCCACAATGAAATGCGCGCCAAGAAGGAATCTTTGAAGTTTGAGAATTGACCAAACCATAGCCAATAATTCACGGTCTAAAACCGAGTAATTCCTTTCTGCCGCATTAAGTTTTCGAGAGATATACATTAGAGGATGCAGAGTTTCTGAGTACTCTTGCATTAGTGCCGCTCCGATCCCAATGAATGAAGCGTCACTACGAAGAACAAATGTCTTATCTGTAGTAGGTAACATTAAAATAGGTGGAGTTGAAAACAAAGTTTTAATCTTATCCAAAGAGGATTGGCATTCCTGAGACCAGTGGACCATATTAGGAGACCCTTTCTTTAGTAACGAAGAAAGATGTGCCATGATAGAGGGTAGATTCTGAATGAATCGTCCATAAAATTGTATAAGACCTAAGAGACTTCTCACTTGCTTTTTAGTCTTAGGAATAGAGATGTCAAGTATTTTACTGGTATTATGGTCCTCTGTCTTTAGGAAACCATGACCGACACGGTGACCTAGGAAAGAAATTTCGCTAAAACCAATACAGGCTTTAGAGGGTTTCGCTGTCAACTTATGCTTGCGTAAAGTAGACAGTAATTCATATAACCCTAAATAGTGATCTTCCCAAGTATCACTGAAAAGACAGATGTCGTCTAGGTATGCAATGACATCTGATCGATAAGATAGGATTCGACGCATCATGCGTACGAATGTAGCTGGGGCGTTCATAAGGCCGAAAGGCATGAAATTCCATTGAAACAAACCCCTAGGTGTAGAAAAAGCAGTAAGAGGTTTGGCGTGTTCAGATAAAGGAACTTGGCAATATCCCTTAGACAAGTCAAGGATAGTGAAGAAATGAGATTTAGAAAGCCTAGTAAGTAGCTCTTCTAATAAAGGCATAGGTTCAGCATCGAATTTCGTAACTTGATTCAATTTGCGATAATCAACGCAAAGACGTATGTTATTGTCTTTTTTTTCGAACAATAACCATCGGCGAAGAATATGCTGAACTGGATGGTTCGACTTTTTTAAATTCTATCATCTCATCCAACTCTTTCTCGACCTGTGCTTAAAAATGTATAGGGATAGGATAAGGTCTGACCCTAATAGGATTATGGTCAGTTATAATAATGTCATGTTCAATGACATGGGTATGTCCAGGAATGTCAGTAAGGACATCCTGAAATGTTTGTAACATTGACGAGACTTGTCGCTGTTCCGCCATAGACAACTTAGGAGAAATAGTGACATTTTTCCATGATTCACTAGAATGAAGTGGAATCATCGGAAGAGGAAGATTCACATCCGAGAAACTTGTTTCCTCATCCTGTATTACGGACAGGGATGAGTAATGACCATTAAGGACTTGAGAATCGTCCGTCGCCTGAAAAATAGGCTGCAAATAATCTGGACGTTCATGGAATTCCGTAAGCATGTTGATGTGGAAGCTTTTATGCTTCCCGTCAATATCGACAATATAGTCAACATCGGAAATTTTCGATATTATATCGTACGGACCTCTCCAAGAGATAAGAAGTCTGTTTTCCCTACAAGGTAGCAAAACAAATGCTTTGTCACCCGGACAAAGTTGTCGTAAGCGTCTCTTTTTATTGGCAAATTGCCTTGCCTTCTGTTTAGCAAAGTCAGAAGAAGAAGTTGCTAATTTGCATGCTTCGATAATCTTGTGTCTAAGCGCGATGACATATTCGTAAGAAGATTTTGTGTCATCGTTAATATTATCAGCGGTTATAAGATCATGAAGCAAAGACAAAGGGCCGTGCGGTCGCGCGCCAAAGACAAGTTCAAAGGGAGAAAATCCTGTATGTTCATTGGGGACCTCTCTGTAAGCAAAGAGGGCCGCGGGTAAAACCCTGTCCCAATCTTGAGGATGATCCTCAGTTATCTTTCCAAGTAAGTTTTTGAGTGTTCTATTTAGGCGTTCGACCATCCCATTAGACATTGGGTGATAGATATTACTCAAAGATCTTTCTATCTGCAGAGTAGACATTACTTGAGACATGGTATCCGATACTAGTTGGGTGCCATGGTCTGAAAATATTTCTCCGGGGAATCCCAGACGAGAAAATATGAGCCAAAGAGCGTCTGCAATATCCGTAGTAGAAATGCTCTTCAGAGGAATAGTGTTGCGGGTCGAAAATTAGCCCAACGGATTGTTGAAAGTTTGATAGTCAATCGTGGTACCTGTTTTTACAGTTCATCATTTTTGCATCGTGCCTTCGATGTTAATTACGCGAATGTGGGTTTAAATACATTGAAACCATGATAGTCATAATTGAATTCCCAAATGTTCATAGACGGGATAAGTCATGTCTAGAGTCCAAACAAACAATTTATTATACATTCTGTAGACATAGTACGTTGATCATGAATTACAAAGCAAATATAATTTAGAATCCTATGTTGAGTTAGCTATCTTGCATATCAGTCCTTTGTCTCATACATCTGAATTACTGTAGGCAGAACGACATAACTATATGCACGCGTGGTTGGTAAATCCAACGACCGACAGTGAGATTACGCGTCTGGCACTAGTATTAACTAAAACGGACTGTTAATTCATCTCGACAAGGTTTAGTCAATTACTAACCTGTAACTTCATCTTTCTTCATCATAACAGTGGACTGACCCATGTCCATAATAAAATACAATATAACTGTGTGGCATTCCATGCCCGACACCATAAGAATATAAAGACACGTCTTCTCCGTTCGACGGTCATTCAAGAAAGGGTCCCGTTACTTGGTCACCGTGCGTGACTACCAACGCTGAAACGTCACAGCGTTCACTAGGCTAATAATACTTTTACATTACATTAAACGTTGTAACCCCTAAAATAGCATGCTGCTAACCTCTAGCAGACAATGCCAATTAATCTACCGTAACAATTCCCTGTCCACCGGGGAAAAAAAAATATTAGATAGATTTTTTTTTCAAAAACCTATCTGAATGAATATCAAAAAATTTAAAAATATCAAAAAATTTAACAAAAATGCGGCATATGGCCTACGATGTTCTGTCTAGAACAGTGTCGTGGTCATGTCGACTTACTAACAGTCATCTAATATATTAATGATCATATTATACATAAATGTTATACATATATTTTTTATGAACTAAAAGAGAATCGCTAATGTTGATATCTAATTAAATAATTAATTAACTTAAAATATGTCGCAATGAAATGTCACGTCAGACTAATCTAAAGAGTTAAAATTAAACTAATTAATTATATTGAGTGTGTAATAAGAATAAAGTTGTTGAAAATCTAATGTAAGAAAAATAAAAGTATATGTTAAAAAGAGAAATAAATAAATGAAGAATAAAGTAGAGAAAGAAAGTAATGTATAAATTTAACTTAGTTATGTGTGTTGGACATTAATTAAGTTTAGTATTAAGTTGTTAATACCTCTCTAAATTAATAAATTTAAACAATAATGCAGTATGTAATGTATCAACCTAATTATTAACTATATAATATAATAGTTACATACAATAACATTATCTAAGAATCATGTGAGTTTTTATTTTTTTCTTTCTTTCATTTTTTTCCAAATTTCATTTCATTTTTTTTTCATATTTATCTCACCTTTCATTTTAATTTCCATTATTTTAACGACTTAATTAAAATTAATTAAAGTTGGATATGATGATCCATCCGTAGGCTTGATCCTTGCGAATTCCGATTAGAAAAAAAATGTTTATGTGTTTCAGTTCATAAGTATCGACGTTATTGACAATAGTTCATGTCGCATACTGAGTTACTTTGATAGTATTTTCTATTATTTTCACTTGATGCACGAAAATGTTTCCAATAGTTTTACCATGACTGGATATCAAGCAAAGTCCTGGTGTAAATACGAACATAGAGTCAATTGATTTCGTTCATTTCGTATATAATATGTCTTTAGTAAGCAGATACGTGTATTGTAGGCAATTGTTTCTGTCTATGTAGAACAGCAATGATAGTGCTATGTCTCTTGAGTAAGTATCTGCGACGTTACTATAGTTCAGGACTCGACATCAGTAGGATTTCGAGACAGAGTATCTGCCAAGACGTTATCTGATCCTGTGATGTACTCGATTGAGAAGTCAAAAGGTTGAAGGAGAATAGCGAATCTGGTGAGCTTTGGACTTTTATGATTCGCCCGTCGTAGTGATGCTACGGCTTTTTGATCTGTCTGGACCACGAATGGGGCCCCTAACAGGAACTTCTCCAATTTCGTTATCGCCCATACCACTGCTAACAGTTCGCGGTCGACAGTGGAGTATTTGATCTCTGGTGGTTTCAGTTTCCGTGATACGTACAAGGATGGATGAAGGATGTCGTCATGATATTGGAGCAAACATGCGCCAATTCCGTACATACTCGCATCTGTGCGGAGAATAAACTTTTTGGAAGCATCAGGTAGTCTCTAAATAGGTGGGTTTTAAAAAATGTTAATAATATTAAGAAATACATTATTACACTCACTAGTCCATGTCACCTTCACTGGCATGTCCTTTTTCAACAGTGATGATAAGACAGCCGTGATAGATGACAGGTTAGGTACAAATCTGCTGTAATATTGGACTAGTCCTAACAAGCTTCTAACCTGTTTCTTCGTTTGAGGAACGGAAATGTTTAAAATTTTAGAAACCGTACTGTGTAGTGTTCGGATATATCCTGCTCCAATAATGTGACCCAAAAAAGTTATTTCGTGAAACGCTACTTGTAATTTTGTGGGTTTAGCAGTTAAATTGTTGCTTCTTAATGTGTCCAAAACGTATTCAAGACCCAAAAAATGTTCCTCAAAAGATGAACTAAATAAGCATATGTCGTCTATGTATGTAATAATGTCTGGTCTACCTGAAAAAATGTGTCGCATCATGCGAACAAAGGTAGCTGGAGCGTTAACAAGCCCAAAAGGCATAACATTCCACTGGTAAAGACCTTGCGGAGTGGAAAACGCTGTGTAGTATTTAGCTTTTTCGGTTAGTGGTATCTGCCAATAACCTTTAGTTAAGTCTGTCTTAGTGAATATAGTTGCGGTCGATAGACGTGGCAGTAAGTCGTCGAGAAGTGGATGTGGTTCGCTATCAACTATCGTTTGTGCATTTAATTTTCTATAGTCGACGCATAGTCTAATGTTATTGTCCTTCTTTCGGACAATAACTAATGGAGAAGAAAATGGGGAATTACTAGTTTCAATAATTCCTAAAGATAACATCTGTTCAAGTTCCTTAGTAGTTTTAGTAAGAAAGTGTAGAGGAACAGAATATGGATGTACCCGAATTGGAGTATCATCGTTAAGAGTGATGTCATGACTAATGACTGATGTGCGACCTGGAACGTCGGTCAACACATCTGGATAAGATTGTAGAAGTTCAGCAATCTGTTGATGCTGTTGCGGTGTAACCGACGAAGAGATGGTTACGTCCCGCCAAGATTCAGTAGGCTGTACTACAGGTACAGGTAATGCTAACTGTACCTCAGGAAAAGAAGATTCTTCTTCCTGGATAACAGACAAATTAGAATAGTGACATGTAGGTACGAAAGTGTCATCTAGTTCATGAAAAATAGCTTGTAGATGTTCAGGTCGAGTATGAAATTGTTTGAGCATATTTATGTGAAATATTTTGTGATGTCCCTTAATGTCCAGGACATAATCAACATCAGAAATCTTATTGATAACCTGGTATGGACCGTTCCACGAGATGAGTAGTTTATTATCGTTATGTGGCAATAACACATAAGCTTGATCTCCTGGAAATAATTGACGTAATCGTCTATTACTGTTTTGGAAAGTTCTAGCTTTCGCTTTAGCAGCCTCAGATGAAGCTGTTGCCATTTTGCAGGCATCAATAATGTTATTCCGGAGATTAATTACATACTCATAGGATGACTGGGTATCCTGAGTCATCTCGGAGTCAATCAATAAGTCTTTTATTAGTCCCATAGGACCTCTTGGTGGAGCGCCAAAGACTAATTGAAACGGAGAGAAGCCAGTTTGTTCATGTGGCACCTCTCGATAAGCGAATAACACGGCTGGGAGTACTCTGTCCCAGTCCTGTGGATGGTTAACTGTAACTTTATGTAACATTTGTTTGAGTGTGCGGTTAAGTCTTTCTACTGCACCATTACTCATTGGGTGATAAATGCTGCTGAGATTTCTATCTATATTCCAAGTCTTCATTACTTCAGTCATAGTCTCAGATATAAATTGAGATCCATGATCTGATAAAAGTTTCCTAGGAAAACCTACTCTAGAGAAGATCAGGTGTAGTGCATCAGCTACATCTGTGGTGGTGGTTGTTTTCAATGGGATGGCTTCTGGCCATCGTGTGCATAAATCGATGCACGTGAGAATAAATCTATGTCCTCTGGCTGATGGTAAAAGTGGGCCAATAATATCAATGGCCATCTTGTCAAAGGGTCTCACAGATATGTCACAAGCCTGAATAGGCGCCGTGTGAAAGGCTCCTCGTGCTTTCACTTCCTGGCATATCGTACAGGAGCGTACGTACTGTGAAATATCTCGTGACACTCCCGGCCAAAAAAAGAAGATAATACTCGAGAACGTGTCCGAGTATATCCCATGTGACCTGCGCACTTAGAATCATGTGCGTGTTGAAGTATGTACCGTCTAAAAGCAAAAGGTACCATGACCTGTTGTCTTACATGAGTTTTATCCATAAAACATCTTAATAAAATGTCATTTTTAATAATAAACCAATGACTATTATTATTGTTCATAGCAAGATTGTCAACTTTGTTGACCAATGCAAAAAATTTTGTTAATGATCTGTCTTCCTTCTGTTTTGCAGCAAAGGATACTCGGTCAATAGTAGAATGAACCTCGATATTTTCATGTTTGTCTGTTTCCTTGTTTTCAGTGTCCATAGTCTCTAATTGTTTCGTATGTGCTCTGGTTATTACTGCATTTCCGATGCATAGATTATTTTTTTCCCATTCAATAATCTCTTCTGGTGTGCAATCTTTACTTCCGTGTATGCATCCCACCATAAGGTCGGCAATTGGGTTTCTTAACATGCATGCTTTAACGTTGCCTGTGAAAAAAGGTGTATTAATATGTATAATAGCAGTTGGATAACATTCTATGGTTCCTCCAAAGGTCATGCACCTGACATGTTCTCCAGTTGCACAATTTGGATGAACAAGTGACTGACGGATTCCGATCGTTGTCGATCCCGAATCTCTTAAAACTGAGACGACGGATCCATTAACTTTTCCTCTGTTGAAGATCAGCGAGCCTGTTCCGTCATTGACTGCTAGACTGACTTCTGGTAGAATGTGTCCGCAGTTCAGAACTGTCTCTTTTGCCTTCTGAAATATAAGATTACATTCTGGGCAACTATTTGCCACGTTATAATTCATTGCATAACATGTAGATGAAGACTGTATTTTGTTATTAGTAGGTGAACTCTGAACCCCAGGGGTTGTAGCAGTAGTAACGGCTGCCCCTGTATTATGATTATAATTTGTCGATCTACGAGAATGAGAACGATGACGAGAATAATCAGTTGAATTATCCCGTTGTCCCCTATTGTAACTGTTATCTCGATGTCTCGAGTTATAATTATCGCTGTTGTTCCAATTGTTACCATTATTATAATTATATGACCGATTATAACTTGAGTTACGTGGATTATTGTTGTATCTGGACTGAGGTGAATAATTTCTATTTTGTGGTCTTCCTCTATTAAAGTTATTGTTAAAACTATTACGTCCCTTATGAAAATTAATGTCATAGTTTCCTTTGAACCTACCTCTGTCCACACTGTGTGTTCTTGGTTTGTTATTACTATGATATGCCATATTGGAGGCTACAGGAAGAGGTTCTCTTATCAACGAGCCAGAAATGTTAGCATTCGGATGAGCGGTGCAGTAATTTAACGAAATTTTTTCTAACTCATCAATAGTTTCTGGTTTACGTTCTTGCAGATAAGCAAAGAACGGTGGGCTGACAGAAGATAACACTTTATCCCTCAATAACAAATCGACTAACTTGTCGTAAGATTTGTTGACACCTGCCAGTTCAACCCATCTGTTAAAAGTATTGCGTATGTTAGCAATAAAACCTGTAAAGTCTTTATTATTATCTGGCAACAAACTTTTGAAACGTAATCTACATGCCTCTTCGTTCAAGTGGAACCGACGCAATAACAAAGTCTTAATGGCCTCATAGTCTGTGGCTAATGTCGGATCAATATTTTGTGCTGCACTTGCAGGTTCGCCATCCAGAAATTCTTTGAGTTTAAGTGCCCATGCAGTTTTGTCAAGGTTATTGACCTTGCATATATCCTCAAAGCGCGCCAGCCATGATGACAAATCGTCTACGTGTAACTTGAACGGTGGTAGCTTAAAGTAATAATTGCCCTTAAGTCGGTTGGATGAAGATCCCGATTGAGCATTATCATTTTGGCTTGCTGCAGCACCCTGCGAATGAAGTTTTGCTGTTTCCAATTTAAGCCGTTGCAATTCCATTTCTTGCTGCAGTATGATTTCCTGTCGTTTCAATTTATTCTCTTCTTCAATCCGTAGGATTTCATCTCTTGCCACCTTTCTTTCTTCTTCTTGTCTTAATTCTGCTCTCTTATCCGCCTCTTTTCTTTCAAGTTCTTCCATCTCTGCCTTATATTTTGCAAGTTGTTGTTCCGCAAATTCCAGGAGTGCATCTCCCTTTTTATTACAATCTTTTCCAATTTTAATGAAATGATCCAAGGTAAGCATTCTTGAAGTTGATTTATTTAAGTATTCAATTACTTATGTCTAGTAATCACTAATAAAGTCTATGTAGATATTTGTAATTACTCAACGAATGAATAATCACTACAAGAAATTGCAATATTCCTGTACTGTTATTTATAAGTTCCACAAATCTATAATATTTTGTAAAAATATTATATATACTCACTAATATCTATCATAAATAGTTATGATAGTTAGTTATCTAAGGTGCTGAAATTATATCATGCACTTAATATTAGTATTCAATAATTATGGGTATTATACCTAAATAATTAGGTTATTTAATCTTTAATAGTTACTAAGTTCACACTGTAGTACTGAGAAAGTGTACTAATTAACATTTAATATGTCTTAATATGTTATAAATTTATAATAATTAATCATTGTATATTATGTCATAATCATGAGCTATAAAGTGCATTGCCCATTTCTTGGACCACCACTGCAAATTGGTGCAAAGTCCCTAATTCCTCCTTAAAACTCATAAAAATTTAATCATATTAATCTACACTCTTATTAATGAATAAATTATAGTATTAATATTATCTTATAAATGGATGAAATGAAGACAAACAACACAATTTGTTAACCAAGGATTACAGAACAGTATTACCATACGACAAGACATTTTCACAATAAAAATGCATTTATAACTAAGTTGAATAAACCGGAAGTGAGAGATTAAAGAATGAACTGAATAGAAAATTAACCTGCGTACACAAAAATTAGTGACGTATACATGGACTCATTAACGGTTGTACAAAAAATATAAACTGAATAATAGTCAGATCAGAAAAACACGATAGATTACAAACATTGTTACAGAACTGAATAAAAATTAGAACTAAATACACTAGAATACCCCAGTTATAACACGACTAGACACCTAACATGCAAGGTCAATTAATTGCAAATACGAACGAACAAAAAATCATCGGAAAGCCATCGATGGGTTCTTCGTAAAAATGCAATTAACTAACGGCCTTAAGAACAATTAAAATCAGTTCGTGGCATCCAAGGAGCCATAGAATTGATTTCAATCCGCCGCCCATCCATACCCACAAATAAGGGACAACATCAACGGAAAAAACAGATAAAACATAGATATATAACAAATAGAGTGGACATGCCTGCACAGAGAAATGGACTTAGTATTGTGCTATATGAATGACAATCGTCCTAAGTCTAGACTTATCTTTAAAAGGCACCGGCGATGTCAAGTTCATCAACGGACTAGATTCATGCCTAGTACTGTTTGCTCCTTGTTGGCTGATAACCGTATTTCATCGTCTGGTCTTCTTGATCATGTAAATCTTCATCAAACCTGGAATGCGTTGAAGGTTGTACTTTCGAAGCGCGGCATCTACGCATGATGTAGTGACGTCAGATTGGCATTTCGTAGTCATGCGTTTAACGTCATATTTATGCAAATCATGTGACTTTCTTTTAATCGTAAACAGTTTGTGAAAGTATGTAAACAAGAAAAATTTTCCTTTTTCTTTCGATCCCCAGCGATGGCCAACCACTTCTCTTGCGGGTCGGAAATTAGCCCAACGGATTGTTGAAAGTTTGATAGTCAATCGTGGTACCTGGGTTTACAGTTCATCATTTTTGCATCGTGCCTTCGATGTTAATTACGCGAATGTGAGTTTAAATACATTGAAACCATGATAGTCATAATTGAATTCCCAAATGTTCATAGACGGGATAAGTCATGTCTAGAGTCCAAACAAACAATTTATTATACATTCTGTAGACATCGTACGTTGATCATGAATTACATCACAAATATAATTTAGAATCCTATGTTGAGTTAGCTATCTTGCATATCAGTCCTTTGTCTCATACATCTGAATTACTGTAGGCAGAACGACATAACTATATGCACGCGTGGTTGGTAAATCCAACGACCGACAGTGAGATTATGCGTCTGGCACTAGTATTAACTAAAACGGACTGTTAATTCATCTCGACAAGGTTTAGTCAATTACTAACCTGTAACTTCATCTTTCTTTATCATAACAGTGGACTGACCCATGTCCATAATAAAATACAATATAACTGTGTGGCATTCCATGCCCGACACCATAGGAATATAAAGACACGTCTTCTCCGTTCGACGGTCATTCAAGAAAGGGTCCCGTTACTTGGTCACCGTGCGTGACTACCAACGCTGAAACGTCACAGCGTTCACTAGGCTAATAATACTTTTACATTACATTAAACGTTGTAACCCCTAAAATCGCATGCTGCTAACCTCTAGCAGACAATGCCAATTAATCTACCGTAACAAATAGCCTCTGGCCAACGTGTGCACATGTCAACACACGTTAAGATAAACTGATGTCCTCTGGCAGACTTGGTCTTAAACGGACCAATAATGTCTATTGCCATTTTCTGAAACGGCCGAATAGGAATATTTGCAGCCTGAATAGGTGCAGCATGGCGTGGACCTTTAGATTTGACTTCTTGACATACTTTGCAAAATCGACAATAAATCCGTATGTCTTTATTAACGAAAGTCGAAAAGAAAGCCGCAAGAACTCTTAACTTAGTACGGGAAAAACCCATATGTCCAGCACACTGAGAGTCATGAGCGTGCTGCAAAATTTTAACTCTCATATTCTTGGGGACAAGAATCTGAGAATGCATGGACTCAGTGGAGTCTTGAACCATACGTACAAGTACGCCATTCTTCATTGTAATCCAAGATTTACGATTTGTATCTTTATTTGGATCACCTTTTGTTGCAAGAGTAAAGAATTTCTTTAAGGAGGGATCATCTTCTTGCTGTTTTATAAACGAGTCACGAGAAATTACCAAGGAATCATCTTGGTTATGCGCTCCATTACCTTCAATAGATGAAGTTTGAGGCATATTAAGAGCTTGAGCTCTTGTGACTACTGCATTAGCAGTTTGCATATTTTGATTTTCCCAAACAGCAATTTGTTGCGGAGTGAATTCTTTGACTCTGTGAATACGACCGATGATAAGATCAGCGATCGGATTCGGCAGAAGACATGCGTGGACATCTCCCGTAAAGAAAGGAGTAGCGATCTTAATGATAGCAGTAGAGTACTTCTCCAAAGTGCCGCCGAATGTTACACATTTGACTACTTTGCCTGTGGCACGGGAAGGGTCTACGAGTGACTGCCTAACACCAATGGTGGTGCATCCAGAATAAAAAAGAACTGAGACTGGAGTATCATTTACTAGACCTTTATGCAAGACAAGAAAACCTCTTCCATCATCCGCGACTGACGCAGGAAGAGCGGGAAGAGGGTGACCACAACTTAAAGTAGACATCGTAGTTGGTTCTAATAATGTTTTGCATTGGGGGCACTGAGATGCTCTCCCAAAATCAAAAGCAGAACATGCCATATTATTAGAGTTTTTATTATCATTAGTCTGATTACAGGCTTTATGGGACTCTTTCTGTGCAGAGTTTGCCTTATAATGTGATTTATGTCTTTTGTATTGTAATCTACCTCGATTATTATTGCCTCTGCAATTATTATTGTTTGCTCTATTGTAACCCCTACTTGGGTTTGAGTCATAGTTTTCATGGTTACAATTATCATGCTCATTATAATGAGAATCTCTGTAAGTTTGGTTTTGTTGTCTCCATGTTGGATGACTTGGATAGTTCCTATTATGACTTCCCTTGCGGAAATGTTTATAGTTGTGACAACCACTGTATCGAGGGCTGTCAGCTTGTCTCCAGTCCCTCGAAGAAGCACCCTGATATGATTGATTACCTTGGTTTTGATAACTATTCCAGTTACCCTTTTTATCAAATCTATTTTGAGCTCCTTGAAATTTGTGTGAGTAATTAGGATTGTAAGGTGTTGCCGAAGCAACTGGCATACTCTCCTTAATCTTAGTGTTGCCAAAAGTTACGTCAGGATGTGCAGTGACATATTGGCAACAATATTCTTCCATTTGTTTTAGTGTTTTAGATTTACGCTCATATAGGAATTCAAGGAATGGTTTATTTACACAAGACATGATCTTGTCTCTAAGCAACAAGTCCATAAGTGCTTCATATGTTTTTTTCTGTTTTGGATAGCTCAATCCATCGTGTAAATGTAAGACGTGCTTTTGCGAAGAATTCTGAGAATTCTACCCCTGTTTCAGGTACCATTGTCTTAAACAAAAGACGGTAACCTTCCTCTGTCAATTGATATTTTTTTATCAAGGCTGCTCTAATAACATCATAATTATCCCTATCAGCCTCTTCTACCAAGCGTAAACTAGTAAGAGAATCACCTTTCAAATTTTCTGATAACTGATTAGCATATTGTGATTTATCCACATTATGAGTTCGACAAGATTGTTCAAATCTATCCAGCCAGAATGTTATGTCGTCACTGGAAGGATTGAACGGTGGTAGCTTGACCTTATAAGTAGAAGGTTTTCCATTAGTACTAGATGACTGATTAACACCACTCACATTTGTCAATTTCAATTTCTCTATCTCAAAAGCTAAGAGTTTCTGTTCATGTTCCATCTTTGCTTTTTCTTTTCTTTCTTCAGATTCTCTGTCTAATTTCTTTTGTTCAGCCTCAGCTTCTCTGTCTAATCTCTTTTGTTCAGATTCAGCTTCTCTGTCTAATCTCTTCTCTTCAGCCTCCCTTTCCTGTTGTAACTTTTTCTCTTCAGCCTTCTGTGCTTTGGCATATTGAGCAAGTGAACTCTTATTATCTCTCCTCAGTTTTACCCAAGGCTATCCCTTGCTTGATAAAGTAGTCTAAAGTCGCTATAATGTTTAATAATATGTGACTAGTTACCTGAAATAATAATGCAATCTATTTCGAAGTAAATGGAAACAAGTTCTTAATAAACTTGATTAATCAGCTCACTTTATCCCAATCTCTGTGGGAGACAAGCCTTTATTAAGGTCTTGTATAATCAACTGTATAATAATAATAATAATCCACCACCAGTTGATTTTATACCACGAGTGCACTATACAGCTAATAGTGCATCATAAATAGCATATGTCAACCAATAACATAATAAAGGACAATCATAAAAGACAATATGCAAACATTCGCAGGAATCAAATAAATCAAATAGGAAACTAAAGAAAATTATCACAGAACCTGTGATGACAACTGCGAGGAAATAAACAAAACAAGTGACGTCACAGTGTATAAATATAAAGGGTGTATACAACTAAATGAAAGGAAAGATAAGTCCTACAAATACAAACAAATCAAAACAAAACTGAAAAAAGGAAAAAATATTACAAAAACAACGATAAGTACAGCTCGTCACAGCTAACAAAAATAGCAACAAATGTTGCAAGCAAATTTTCAATCAAGAAAATTGCACCTACAGAACACTAATATAGGACCTCTATGACGTGGTATCCCTATATTAGTCACCTGCCCAACCTACCCGCAGAAATATACACAACAATATCACATGTAAACATGTAAACATAAATATATATACCATATAATAGACTGTGTTGCAACGAAGGCTCAGTTGTTACAATATAATGGTACTGTAATTTAAATAAATAATTAATTCTGGCCTTAAATATTACAAAGTTCAACACAACATAGCAGTGCAAGAAGATCCACCGTTGATGGTTCCTATAGCTATCACACGTAAGACTTCTGACTTCATTTGCACTGTACTTCTTGCAAAAAAGTTAAATGTATGCTTTAAAAATTGATTGTAGACTGTCTGTATGAAGTAAACAAAGTCTGACCTAATTACAGCATTATGCTTGCCAGGACAATTCACGTGAGAAAAATGCTTACATCGACTGTGGACTTGTACTGTTAATGTTCGTGTGTCGTATCAGGCGTCAGGAAACAATCAGTAGTTGACTTCAAAATGGTGTACAATGCGAAGGTTAGACCCAGGAATTTGGCCGCCACATTGATGATTGTTAATGTTGGTGTAGGATCGGTTGATGTGTTATAATTCTGGTTACCACATCGATACAGATATTATGGTCAACTCAAACCGACACAGTGTTGGGGATACAGGTCACCTTGTCCATGGAGTATTGAGGCCCCGACAAGGGACAGTGTTTATGTTGAATGAGAGTGCAAATGTACGTTATGCGAATGTGTGGTACTGTTCTGCAAAGTTGACAAGTAATAAGGCACTCATTCACTCATGTATGAAAGTCAAGGATGTCTGGAACTACTGTTGATAATTTCACACATTTAATAGGATGCAAACTCTGACGACACATATATAGTCACTGGAACAGTTTGGCAAAAATCATCACATGCTCGACAAAATGGTCTACGACATCAAATATGCATTCATATAGAATGTGGATACAACAGAACATTCCTAGCTAGACCCTCCGCGTTCTAGTTGTATAAGTTTCAAGCTTAACTGACTGATCGCGTCAGTTAATGTTTGTAAACGTTTATTATAAATGGCTCCCTGACAGAACCTCTTCTGTCGAGGAATTACAAGCCGTAAATCAGTAGGCTTAAGTGACGACAATCTTACACCACAGTAGTGGATTACCATAGTAGACAGATCTCTGTACCATCATCAGATAATAAGGTATCCCTGTTCTCCGAACGATGATCC
Organism: Oreohelix idahoensis; assembly: GCA_024509875.1. Taxonomy (NCBI): domain Eukaryota; kingdom Metazoa; phylum Mollusca; class Gastropoda; order Stylommatophora; family Oreohelicidae; genus Oreohelix; species Oreohelix idahoensis. Next base: position 700,132 of record JAMPIV010001486.1, read on the forward strand.
GCTTAGGCAAAGGTGAGATCCAAAAATGGCCCCTAACTTCGATGAGCTTCGCTCTCTCCGAAGCTGCATAATGAAGCAAAAGTAAAGGCGCTGTCCATCATATCAATAATGCTGTGTAGATTATATGCATAATAATGCAATGTATATCATACGAATAATGGTGCTGCTGGCAAAATGTCGTCTCGAAAATAGTCAATCATATACATGTGCAGACCATAACATGGCTGCAGATCTAGGCATTTGAAAAGGTACAGTAACTGTCTCTCTTTACCTTATCATCCTAGAAAAACACTAGAAAAATAGCACCCGAATTCCTTTAGCGCTAAGAATATATTCTGGGGAAGAACATAGACATAATAGTCACACAGACGATGTCACCTTTCCCCAGAATTTCACAGCAAAGCACACATCTTCGGACTTCTGTCCGTACAGCGATCAGGATCCGCCCATCATCACGGAAGTCTCTCTCGACAACCCCAATTCGACACATGCGCAGAAACGCGTGACCCCCAGAGTTCAACTCACGATGGGCCGACGTAAATCTAAGTATTTCTCAACAAAAAATGTTAACAGATAAATAAATATCTTTCTATATATATCTCTATATTCATTGCCTACAAAAGAATCTGTGCGTAACAGTCACTTATTCCTTTTTTGATAGATATTTCTAGTGGCAAGGGAGAATCATTTTATGCTTACTTGTGTGGCTAGGCACTAGTCTATAACTTTCACAGAAAGCAGTCACCAGGCATAGATATAATTATATCTTATGATTCAGCCACAGCTGTATTATTATAGCAAGAACATTGCATTTTCTATGTACTCATTTTGTGGAATGTTAATATATTTCCTTAAGTGGACATATGATTTATTTGTGTAATGTCACATGCTGTAATCTGTTTATGTAATTAATTTAATGTTGTAAGACGAATAAGCATATTCATTCAACTGTAACTACAAGGTTAGGTTTCCTGTATGTTTAGTTGGAAGAAGAGTAGATTTTGTTGTCAGCACATTTACTGACAGGTACTTGGGTGTACAAAATATATTGAGCCTATGCGGGCACATGCTGATAATTGATAGAGTGGAAGGAGCGGAGCATAACTATGTTATATAACATTAGTGTGATTTTGTTGTTGCTTGATGTAAAGGGTGTCTTTTGGGGGGGGGGGGGGGCTCAGTTTCAGGGATACCGAATTGCTAGACTCAAGTCTCCAGTCAGGCGAAGAAATGTCATATACTCTTCGTTCTAGAGGGATTCTGAATACAGCTAGCAATCACGAGTCGTCACCCCCATTCCTGAACCTAAAACCTTTGTCAACGCCAAGTTAAGCTCACGCAGTGCAACGAGCCAACGCTAAATCTGAAATCATCTCAGGCAGTAGTAGTTCTCTACTCGCCTATTGGATTACCAGTCAGAGCATTGCGGCTTCCAGAATATCAAAACCGCCCAGCATGTCTATAGCAGAAACTGATATCACCTGCATTTGTGTGCCTAAACGCGACACTCAGCCAAACCACAGCCAAACCAGTTTAAACCGGATTTAATGCCAAGCAAGCAATAGCGCCGGATAAGAGCACCTGGTTCTCTTCGTCCCCAAATAACTTCGTCTGGTGTAGTTCTGGGTTATGAACACCTCGCACTTAGGAGCGGCCAGCAAGAGAAATAGACAGAGTTCCAGCCCCCTTACGCAATTAGAGGTCACCAACGTTTAGCACCAACAAGGACAGTTTTGTAGGCTTATTCCCTTACCTTAAAGGATCTACATGTAAGACACTTTTCTGGAGCTAGCACCTTTGGTCCCACGAAAGCGGACAGGATGTCGCTCAGTTTGTTTATTTGGTCAGCAGAAGATAAACAGCGTCTTCCAGCCCATCACGCAATTAGAGGTCACCAACGTTTAGCACCAACAAGGAAAGTTTTGTAGGCTTATTCCCTCACCTTGAAGGATCTACATGAAAGACACTTTTCTGGAGCTGGCACATTTGGTCCCTGTTACGTGCATATTTTGACGCACATATTACAAAAATCGATATGGCTATTTAATATGGGAAAAATATAGACATTCATTCATTTGTGTATGAAAATGCTGTCTATGGTAAAAGCGAGAGAATCCATGTTCGATTCACACTTTTGATTATAGGAGTAATCGTTCTGGATATTGATCCGGCGCATGGATTTTGCTCTCATGCCTGTACCTATTTTTTAGGGCCAGAAAATAGATTAATTTGCTTATTATGTTTATGGCCTGAATTCATATGTATTACATATTATTAGTACAAGTAGAATCAGTCCTATATTGTATATTTTGGATGGGTAGGCGGGACTAGATTCTTGTTATGCCGCTGTAGCGGAAGTAGGAGTTGTCTTAACGAGTTGTGAGGAGTTCCGATGTACCGTGACAATGGCGGGTACGCCTTTTCTAGGGCTGGCAGATTCTTAAGGAAAAATGATTTATGAAGTGGTTTTTCTTCTATAGGAGATTGTTCCTCTACTAGAGTTTGTGTTAGAGACTCTCCTAAGGTACGGTACCATGTATGATTCGGACTCCATGTAATGCCAGTCCCTGTTATTGATGATCTCAGGTCGGTTAGACCTAGCTGGAATTTTGTGCTTCGCAACGCTAGGGTCAAGTTTGTATCGACGGAGATGACGGGCTCCATACTATAATTATGTCTACGTGAGGTAACTGGATTACTGTAGATCTGTATGGAGGAACTTTATGAAATTATGCATATGTATTGCAAATTAACTTTGGCTTATAAATATATCCTCCTGTGAGCGAGTGAGCGACAACTCAGGAAGGCGGCCATGTTAAATTCCTGTCATCATATTTTAGTATCACTGTCCAAAGAACGGGGCATGTATCTTATTACTCGGACAGTGACAAGGAGATCTCAATCTTGATAGAAACCCCCTTTTCGTGGTTTCATAATATACTACAAACTATGGACGTCAAGCAACTTTAGTTGTTTACCGATCCGCCTTCACTGACGCGTTTAGTCAGATAGGGGATGCGGCCATAATGTATCATGACATTGAACTTTTGATGTACTACCCATTATTTATGAATGTGTCATGACTTCAGATCTGCTATGTATGCCTACAAATTGATGTGTCAACATACCCATGATGTACTCGTATGTCCCAGTGTGTACGTCTGAATAAATTGTGTAAACAAAGATTCCAGCAGTCTGCATTGGTGCCTTGTAGACACATGTGTATGAGTGATTATATTGGTCAGCACACGAACAGTACACCATTCGCGTTAATCACACTCTACACTTCTACTCCATACATACACCATCCTGCGTCGGTTGAAGTGACCAAGTTTAAGGCCTGCTTCCCCTGGAGCCTTAGAGGGAAACTACTGTTGACAGCCACCTTTGCCTTCCCTAACTCAGGACTAGGGTGAGTTACCCATTTACAGCTGGGTAGACTGGAGCATGCCTGATCTCAACAACACACCACGCTTCTTTACAGACTGACACTTTACAGCGTGGGAAAGAAAGAAACTTTACAGTGGTGAGCCAGATCCCTGGGTCCAGCCTACGCAGTCTTGTGTTGAGAATCACATTTTACAGTTACAAGAACATTTGTTTGACCACATCAACACCAGTAGGACAGCTATACAATCAATGTCAGCTTGACCTGTTCTGACAAGTGTAGCAATATCTGGGTCAGCACTTGTTGACATTTGGCACAATACAGTCAGTGTTCTAAACCAGTGATTGTTTATCCTGCTGTAATACAAGAGCATTGTTGAACATAAAGTGCAAATTTCATCGGTGGATCTTCTAATGTGCTCAAAAAAATTGGACAGTGTAATAGTTAGAATGCAAATCTATTACTCAATAAAGTGGTAGTCTAATTGATTAAAACTGAGCATACAGTACTATACATTGCAACGTCAACACATTGCATGATATGATACACACATTGATGATTTATATATATTTATGTTTATATATTATTTGTTTATATGTGTGATTGTTATGTCTTTGCGGGCCTGGATGGGAGGTGACTAGAACAGGAAATACCGAGTGATATTGGTCTTGTTCTGGCGTTCTATAGGGAGCAATTTCTTAATTGAAATTTGCATGCAACATAGTTTGCAAATATTTGGTTAGTTGTGACGACTGTTTCATATTTGTATTTGTAACATTTTTTCTGTTCTTTATTTTTGTTTGATTTGTTTGTATAATTGTAGGTCTCATCTTTCCTTTCATTTCAGTTTTTTACACCCTTATGTTTATACACTGTGGCGTTATTTGTCTTGTTATCTTATTGCAGTTATCATCACGGTTTCTGTGATCATTTTTTTTCATTTCTCCTATTTAATTTAATTTGATCTCTGCAAATGTGTTCATATTGTCTTTTCTTGTTTGTCCTTTGTAATGTCTTTAGTTGACATATGACATAGAAGTTATAGTGGTATACACTGATAGTATAGTACAGATCAGTACTTTATGATTAATTTCCACAGGTACCCAAGTGATCTTTGATTACATTGAGGTATACAAGACCTTTGTAAGGCTTGTCTCCCACAGTATTTGAGATACAGTTATTGTTGTCCACAGGTACTCAAGTTATCATTGGTTATTATAAACCATACAAGTTTTTCACTAAGACTAAGTCTATGGTATAGACTTGTCTCCCATTAAAGTGAAATAGGGTAATTTATTTACTTTTTCAGGTTTCTGATTTAAGAAGACAAGATGTCTACATTAGATTATTTTATTGCACAAGGAAAATCCCTTGATAAGACTGGGAAAGACTTAGAACAATGGGCTGTTGCTCAATATGACAAAGCATTAGCTGCAGAGGAGAGAAAAGCTGCTGCTGAAGAGGAAAAGACTGCTGCTGAAGAGAAAAGATTAGAAAGAGAAGCTGCTGCTGAAGAGAGAAAAGCTCTGGCTGAAGAAAAAAGATTAGAAAAAGAAGCTGATACTGCTGCTGAACTAAAGAAATTGCAGATGCAAGTGGAGGAAAGGAGATTTGATGCAGAACAGAAAAAATTAGAAGTTGCAGCTGAACAGAAAAAATTAGAAGTTGCAGCTGAACAGAAAAAATTAGAAGTTGCAGCTGAACAGAAAAAATTAGAAGCTGCTGCAGAACAGAAAAAATTAGAAGCGGCTGCAGAACAGAAAAGATTAGATAGAGAAGCTGAAGAGAGAAAAGCAATAAGAGAACATGAGTTTGAATTAGAGAAATTAAAATTGACATGTATGAGTAATGTTAATCAGGCATCTGGTGGTAATGGTAAACCCTTTGTGTACAAGGTCAAGGTACCAGCGTTCAACCCTACCAGTGATGACATAACATTTTGGCTTTCTAGATTTGAACGGGCTTGTCGAGCTCATAATGTTGACAAATCACAGTATGTGAATCAGTTGTCTGAAAATCTAAAAGGGGAGTCTCTGAGTAAGTTATATTTTATTGAAGAGGCCGACAAGGATAATTATGATGCTGTTAGGGCAGCTTTGATAAAGAGATATCAGCTGTCTGAGGAAGGTTATCGTCTTTTGTTTAAAACAATGAGACCTGAGGTAGGTGTAGAATTCTCAGAATTCATCTCAAAAGCACGAATTACACTTTCACGATGGATTGAATTATCCAAAACAGAGAAAACATTTGATGGTCTTACGGATTTATTGCTAAGAGACAAGGTCATGTCTTCTGTAAATAAATCATTCCTAGAGTTCTTACATGAGCGTAAACCTAGTACATTAAAGCAAATGGAAGAATATTGTGACCAGTATGCCACGGCACACCCTGACATGATTCTTAGTAACTCTAACATTAAAGAGAGTATGCCAGTTGCTTCGGCAACAGAATATAATCAGAATTACTCACACAAATTCCAAGGAGCTAAAAATAAATTTGATAAAAAGGTTAATTGGAATAAGTATCAAAACCAAGATGACCACTCAAATCAGTGTTCTTCTTCGAAGAACTGGAATCGGGCTGATAGTCCTCGACACGCGAGGGGTACCCATAATTTTAGAAATTCTCGAAAGGGAGTAGGTATAGGAACTACCCAAGTGCTTCATGGAGACAAAAGAAACAATATTACAGGGATACTCAATATAATGAGCGTGATGATTATGATCATGAATATTATGATTCAAACCCAAATAGGGGTTATAACAGAGGCAATAATAATTATAGAGACAATTATAACCGAGGTAGATCACAACACAAAAGACATGGTAAATCTTATTACCAGGCTAACTCTGCACAACAGGAGTTCCACGACACCGATAATCAGAATAATGATAAAAAAGACTCCAATAGTGTAGCAAATTCCGCTTTCGATTTTGCTAGAGCATCTGAGTGTTCGCAATGCAAAACATTATTCGATCCAACCACAGTTTCTACTTTAAGCTGCGGTCACCCGCTTCCCGCTCTCCATGCGTCAATTGCGCATAATGGAAGGGGTGCTCTTGTCTTTAATAGGGGCCTAATAGGTGGTACTCCGGTATCAATTCTTTTCGATTCGGGGTGCACTACCATTGGAGTGAGGCAATCACTCGTAAATCCTTCTCGAGCTACAGGCAATATAGTCAAATGTGTAACATTTGGTGGCACATTGGAGAAGTGCTCCACTGCCATTATCAATATTGCTACGCCTTTCTTTACAGGAGAGGTGCAAGCATGTCTCTTGCCGAATCCGATCGCTGATCTTATCATCGGTCGCATTCATGGAGTGAAAGAATGCACTCCACAGCAAATTTCTAATTGGGAAAATGTTAATATGCAATCTGCTAATGCAGTAATCACTAGGGCTCAAGCTCTTAATATGCCACAATCTTCACATTCTGAAGATAATGATGCGCAGATCCAAGATGATCCCTTGGAGATTTCCCATGATTCCTTTATCAAACAGCAGGAAGATGATCCTACTCTAAAGAAATTCTTTACTCTGGCAACAAAAGGTGATCCGAATAAGGATACAAATCGTAAATCTTGGATTACGATGAGGAATGGCATACTTGTACGTATGGTACAAGACTCCGCTAAGTCCATTCATTCTCAAATCCTTGTGCCTAAAAATATGAGAGTTAAAATCTTACAGCACGCTCATGATTCGCAGTGTGCTGGACATATGGGTTTTTCCCGTACTAAAGCTAGAGTTCTTCAATCTTTCTTTTGGCCTGCTGTGAATAAGGACATACGAATCTATTGTCGATCTTGTAAAGTATGTCAAGAGATTAAATCCAGAGGTCCACGCCATGATGCACCTATTCAGGCTGCAGACATTCCCATTCGGCCATTTCAAAAAATGGCGATAGACATCATTGGTCCATTTAAGATAAAGTCTGCTAGAGGACACCAATTTATTTTGACGTGTGTTGATATGTGCACACGTTGGCCGGAGGCTGTTCCTCTAAAGAGCATAACTACTGCTGATGTCGCAGATGCTCTTTGGTTAATATTTTCTCGTCTGGGGTTTCCAGCAGAAATATTATCCGACCATGGTACCCAACTCATATCGGATACCATGTCTCAAGTAATGTCGACTCTTAAGATAGAGAGATCGCTGAGTAGTATTTATCATCCTATGTCCAATGGGATGGTGGAACGTTTGAATAGAACTCTGAAAAACCTACTAGGTAAGATAACAGAAGATCATCCTCAGGATTGGGATAGGGTTTTACCCGCGGCTCTCTTTGCATATAGAGAGGTCGCCAACGAACATACAGGATTTTCTCCCTTTGAACTTGTCTTTGGCGCGAAACCGCGAGGTCCTATGTCCTTACTTCATGATCTTATAACTGCTGATAATATTGTCGATGACACAAAATCCTCTTATGAATATGTCATCGCACTTAGACACAAGATTATTGAAGCATGCAAATTGGCAACTGCTTCTTCTGAATTTGCGAAACAGAAGGCAAGGGAATTTGCCAATAAAAAGAGATGTTTGCGACAACTTTGTCCAGGTGACAAAGCATTTGTCTTGCTACCTTGTAGGGAAAATAGACTTCTTATTTCTTGGAAAGGTCCGTACGATATAATATCAAAAGTTTCCGATGTTGACTATATCGTCGATATTGACGGGAAGCGTAAAACCTTCCACATCAACATGCTCACGGAATTCCATGAACGTCCTGATTATTTACAACCTGTTTTCCAGGCAACGGACGATTTTCCAGTCCAACATGGACAGTACTCATCTCTGTCAGTAATACAGGATGAGGAAACGAGTTTCTCGGATGTAAATTTACCTTTTCCAATGATTCCTCTTCACTCTAATGAATCATGGAAAGATGTTGCAATTTCTCCAGAATTATCTCCAGGAGAGCAGAAACAAGTTTCTACTATGTTAGAACAATTTCAGGATGTCCTTACTGACATTCCTGGTCAAACTGATGTCATTCAACATGACATTATTCTTACTGACCATAGTCCTATAAGAGTCAGACCGTATCCTATCGCGATACATTTTCAAGCACAGGTAGAGAAAGAGTTAGATGAGATGATAGAGTTAAAAATTATTGAACCATCCACATCAGCATATTCTTCGCCGATGGTTATTGTACGAAAAAAAGACAATAACATACGTCTTTGCGTGGATTATCGCAAATTGAATCAAGTGACTAAATTTGATGCTGAACCTATGCCTTTACTAGAAGAGCTACTTACGAGACTATCGAATTCTCATTTCTTTACTAAACTCGATTTGTCTAAGGGATATTGGCAAGTTCCACTATCCGAACACGCCAAACCGTTTACTGCTTTTTCGACGCCTAGGGGTCTATTCCAATGGAATTTCATGCCTTTCGGTCTTATGAACGCCCCTGCAACATTTGTACGCATGATGCGTCGAATCCTATCTCATCGCTCAGATGTCATTGCGTATCTTGATGACATCTGTCTTTTCAGTGATACTTGGAACGATCACTATAATGGGATAAATGAACTATTGTCTATCTTACGCGAGCATAACCTGACAGCGAAACCATCGAAAGCATGTATTGGTTTTAGCGAAATATCTTTCTTAGGACACCGTGTTGGTCATGGGTTCCTAAAAACAGAAGACCATAATACAAGTAAGATACTTAACATTTCTATTCCTAAGACTAAAAAGCAAGTACGAAGTCTCTTAGGTCTAATACAATTTTATGGACGATTCATTCCGAATCTGTCCTCCATTATGTCACCTCTTTCTTCCTTGCTAAAGAAAGGGTCTCCTAATGTAGTCCATTGGACTCAAGAATGTCAATCCTCTTTGGATAAGGTTAAAACTATGTTTTCTACTTCACCTATCCTAGTATTGCCTTCTAAGGATAAGACATTTATTCTTCGTAGTGACGCTTCATCCACCGGGATTGGAGCTGCACTAATGCAAGAGTACTCTGGAACTCTGCATCCTGTGATGTATATTTCTCGGAAATTAAATGCCGCAGAGAAGAATTACTCGGTCCTAGACCGTGAATTATTGGCTATGGTTTGGTCAATCCTTAAACTGCAAAGATTTCTTCTGGGCGCGCATTTCATTGTGGAAACTGACCAGAAAGCTCTTACGGCTATTCAGAGTAAAAATCTGAAGAGCGCGAGATCAACGCGATACGCGATTGCTCTACAGCCATTTCATTTTTCGGTGCGAGCTATCCGTGGGTCAGAAAATGTGATGGCAGATATTTTGTCTAGATGCCCACATGATTCATAACTGTTATACAACTTTGATACAGTTGTTTCTATGTTGAAATGTGTACACATATGTAATATATCATATATTGATTGTAACACTACTTAGCGGTTCATTGATATTTATTCACCGCTGATCTTTCAATGTTTTTCGTCTTTGATGATCATGATGTTAAGATATCTTAGATGAAATTTATGTATAAACTAATGTGGAAATTGTGTCATTGCTAATATTGTAGTATGCGTTGGTGACACCTCTCTGGAAATATTAATACTTAGAGAAGTACTTTCTCTAAGGTCATAAAACTTATGCTTATCATCTGCGCATTGTTATTGGTGCGTTGTGAGCCTATTGTATGTTGCTCCTAGATGTATTTCAAAAAAAAAATGTACCATTTTTTTTCCCGAGGGGTGTGGTAATCTGTTGCGTGCATATTTTGACGCACATATTACAAAAATCGATATGGCTATTTAATATGGAAAAAATATAGACATTCATTCATTTGTGTATGAAAATGCTGTCTATGGTAAAAGCGAGATAATCCATGTTTGATTCACACTTTTGATTATAGGAGTAATCGTTCTGATATTGATCCGGCGCATGGATTTGCTCTCATGCCTGTACTTATTTTTTAGGGCCAGAAAATAGATTAATTTGCTTATTATGTTTATGGCCTGAATTCATATGTATTACATATTATTAGTACAAGTAGAATCAGTCCTATATTGTATATTTTGGATGGGTAGGCGGGACTAGATTCTTGTTATTCCGCTCTAGCGGAAGTATGAGTTGTCTTGACAAGTCGTGATGAGTTCCGATGTACCGTGACAATGGCGGGTACGCCTGTTCTAGGGCTGGTAGATTCTTAAGGAAAAATGATTTATGAAGTGGTTTTTCTTCTATAGGAGATTGTTCTCTACTAGAGTTTGTGTTAGAGACTCTCCTAAGGTACGGTACCATGTATGATTCGGACTCCATGTAATGCCAGTCCCTGTTTTGATGATCTCAGGTCGGTTAGACCTAGCTGGAATTTTGTGCTTCGCAACGCTAGGGTCAAGTTTGTATCGACGGAGATGACGGGCTCCATACTATAATTATGTCTACGTGAGGTAACTGGATTACTGTAGATCTGTATGGAGGAACTTTATGAAATTATGCATATGTATTGCAAATTAACTTTGGCTTATATATATATCCTCCTGTGAGCGAGTGAGCGACAACTCAGGAAGGCGGCCATGTTAGATTCCTGTCATCATATTTTGTATCACTGTCCAAAGAACGGGGCATGTATCTTACTATTCGGACAGTGGCTAGGAGATCTCAATCTTGATAGAAACCCCTTTTCGTGGTTTCATAATATACTACAAACTATGGACGTCAAGCAACTTTAGTTGTTTACCGATCCGCCTTCACTGACGCGTTTAGTCAGATAGGGGATGCGGCCATAATGTATCATGACATTGAACTTTTGATGTACTACCCATTATTTATGAATGTGTCATGACTTCAGATCTGCTATGTATGCCTACAAATTGATGTGTCAACATACCCATGATGTACTCGTATGTCCCAGTGTGTACGTCTGAATAAATTGTGTAAACAAAGATTCCAGCAGTCTGCATTGGTGCCTTGTAGACACATGTGTATGAGTGATTATATTGGTCAGCACACGAACAGTACACCATTCGCGTTAATCACAGTCTACACTTCTACTCCATACATACACCATCCTGCGTCGGTTGAAGTGACCAAGTTTAGGGCCTGCTTCCCCTGGAGCCTTAGAGGGAAACTACTGTTGACAGCCACCTTTGCCTTCCCTAACTCAGGACTAGGGTGAGTTACCCATTTATAGCTGGGTAGACTGGAGCATGCCTGATCTCAACAACACACCACGCTTCTTTACAGACTGACACTTTACAGCGTGGGAAAGAAACTTTACAGTCCCACGAAAGCGGACAGACTGACACGCCGTTTTATTCATTTGGTAAACCAGAGGTAAATAGAGTCTTCCAGCCCACCTCGCGCAATTAGAGGTCACCAATGATAGCACCAACAAGGAAAGTTTTGTAAGCTTATTCCCTCGCCTTGAAGGATCTACATGTAAGACACTTTTCTGGAACTATTACATTTGGTCCCACGAAAGCGGACGGACTGACACTCAGTTTATTCATTTCTCTGTGTTCTACAGGTTTTATGATCGGTGGTCTGTGTGTGTTCGTCGGTGTATTTGGCATATTTTGATTATTGATGATCATCTATGAGTATTATGCTGTGTATGATGAGATGCTTTATTTTCCATGCTTTTCTTCTTTAATAAAGTTTACACATTTTATTAATGCGCTGTTCACAACCCTTCCATCCATAATTAACTTGTTTTAGCTCTTTACTATAATCTCTATGTTTGATAAGAGAAAAGAGTGAGAGCAGGAGGTGCTTAGACAGTATAAGTGAGTTGAGGCTTGGAGAGAGGGATCATTTTGATAAATCGTCTTCCAGGTTGTCTCAAGTCCATCTCCTATTACACTTTATCTATGTGTAAGCTATAACTCTGTCAGTCCACTATCGCTTGTCGATTTCAATACTATTGTCCAACTCGACAAATACTCTACACGCTAACTCAACCACGACATTAATGTGGGCCGGTCTGGGATTCTTGAACCCATCTAGTACGACATTTAATGTGTGCTCGTTCCGAGGATGAATCTCTCACAAGATTCTATTCTGATTCTTAGAGTTAGTGTTCTGCAGATTATAGGAATTGCTATCCCCTAGACATATCGAACTATTTCTTTTGGTGGAAGTCGGAATAGCGCTTTTTTTCTCCACAGCAATCATAAATATTTAGTTACATTTATTGTTCATGCTACACATGGGACAGCAGGTTAAGGTTGCTGGTATCACTGCTGAGTTTTTGGGTTGATAAATCTGACGACTATTGTTGAAAAAGTCAGAAATATTTTTTAAGGGTTAAAATTTTTTTTTCTCAGGAGTAGCTCTTTAACCTGAGATAAGAAGCTACAGATAGTCAGACAGAAGTTGGATACGATTTTGGTTATGAGTATAGGATGTTCCAACGACATGTGATGAACGTCTATGGAAAAGATAAATTACTGTCATTCAGTCCGTGTTCCACGAACTTTTAAAAAGGGGGCAACTTGTCACAGTGACTGTTAATTTATTTTATTATTCCGTTCCATATGTTATTACTTTTTATTGTTCGGGTTTCCTTGACATTTAATATTTTCTTTTCTACCTTTATGAGCCCCCCTTTCCCAGACCCCACCCGCGGTTTGTTTACGTTCTGGCCAGCTGCGGTCAGCTAACGATAACGTAATGTTATCTAAACGCACCTGGGGCTCGTTTGACCAGAGAAATTTTCCTCTGGTCGCTTTAGGTGTTTGAACGAGCGGAACGGTTTCTGTGAAGACACGGCTCGTTAGCAGGGACCAATCTTCTGCGGTCGGTAAACAGGTTCTGATCTTCGATTCAAGGGGGAGATAACAATCGCGGTCAGTCTCTGAGTTTTGCCCCTTAGACGAGTTAGAGCTCTCATAATATTATGCATTTCTCAACATGAAGGAATTTTCTTGCGTTGATGACTTCTGATGTCTCTAAAATAACCTTGTCTTACTCCTCATTACGCATTACGCCGATACATCTGTAGAATCAGGCTATGCAGGTGTCCCGGGTAGCGTTGGTTGTAAGCTATAAATCTGGTTAGTCTTAATAGACTAACACACTCGTGAATATTTTCCTGGCCCGAGATGGACCATCATGAGATAAGGCAGACTTTAACACAGAACTAAATGTTAAGGCCTATCTCTAGTCATTTTTCGGGGTGAGTTGACATGTCTTATTAATATATGAATATTTATGTTAGCTTTTTATATATCTGATAGGAATGTGACTTACTTCATTTTTTGAGGATTTATCCCGGTAAATTTAATTCAGTGATAATGTAGCTCTGTCTACGGCCTTAGTTAAGTGGTGCTTAAACTGTTACGGTTTATAATGGGAATAGATAAACTTAATCATATATTTGCCCTCAGGAACATTATAGAGCAGTGCTCAGAATGGCAGAGACAGCTGTACATAAACTTTGTTGATTTTGAAAAGGCTTTCGACAGCATACACAGGGACAGCCTATGGAAAATTCTGAGGGCTTATGGAATTCCCAGCCGCATTGTTTCCATTATAAAAAGCCTCTATTCTAACTTTACGTGCAGTGTTGGATCGAGTAATGTAACTTTCGAAGTGAAAACAGGAGTACGACAGGGATGCCCCTTATCAACAACATTATTTTTGACAGTCATAGATTGGGTGATGCGCCAGACAACAGAGGGCAGTCCAAGAGGAATTAGATGGTCAACGTTTTCTACACTGGAAGATTTGGAATATGCAGATGACATTGCACTACTCGCGCATTCACACCAACACATTCAAGACAAAACCGATAGACTGAATAAGTATGGCCAGAAGGTTGGCCTGAACATCAATTTGAAGAAGACAGAGGTCATGACACTAAATGTGAGCAATCCTGAGCCAATAACAGTAAGGAACCAGAAGTTAGAACAGACAGACACATTTACTTACCTAGGAAGCATAGTAACACCTGACGGCGGAACAAGCAAGGACATTAACAACAGAATGAATAAAGCGAGAACAGCCTTTGCTGTTCTCAACAACATTTGGAAGTCTTCCCAGTACAGCACAAACACCAAATTAAGACTGTATGAGAGCTGTGTACTTTCTGTGCTTCTCTATGGTGCGGAATGTTGGAGAGTAACAGAGAAGGAAATGTCGAAACTGTCCTCCTTCCACAAAATCTGCCTAAGGAAAATTCTCCGAATCTTTTGGCCAAACACCATCAGCAACCAAGAGCTACTTATTCGGAGTAACCAGGAGGACATGCACACCATCATAGCTGGCAGACGCTGGAGTTGGGTTGGCCATGTCCTCAGAAGGGACCCTGATACCATCGCAAGAACAGCTATGCTATGGACCCCCGAGGGAAAGCGAAAGAGAGGCCGACCAAAAACAACTTGGCGGAGAACTGTGGAAGCTAAGATGCAAAGAATGAACCACAGTTGGGGCACTGTACGAAGGATGGCCTCCGACCGAGCAAAGTGGAATCAATTTGTTGCTGTCCTACAAGACGCCACCAGGCGTGATGGCCGCTGACTGCTTTGACGGTTGGCGGTTATGGATCAAAGAAGAAGAAGAAGATAAACTTTCAAAAACAGCATACTAGGCGTAGAATCAGTTCATACAATGCTTACCATTGGGTTAAGAGTCAGCAAAATTAACTGTCATTTCTGCAAGATAAGGTCAGAGGTGTGGAACATTCACTTAACACTGAATTATAGGAGAAAGTCACTTATTCCTTTTTTGATAGATATTTCTAGTGGCAAGGGAGAATCATTTTATGCTTACTTGTGTGGCTAGGCACTAGTCTATAACTTTCACAGAAAGCAGTCATCAGGCATAGATATCATTATATCTTATGATTCAGCCACAGCTGTATTATTATAGCAAGAACATTGCATTTTCTATGTATTCATTTTGTGGAATGTTAATATATTTCCTCAAGGGGACATATGATTTATTTGTGTAATGTCACATGCTTTAATCTGTTTATGTAATTCATTTAATGTTGTAAGATGAATAAGCATATTCATTCAACTGTAACTACAAGGTTAGGTTTCCTGTATGTTTAGTTGGAAGAAGAGGAGTAGTTTTTGCTGTCAGAACATTTGCTGACAGGTACATGGGTGTACAAAATATATTGAGCCTATGCGGGCACATGCTGATAATTGATAGAGTGGAAGGAGCGAAGCATAACTATGTTATATAACATTAGTGTGATTGTTACGCACATAATTTTTTCTAAAGATATTTGTATAATCACTTTTTCTAAAGACATTGTATAATCATTTTTCTAAAGACATTGTATAATTAGCTTGTCTGAATTGTACACTTTAATTTTTTTCGGTTAAAGCTAGATAACACTAGTTTGACTGAAATTACCATTTTCAATGATGGTTACCTTCTCTTGTGACGGGACACGTCGATCCATATTTTTTGAACGATGTGTGACCATTCTCCTTATATGGTAGTACCGGTCAACTGTTTCTTGGTATGATTGAAACCAGTGTTGAGGTCTTTATTTCTGTCCATATAAGGAGCGATTTATTACAAATCTTTATCTGGAATGTTCCCTACATTGTCTCGTTTGATTCTTGCTCAGTTGTGTGCGTTCTGTGCATGTCCGGACGTTAGGTGTGTCTGGGAAGCTTTCCTGTCTGAAAGTCTATGGAAAGTTGTGAAGCAGAGAGAACGTGTTTTGCGTCTCTGTGATTATGATAGGGAATTAGGAGCCTTATTGTGAGCTAGTTAGCTTACAAGGTCCTTCCCTTGATTATTCAAACGCCTGGAGGCGTGTGTTTTTGTGGTGTTGATTTCGAAACAAGGTAATACCTCATTTACGTATCAAAATCTGTAATCTAACTTTATGTTTGACAATGGTCGATTTCTGCTCACTTACGAATTACAGAAATAGAGGTTCTTCTACTAGAAGTCACGCCCCAGGTATCTTCATACTTGAGATTAATATGTACACGGGTCATACCTAGCCCGAAGGACAGTTCTATGTTCTACGAACGTTGCTGTGTCAGCGATTGCACCTACGTCGAGGTTAGACTTAGGAATGCCTGTAAAGGTCAGCTTGACCTACACTCCTGGAACACCATCCTCGTGCGACTTATGATTAGACTCATTTAGCACATCTGAACAGTGAGAGGAGTATTGATGCACTTTTGTAATATTGGAGCCAACAGTATAATCCCTTGGCGCCATATCATTATTTGAGTATATGCCAAATGCATTGATGAACATAACTTATGCTAATTTTCGTGAACTGTAATGTGAAATGGATGTACCGTTAACTGTCCTGTGGAGTCAAATAAACATTGGAAACGTCAACAGCAGTTGCACTTTATATGACTTTTCCCATGTCATGCTCATATGTTATGAACTTATGAACGACATCATCCACACTCACAGCAACCAACAACAGACCAGACACCTCACACTGCAACCTATTACATCCCTGGTGGCCTGTGTGGCCTTATCATTCTGGTGTCTGTAGGGGTGGTACTCTACTGGGCTGCTGACTATCATCGTAGTGGCGCATTGGCCCACCTTTATCATTGTAGTGGCCAGTAGTCAGCCTAAATTCCACAGTTATCATTCTGGTGGCCAATGACTGGTTCGTCTGTTACCAGCTCTCACGGGGGTCAACAAACCCATTCATTCTACAAGATGCAAGTTCGTGAACGTTATCTTCCTGCAAGATACAACATCTACAATGACGTATAGCATGTCCGCTATATTGTGAAAGTACCCGGCGCTGCCCGACAGTTTATCGATTTCATAGCTTTCAGAAGGTGAAGTGCCGATTGAAGCTATTTACTCATACTGCAGTTAGAAGGTCAAGTGCCGAGCATTGTAAGGAAGAAGGACAAGGGCCGAAACAACATCTTCAGTATCAGAAGCTCATTTCCTGCGTCATGGCTGTTTATGGGAGCAGTTGTCGATCAACGTTGGATCATTTATCCTCAGAATGCTGATCGCAACCTGTTCTGCACCGTGCTGACGTGTGGATATATAGAAGTTAAGTGGCCTGTTTTGTTTGTGAACTGTGCCCTTATGTTCTAACTGAGCCTTCTATACTTTCACACACATTTTGCTATATGTTTACATGTTACATGTTTATATGTTATATGTTATGTGTATATTTATATGTTTATATTTCAGCGGGCTAGTTAGGAAGGTGACTATCATAAGAGATACCACGTCATAGAGGTCTTATTATAGCGTTTTGGTAGGAGCAATTTTCTTAATTGGAAATTGTTAGCAATATTAATTGCTATTTTTGTTAGGTGTGACGACATGTGCAGTTTTGTTTTCGGTATTTTTTCGCATTCTTTAGTTTTGTTTTGATTTGTTTGTATTTGTAGGTCTCCTATTTTCTATTGTTCAGTTCTTTACACCATTTTTCTTTATACATTGTGACGTCATTTGTTTGTTTACATTTTTCGCATTTGTCATCACATTCTTTGTGATATTTTCTTTTAGTTTTCGCTGTTTATTTAGTTGACTTTTGCGAATGTTTTCGTATTGTCTTTGATCCTTGTTATTGTTTACATTGTCTTTGATCTTTGTTATTGTTTACATTGTCTTTGTTCTTTGTTATTGTTTATATAGTTCTTGCGTAATTAGCTTTCACTATTGTTTATATAGAACACTTATCATAACAAACTGGTGGTTTTTGCTTATGCACTATTGTGTAGTGCAGTTATGATAAATAACTGATGGATATATGGTTATGCACTAATTTGTGTAGTGCCCTGATGATTAAGAAGTGACTTGTGATATTATTATACATTTGATAATACAAGTTTTTTGTTAAAGACTTGTTACCCACAGAGATTGGGATAAACATTGGGATTATACAAGTACTTTATTTAAGTCTTGTTACTACTAAGGTTGAAATAAGATAATTAATTATTTCAGGTTTTGGACTCATAATATTAGACATCATGTCTACACTTGATTACTTTATTGAGCAAGGGAAATCCCTTGGTAAGACTGGTGATAAATTGGAAGAATATGCGACTACTCAATATGATAAAGCATTAAAGGTGGAAGAGAAAAAAATGGAAATAGAAGCTGAACAAAAAAAATTGCAGATGCAAGTGGATGAAAGGAGGTTCCAAATGGAAATGGAAAAACAGAAAAGAGAAGATGAAGCTGAGGAAAGAAGATTGGATAAAAAAGGTGAGGAAAGAAAAATTCAGCTACAATTGGATGCTGAAAATAAAAGACTTGAAAAAGAGGCTGAAAATAAAAGACTTGAAAAAGAGGCTGAAGATAAAAGACTTGAAAAAGAGGCTGAAAATAAGATACTCGAGATAGAGGCTGAAGAGAAAAAGTTACAAAGAGAGGCTGATGAGAGAAAAGCAAAAATGGAACATGAAGAAAAACTCTTAGCTTTGGAGTTAGAAAAGTTGAAATTGTTGAACACTAATAATGTTAATGATGCAAATAAGGTGTCGGATAAGTTCAATGCAAGTACTTTTAAGATTATGCTACCTGTATTCAATGCATCCAGTGACGATATAACGTTTTATCTAGATAGATTTGAACGGGCATGTAAAACACATAACATAGATAAATCACTGTATGTTTATCAGTTATCCAATTTACTTAGAGGTGATACTTTGAGTATGTTAAGTATGGTAGATGAGCCTGACAAGAACAATTATGAGGTTATCAGGGCAGTCTTGTTAAAGAAATACCAACTTAATGAAGACGGCTATCGTCTTCAATTTAAAAATATGTTCCCAGATACTGGAGCTGAGTTTTCTGAATTCATATCAAAGATACGTCTTACTTTTTCACGATGGGTTGAGCTGTCTAAGACAGAACATACATATGAAGCACTTATGGACTTACTGCTTAGAGACAAGGTTATGTCTTCTGTCAATGAATCTTTTCTTTCTTTTCGTCATGAGCGTAAGCCTAAAAACATAAAAGAAATGGAAGAATACTGTTGCCAGTATGTCACTGCGCATCCGCACGTAACCATTAGCAACTTTAAAGTAAAAGAAGGTCTGCCAGTTGCTTCGGCAGCACCTTATGGCCCAAATTTCGTGCGTAAATTTCAGGGTAGCCAACAAAGTTTTAATAAGAAGAGTAACCGTAATTATGCTCAGAATCATAGCAATCAATTTCAGGGTGATTCTTCGTCGCA
Source organism: Oreohelix idahoensis (assembly GCA_024509875.1). NCBI lineage: Eukaryota > Metazoa > Mollusca > Gastropoda > Stylommatophora > Oreohelicidae > Oreohelix > Oreohelix idahoensis. The sequence continues at coordinate 719,602 of JAMPIV010001486.1, forward strand.
GAACTGGAGACAAGGTGATACTCCACGGTATACTACTCCCTATAATTTTAGGCATTTTCGAAAAGGTAGTCAGTATAGAGGCAACTATTTTTCGCGGAGACCTCAAAACCAATATAATAGAGGTTCTCAACAGTATAGAAATGGTAATGACAGTTATGGAAACTGGAATTCAAACCAGGATAACAATTACAGTAGGGACTTTAGTGATAATTGCAGAGGCAATAATGGTCGCGGTAGATCTCAACATAAAAGAAAGAGATATCAACAGGCAAACTCTGTACAGCAGGAGTCTCAGGGAGCATGTAAACAAGGTGATGATGATAAAAACTCTAGTGCTATCACATGTTCTGCCTTTGACTTTAGTAGGGCAAATAAATGTCCCCAATGCAGTACTTTATTCGAACCGACTACCGTAACTACTTTAAGCTGTGGTCATCCTCTTCCCGCTCTTCCTGCTGCTGTTGCGCATGACGGGAGAGGTTCTCTTATACTACATAAGGGTCTTGTAAATAGTAATCCAGTCTCAATTCTGTTTGATTCTGGATGTACTACTATTGGTGTTAGGCAATCTCTTGTAAATCCATCCTGTGCTACAGGAAAGGTCATCAAATGTGTAACATTTGGTGGAACTTTGGAAAAGTATCCTACTGCCATAATACATATTGCTACTCCCTTCTTTACGGAAGATGTCCACGCGTGTCTCCTTCCAAACCCTATTGCGGACCTTATTATTGGTCGTATTCACGGAGTTAGGGAATGTACCCCACAGCAGATTGCTGTTTTGGAAGAGCAAAACATTGAAGCTACCAATGCTGTGGTCACAAGAGCCCATGCTCTGGATCCACCTCAAACTTCAATAACTGATAATAATGAAGTAGATAGCCAAAATAGTCACTTGATTATTTCACGTGACTCATTTATAAAATTGCAAGAAGAAGATCCTTCTTTACAAAAATTCTTCATTCTAGCAAAAAAAGGTGATCCAAATCAGAATACTAATAGAAAGTCTTGGATTTCTATGAAGAACGGCGTACTTGTGCGTATGGTACAAGACTCGACTACGTCCACTCATTCTCAAATTCTTGTGCCTAAGAGTATGAGATTGCAAATATTGCAACATGCTCATGACTCGCAATGTGCTGGACATATGGGTTTTTCCCGTACAAAGTCGAGGGTTCTTGCGGCTTTCTTTTGGCCATTTGTGAGCAAGGACATACGAATTTACTGTCGTTCTTGCAAAGTGTGTCAGGAGGTCAAATCGAAAGGACCACGACATGCTGCGCCTATCCAGGCAGCTGACATTCCTATTCGCACTTTTCAAAAAATGGCAATAGATATTATCGGTCCTTTTAGAATTAAGTCGGCCAGAGGACATCAATTTATCCTTACATGTGTCGATATGTGAAAAGTTGGCCAGAGGCTATACCTCTCAAGAGCATCTCCACTACCGATATCGCAGACGCTCTTTGGCTAATATTTTCTCGCTTGGGATTCCCCGGAGAAATATTGTCAGACCATGGCACTCAACTTATATCCGACACCTATGTCACAGGTAATGTCTATGCTACATATTAAAAGGTCTCTCAGCAGTATCTATCACCCAATGTCTAATGGGTTAGTTGAGCGTTTGAATAGGACACTAAAAACTTTACTTGGGAAGATAACTGAGGATCATCCTCAGGATTGGGACAGGGTTTTACCCGCGGCTCTCTTTGCTTATAGAGAGGTCCCCAATGAACACACAGGGTTTTCTCCTTTTGAACTTGTCTTTGGCGCGCAACCGCGCGGCCCTATGTCTTTACTCCACGATCTTATCACTGCCGATAATATTAGCGATGAGACTCAATCTTCTTACGAGTATGTCATTGCTCTTAGGCAAAAGATCATCGAGGCATGCAAACTAGCAACTTCTTCATCCGAATTTGCTAAAGAAAAGGCAAGGCAGTTTGCAAATAAAAATAGATGTCTACGACAACTTTGTCCAGGTGACAAAGCACTCGTTCTTCTTCCGTCAAGGGAGAACAGACTTCTTATTGCATGGAAAGGTCCGTATGCAATAGTCTCTAAAATTTCCGATGTCGACTATGTTGTCGATATTGATGGAAAGCATAAAACTTTCCACATAAATATGCTCACGGAATTTCATGAAAGACCTGACTATTTGCAGCCTATTTTCCAGGCAACGGACAATTCTCCAGTACCTCATGGTCATTACTCATCCCTGTCAGTTATACAGGATGAGGAAACTACTTTTTCTGATGTCAATCTCCCTCTTCCTGTGATCCCACTTCATACAACGGAATCTTGGAAAAACGTTACCGTTTCTCCTAATCTTTCCGCTGAGGAACATCGACAAGTTTCTTCGATGTTACAAACATTTCAGGATGTCCTTACCGACATCCCGGGACACACACATGTCATTGAACATGACATAATACTAACTGACCATAATCCTATCAGAGTCAGACCCTATCCGATACCTATCCATTTTCAGTCACAAGTCGAAAAAGAATTGGATGAAATGATACGATTGGAAATCATTGAACCATCCACTTCAGCATACTCTTCGTCTATGGTTATTGTTCGAAAGAAGGATAATAACATTCGCATTTGCGTGGATTATCGCAAATTGAACCAAGTTACGAAGTTCGATGCTGAACCTATGCCTTCATTGGAAGAGCTACTAAACAAACTTTCTAATTCTAAATTCTTTACCAAACTCGACTTATCGAAAGGTTATTGGCAAGTTCCTTTAACTGAACGAGCCAAACCTTTTACTGCTTTTTCTACACCTAGGGGTTTATTCCAATGGAATTTCATGCCTTTCGGTCTTATGAACGCCCCTGCTACATTCGTACGCATGATGCGTCGAATTCTCGCATATCGTACAGATGTCATAGCATACTTAGACGATATCTGTCTGTTCAGTGATTCCTGGGAAGATCACTATTTGGGTTTATACGAATTGCTGTCTACTCTTCGCGAGTATAACTTGACTGCAAAACCCTCTAAAGCCTTTATAGGATTTAGTGAGATTTCTTTCCTGGGTCATCGTGTTGGTCATGGTCTTTTAAAGACAGAGGACCACAATGTTTCAAAAATACTTAACATTTCTGTCCCTAAGACGAAGAAACAAGTGCGTAGTCTCTTAGGTTTGATACAATTTTACGGACGATTCATTCCGAATCTGTCCTCCATTATGGCACCGCTTTCTACTTTACTGAAGAAAGGATCGCCTAATCTGATCCGCTGGTCTCAAGAATGTCAATCCTCATTGGACCAGATTAAAACTCTATTTTCATCTCCACCTATCCTTAGGTTACCTACTATTGAGAAGACTTTTGTTCTTCGAAGTGACGCCTCGTCTAATGGAATTGGGGCAGCACTTATGCAGGAGTATTCTGATACTCTGCATCCGGTGATGTATATCTCTAGGAAATTAAATGCTGTAGAAAGGAATTACTCGGTTTTAGACCGTGAATTATTGGCTATGGTTTGGTCAATTCTGAAGTTGCAAAGATTCTTTCTAGGCGCACATTTCATTGTGGAAACCGACCAGAAAGCGCTTACTGCTATTCAGAGCAAAAACTTGAAGAGCTCGAGGTCCACTCGATATGCCATAGCTCTTCAACCATTTTATTTCACGGTGCGAGCTATCCGTGGTTCGGATAATGTGATGGCAGACATTCTGTCCAGATGCCCACACGATTCCACTTAATTCTTCTGTCATATATATTTCCTGATATACAGTCCACTACTATAATGACATATCAACACATATTTTCTCACTTTTTGGGAATTTATAACATTGTACAATATAATTTCCTTTTTTCTGTTACCGATTTGATCATAACGGAAGAAGTCTTAGTTAGCAATATACGGGCCAAAAGCTCACATGGCCACATTTATATAGATATTGTATTTTGATGACTGTATTAGGAGATTTAACATTTGTCTTAAAAATTTGTGTTATTGATATTTTCGCAGCACATCATTGACGTCTGCGAGATTATGTACATTGTGGAACCATGAAGTATATCAAGTCCTATCCTAAGTTGGAGCGGATAATGTCCACATCTTCTAGTAACGATTATATCCATCTCTACGAGGAACAGCTGATGTATTAGTGTTGATTAATAATGCATTGTATAATGTGCCTTTTATTTGAATATGTGTAATTTTATAATGCGGTATATTATTATATGACACCGCTGTTTGCACAACACTTCATTGTGTAATACTATGATAAATATTTAATTTCATAGATTTGTATGAGTATGATTTGGCTTGCATTGTGATGTTGCCATCACTATGGCATATGTTGGTGGCACCCCCCTGGAATATACGTGTACACTTAGGGAAATATTTTCTTTAAGGATCTGAGATATAATCTCAGTTTCGCTCCATGCGTCAAACTAGACTCATATTAGGCATTATATCCGCGCATCATACATGCGTTAGGAGCCTGTTTTTTTTGCTCTAGAATTAAAAAAAAATGTTTCATTTTTTTCCCGGGAGGTGCGGTAATCTGTTACGCACAGAATTTTTTCTAAAGACATTGTATAATCATTTTTTCTAAACACATTGTATAATCATTTTTCTAAAGACATTGTATAATTAGCTTGTCTGAATTGTACACTTTAATTTTTTTCGGTCAAAGCTAGATAACCCTAGTTTGACTGAAATTACCATTTTCAATGATGGTTACCTTCTCTTGTGACGGGACACGTCGGTCCATATTTTTTTAACGATGTGTGACCATTCTCCTTATATGGTAGTATCGGTCAACTGTTTCTTGGTATGATTGAAACCAGTGTTGAGGTCTTTATTTCTGTCCATATAAGGCGCGATTTATTACAAATCTTTATCTGGAATGTTCCTTACATCGTCTCGTTTGATTCTTGCTCAGTTGTATGCGTTCTGCGCATGTCCGGACGTTAGGTGTGTCTGGGAGGCTTTCCTGTCTGGGAGTCTATGGAAAGTTGTGAAGCAGAGAGAACGCGTTTTGCGTCTCTGTGATTTTGATAGGGAATTATGAGCCTTATTGTGAGTTAGTTAGCTTACAAGGTCCTTCCCTTGATTTTTGACAGCCTGGAGGCGTGTGTTTTTGTGGTGTTGATTTCGAAACAAGGTAATACCTCATTTACGTATCAAAATCTGTAATCTAACTTTATGTTTGACAATGGTCGATTTCTGCTCACTTACGAATTACAGAAATAGAGGTTCTTCTACTAGAAGTCACGCCCCAGGTATCTTCATACTTGAGATTAATATGTACACGGGTCATACCTAGCCCAAAGGACACTTCTATGTTCTACGAACGTCGCTGTGTCAGCGATTGCACTTACGTCGAGGTTAGACTTAGGAATGCCTGTAAAGGTCAGCTTGACCTACACTCCTGGAACACCATCCTCGTGCGACTTATGATTAGACTCATTTAGCACATCTGAACAGTGAGAGGAGTATTGATGCACTTTTGTAATATTGGAGCCAACAGTATAATCCCTTGGCGCCATATCATTATTTGAGTATATACGAAATGCATTGATGAACATAACTTATGCTAATTTTCGTGAACTGTAATGTGAAATGGATGCACCGTTAACTGTCCTGTGGAGTCAGATAATAAACATTGGAAACGTCAAGAGCAGTTGCACTTTATATGACTTTTCCCATGTCATGCTCATATGTTATGAACTTATGAACGACATCATCCACACTCACAGCAACCAACAACAGACCAGACACCTCACACTGCAACCTATTACATCCCTGGTGGCCTGTGTGGCCTTATCATTCTGGTGTCTGTAGGGGTGGTACTCTACTGGGCTGCTGACTATCATCGTAGTGGCGCATTGGACCACCTTTATCATTGTAGTGGCCAGTAGTCAGCCTAAATTCCACCCTTATCAGTGATTTTGTTGTTGCTTGATGTAAAGGGTGTCTTTTTTGGGGGGTCTCAGTTTCAGGGATACCGAATTGCTAGAGTCAAGTCTCCAGTCAGGCGAAGAAATGTCATATACTCTTCGTTCTAGAGGGATTCTGAATACAGCTAGCAATCACGAGTCGTCACCCCCATTCCTGAACCTAAACCCTTTGTCAACGCCAAGTTAAGCTCACGCAGTGCAACGAGCCAACGCTAAATCTGAAATCATCTCAGGCAGTAGTAGTTCTCTACTCGCCTATTGGATTACCAGTCAGAGCATTGCGGCTTCCAGAATATCAAAACCGCCCAGCATGTCTATAGCAGAATCTGATATCACCCGCCTTTGTGTGCCTAAACGGGGCACTCAGTCAAACCACAGGTAAACCAGTTTAAACCGGATGTAATGCCAAGCAAGCAATAGCGCCGGATAAGAGCGCCTGGTTCGCTTCGTCCCCAAATAACTTCGTCTGGTGTAGTTCTGGGTTATGAAAACCTCGCACTTAGGAGCGGCCAGCAAGAGAAATAGACAAGAGTTCCAGCCCCCTCACGCAATTAGAGGTCACCAACGTTTAGCACCAACATGGAAAGTTTTGTAGGCTTATTCCCTCACCTTGAAGGATCTGCATGTAAGACACTTTTCTGGAGCTAGCACCTTTGGTCCCACGAATGCGGACAGGCTGTCGCTCAGTTTGTTTATTTGGTCAGGAGAAGATAAACAGCGTCTTCCAGCCCCTCACGCAATTAGAGGTCACCAACGTTTAGCACCAACAAGGAAAGTTTTGTAGGCTTATTCCCTCACCTTGAAGGATCTACATGTAAGACACTTTTCTGGAGCTAGCACCTTTGGTCCGACGAAAGCGGACAGGCTGTCGCTCAGTTTGTTTATTTGGTCAGCAGAAGATAAACAGCGTCTTCCAGCCCCTCACGCAATTAGAGGTCACCAACGTTTAGCACCAACAAGGAAAGTTTTGTAGGCATATTCCCTCACCTTGAAGGACCTACATGTAAGACACTTTTCTGGAGCTGGCACATTGGTCCCACAAAAGCGGACAGACTGAAACGCAGTTTTATTCATTTTATAAACCAGAGGTAAATAGAGTCTTCCAGCCCACCTCGCGCAATTAGAGGCCACCAATGATAGCACCAACAATTAAAGTTTTGTAGGCTTATTCCCTCGCCTTGAAGGATCTACATGTAAGACACTTTTCTGGAACTATTACATTTGGTCCCACGAAAGCGGACGGACTGACACTCAGTTTATTCATTTCTCTGTGTTCTACAGGTTTTATGATCGGTGGTCTGTGTGTGTTCGTCGGTGTATTTGGCATATTTTGATTATTGATGAGTATTATGCTGTGTATGATGAGATGCTTTATTTTCCATGCTTTTCTTCTTTAATAAAACTTACACATTTTATTAATGCGCTGTTCATGACCCTTCCATCCATAATTAACTTGTTTTAGCTCTTTACTATAATCTCTATGTTTGATAAGAGAAAAGAGTGAGAGCAGGAGGTGCTTAGACAGTATAAGTGAGTTGAGGCTTGGAGAGAGAGATCATTTTGATAAATCTTCTTCCAGGTTGTCTCAAGTCCATCTCCTATTACACTTTATCTATGTGTAAGCTATAACTCTGTCAGTCCACTATCCCTTGTCGATTTCAATACTATTGTCCAACTCGACAAATACTCTACACGCTAACTCAACCACGACAGCCTGCCCTATCACCACACATGTCCCCAATAGAACATCTGTGGGACGAGCTTTGACGCAGAGTCTACAGGCAAGGTTCTCCAGCTAATCTGCAACAGCTCGAAGCTGCTCTTATACGTGAATGGGACTTGATTCACCGGAATTTCCTTCAGAGACTTGTGCGTTCCATGCGGAGCCGCTGCCAAGCTTGTTTGCAAGCACACGCTGGACATACCAGATACTGAGGATAGTGTGAATGAATTTTTTTATTGTTTGCATTTACGTTTTCTCCCTTGCCTGCACAGAATGCAATGAATTTCGTAACAATCAAATGTACAAATTAATGACCAGCATGGATTCATAGGAAAATGAATAAAGATTCCAAATATGTAAACTTGTAAACACTTATATTTACATTTCACACTCTGTTCCTGGATTATACAGGTGGTGCGTTTTTAATGTGCTTCAGTATATATATATATATATATATATATATATTATATATATATTATATATATATATATATATATATATATATATATATATATATATATATATATATACTTATATCAATGTGAATACGTACATAAACTCTAGGTATACCAGTATGAGGACCGCATACATTAATGTTTTAAATTAGCCTGGCAGAGTCGTCATGTAAAACTAATTGCTACAGATACCACAGCTGCAAGAGCATCTTAATGCTTGGTGCAGGTGTCATGTAATGAGGTCAGCTGTAGTTGTGGTTCCGTGCTTCAAAGGGAGAATAAAGAAGATAATGTTTTAAATGTTGTTCTAGAACGAACAGCAATAAAACATAGATGATTGTAAGTATAATTAATAATAACAAATCTTTTAATTCAAACACAGATGGACATATGTTAATCATATGTGTTAAAACATTATAGAAATTATTCACATTTTAAAACAAGAAGGGCATAAGGTCCAGTAATGTCTTTTTCAAACATCGAGAAAAATCTTTGATCATGTAAATATGGATATAAAAACCCACGACAGACTTAACCATGAATAAGGACAACAATGAAATATATATGATATATGGCAGCGTTATAAAATATCTCATCATCGTCGACCAACCAGCTAAAGTAAAACACACAGCAAAATTTACAAACATAATAGCAAAGAATTTCACACTTTTCATGGCGGCCTTTCTGTTACTCTGTGGTATACTTGTTAGTTCAGCATTAGGGGTTGTCACTCTTCTCAAATTGGCTGCTTTTTTGCGCCTGAAAGCCAAACAGGCAATTTTTAAGTAACACGTCAGCACGATAATTAAAACACCATGAAAAAGAACCGCCATGACGCTCGCATACGCAATTGGTGGATTAGATATAATGCATTTTTCATGATTGGCATCGTCCCTGTACACTAGAATGAAAATAAATGAATCAGCTATTGCCACAAACCAAGAGGTACATATTATTTTTAACATCAGTCGTTTTGTCACGTTCTTGATGTAGTAAAATGGATGAGCTATGTAAATGTAGCGGTCAATGGCGACGATGCCAAAAGTGACTGTGGACAAAATTAATACAGAAGAAATCACCCCACAGATAAAAATGTCCACTGTAGTTGAATTGTTAATGATGTGGCTTATTCCAGGAAGGTATACTACTCCAATAACACAAAACGTTAGTGCCGTGATTATGTCCACAACTGATAGAGACACGATTAAAATGTTAGTAATGGTATGTAGTACAGCGTTGCTGCAGATAGTGATTATTGTAAGAATATTCTGACCAATGACAATACAGCCAAGAGGAACACTGATGTAAGCCAGGGCGAGCTCTTGACTAAGCTGATAAGCACAGCCACGTGTCTTGTTTCCAGCCATTGTTTGTTCAATCCAGCTGTTCCGCTAATAACCTGTCGTCATGTCGGAAAACGTTTCTTGTCAGCACCTGAACCTGAAGTTGGAAAAACATAAGAGTTCATTTATTTCTTGAAGCATGCTATCGTGTTAAACATGTGAGATGGGAAATTATTTTAACGATTTTTGTAGACCAATGTAATTTTAAAATATCATGGTAAAATATGTTTTCAATTAAAAGTAGAACACAACACTGAATATAAACGACTTGATTGGTTTTTTTTATTTTTAAGAATACCCTGTTGTTAAACTGGTAGATAGGCAATTATTTAAAACGTATTTGTAGATGTGTACACATAAAGATGTGTACACCCATGCGTTACTGGTGCCCGAAAGTGGAGCAAAGAATAGTAACACTGTACCCTACCATGTATGTCGTAAAAAGCGACTAAGAAGGGTTAGGCATGGGGCTGGTTACCCCATCCCGTAAAAAAACTTGTTACCACAAAAACTCTAACAAACACGGACACATTAAGACTGTCGTTGTAATTTTTAATACTCAATCGTGTTTTCGCTTTAATGTAGAACACAACACTAAGCATTATTTCACAATAGCTGCGTGACATACTTTCTTTAAAGCAATATTGTTGGTCCTTTCAGTCATAGCTTGTTAGTTGTGGCAGTGCCAATATTATGTTTTTCTTCTTGGATCCTGAGCCACTGACAGATTAATCGATCAGTGACCGAAATGCCAAATAGAGTTTTGCAGGACAGCAATAAGCCCTCACCACTTTGCTCGGTCTGTGGCCAGCCTTCGTGTGCTTCATCGCGGCCTCCACAACTTTCCGATAAGACTGGTCTGTCGTTCGGCAAAACAAGCAGTTTTATATATAAGCATAAAAACGTCAATGTGGGTACAGCGCTGTCACATAACAATTGAGGAACATTCAGACCACAAGGTCTTTTATATGTTGATATGAGTGTAGCCGTGTACATAGTTGTCCCTTTGGAAACAGGCTATAAAAACCAGATTAGCATATAAATTCCTACTTTCCTAGAAACAGATTAAATTTTAATTAGACTAAGCTTCACTTGTAGAGTCGCGTTAGTCACGTGATTTTTTAACCAATCGTAAGGCTCAGTATTATTCAGCCGGTAGGAAATGTAGAAGGGACGCGAAATTTCCCCAACAACCTAGTTAGTTGAAAAAGACGCGTCTAGCTAGTAAGACGAACAAGTTTGTGCTGATAACGCAGTGGTTTTACTGCATGAAAGTTATCTAAGTTGAAGATTTAGAAATTCCAGGAATGATGGCATGTTCTCTTCAAAGTGCATTTTTGTGTATTTAACTTCTATATTCGAAGTCTGTAAGTAGGAGCTAATTACTAATCAATTATTGACCCATTGTTGCAGATTTAGAAAAGGATTCATGGCTGCAAGATGCACCTATGAGTCAAATGCAGAGATGATAGAATTTGCTCTGTACAAGCACAAATTGATCAATTGCAGAATATGAGTATATAACGAAACCCCTTGAGAATAATGAATTAATCTGTCCGAAGTGGAACAGCTTATATGAAATTGGATCAACGCAAACTGGTAAATGAGGAAAGAAAAAGTAGACAGGAGTTGAATAGGCCTGATTCATACGAGTGTCGATTCCCCATGCTAGATTATGGAGAGCGACTTGCATTTTATATTATGAATGAGAAATGCATGTTTGTAACTTCACGCCATCATGTACACATTATGATTTATTAAACAAAACGTTGACATCAAAGAGAGGTCGTCAATTGATTGCTAAGCCTTAACTATGAATGGAAGGAGGGAATGTCTGTTGAGAAACTTATAAATTCTTACTAACTGCTCACAAACTACAACACCTTAGAGGATAGTCCCCGAACCTGGTAAAATCCCGTAAGACTGCAGGGAGAAATTTCCAACTCTAGCAGTCTAGCTAGTTCTAGATCTAACACTCTCTGAGATTAAACAGCAACTCCCAATTCCCCACCCACAACGGCCACACATCTCAACTTGGTGCCGTATGACCAGTCCTCTAAAAAAGAGCAGAAGCGAAGATGGATCAATTAATGGAAAATTTCCAGCAACTTGGGGTAGAACAGCAGCAGCAACAGGAAAACAGATTCGCTCAAGCACAACCACTGCAGCCCCAGGACAGACAAAATATGGAAGGACCAACACTGATAGCGTTACGGCAAATTACTGAAACCCTACAGAAAAATGACAACTACGCGAAATTCACACAGGTTAGATCCATTGTTCAGCCGTTCGATGGAAACAAAAAAAATTTCAGAAGATGGTTGTCCGACATGGAAAAATTTGCGGCACTAGCAGAGGCAACAACAGATGAAGAGAAAAAGAAAATCGCTCTGTTAGGTTCTGATTCGTACGTGACTGATTTTTTAAGAAGGAGGTCCCAGCAGTACCCCACAGAAACCTAAGAGTCCCTAAAAAAAGAGCTCACCCAGAGATATGGGGAAATAATAGACAAAATGCATGCTTGGTCAGTCCTTAGAAGCATGAAACAGGAAAGAGATGAATCGGTACAACTTTTTGGAGATAGATTCCTCAATATGGCAGAAGAGGCGTTTTGCGGAGAAATCCCTACCACACCTGATGTAGAAATACAGTTAGTGGGGATATTTGCCGATGGCCTTAGAGCGGAAAATATCAGAAGGCATCTTATTAGAAAAGACACCAAGACTATTGCTGAAACAATCCAAGCAGCAATACAGGAGGAAAATCTTCACCGAAGGTTCCAACAAAGAGTAGGTAGGGAACCCCGACCAGAATATAGGGACTATAATGAGCATGAGCCTATGGAAGTTGACCATGCCAGGAGGCAATGGACTCGCCCACGACAACGAGATGATAGGCCCCGCAATTATAGACCCCCCACACAGAGGCAAAACGACGTCAATAATGTCAATCCGAACGGATGCTTCACATGCGGTAGGCTCGGACATGGGTACAAGTCCTGTAGAGCAGATTACAATAATGCACCATCCAGAAGAGGAGGTTATCAACCACAACAACCCGCACCACCCCCACGTGATTACACTAGAAATCAGTATACCAGAGGCACACCTCAACCCCTCATGCGTCAGGGAAACGGCCGCGCCACTCACTAAACAGGACCGTTAGTGAGGGCAACAATCACAGAAAATGGTCCAAAACAAAAGAAACATCACAGAACAGAAATTGTCAAGTGGGCCCATCCAGAAAAATACAATATGAAGAAATGCTGCATGATGGAACTAAAATACATCCGGATCCCAGTTCCTGCATCATGGCTATACAGGGCCAACAATATAGAGCACTGGTAGATACAGGAGCATCCATCAGCCTTATTAGGTTCCAGCTGTTCAAGAGGATCCAACACTTAGTACGATTTCAACCGTCCAAAACACACCTAGCTTCAGTCACAGGACAAAGACTAGATTCAGTTGGGACAGCATGGCTAAAATTTTCCTTAGGCGAAACATATTTTGAACACCCATTTGTCATTACCAAAGGAATGTCTAGAAATCTTATCCTAGGGAGGGATTTTTTTAACAAACACAAAGTTCGAATATACTATGACCTCCAGAAAATCAAAGTCAACAATACATACATAGATCTCCAGGACGATATCCACATAGCGTCTTTGGTAAGGCTGACAGCTCCCATAACGGTGGCCCCAAACTCCCTGGTCATAGCAAAAGGCAGAGTAAAAAATTCTGAGTACATAACACCAGGGCAATCAATTCAAATACAGCCCCTAGCAGAAGAAAGCATTATTGATGACCCATTGTTGCAAATTACAGAGGGAATCGCTGAAGTCTCGAAGTCCAGAGATTTCCCCATCATGATATTGAATATGTCAGGAAAAACCACCACTATAAATAGAGGCACAATTGTAGCACAAGTAGATACGTCAACAATAAGACAGACTAAAACCAATAGAGACCATTCACAAATTGTCTCAACCACTCCCACTGGACATAGTGCACGAAATCGCAGTACAAATAACCATGGTACACGAAAGATAAACAGTTATAAGTCATATGCAGAAAATGGCAGAGATACCAGTCACAGTTATGTTACACCACAGCATACCCCACCCAGACTGCAGAAACAAACCAGTCCATGTATAAGAAGGAGAGAAATAAGGCAGCCACGGTATGAGAATGACTATAATTACTCATTCCTGCGCCCCAGCACACCAAGAGAAAAGATGAAGTGCTGTATATCAGAAAGAAGCAGAGAAACAGAAATTGTCTTGCCAGGAGGATATCCGAAGCGACAAGACAGAGATACATGTCCCATGGAGTATCAATATAACTCAAAAACAGGTGGATATGATAAAGTCCCAAAACCAATTGAATGTTCCGAAGAAAAGGAAGAATTCTTATATGACTCCACCACAGGAGGATACTATAGCAGCAAAGTTGGAAACAGAAAGAATGAAAAATTTTCGCCCAGGGAAAGAAGACAGCCCTATAGCACAAACAGAAGAAATACAGTAACGTACGCGGATAAGCGCAGTTACGGCAGAAATAATCAGAAAAAATGGCACAACAACGACTACCCCAGAAATAATACTAGAAACGTATATACAGTAAATGCAGTGACAAATGGAAATGCACACAGCACATGGCAGAGGAGACAATACCAAGCACAGCCCAATGAACGGCAAAGAAATACGCAAAAGAAAACCACATACCAAGAGCAGATATTTTCACAAGATGCAAGAAAAATGTCCCAAGATTATGGGAATGAAACGGAGGCATCAAGACAGACCAGAGATATCATAGCAGATCATAAATACAGAGAGAGAATAGCTCAGTTACTTGCAACCCTGAATGCCACAGAAGATAATAAGCAACGTTTGAAAACGTTTGTAGAAAAGCACCAGGATGTATTCGCACTCAATGACATGGAATTAGGCAGAACTAACACTGTCACAATGGACATTCAAACAACCACAGAGGAGCCAATACATATGAAACCCTATCATACGCCCTTGAAAAACAGAGAACTCGTGGAAAGGTCTATAAATGAAATGCTACAGGCAGGAATCATCGAAAGATCCAGATCCCAATGGTCCTCCCCCATCGTTATCGTAACGAAGAAAGATGGGTCCAGTCGCTTTTGCTGCGATTACCGAGCCCTGAACAAAATCACAAAAGTCATTTCCTACCCCCTCCCCAGGATAGACGATCTACTTGCGACGTTAGGAAAGTCTACATACTTTACCACACTTGATGCAAGGTCAGGCTTTTGGTGCATCCCCATGACACCTGAGGCAAAACAGAAATCCACATTCTGTTCCCATATCGGAAGTTTTTTTTGGAATGTTATGCCATTTGGTCTAAAAGGATCACCAGCAACATATATGTCACTCATGGATGAAGTGTTAAAGGGTCTACATCCATTTGCCCTGGCATACATAGACGATATCCTGATACATACCGCAGGCACGATGGAAGACCACCTCCGCAAAGTTGAAACAGTTTTTGATAGACTCAGACATCACCAAATAAAGTTAAAACTGTCCAAGTGTGAATTTCTAAAGACAGAAACCAAATATTTAGGCTTTGTTATCAATAGAGATGGCATCAGACCTGATGAAGATAAAGTCAAAGCCATAAGAGAAATGCCTAGCCCCAAGACGGTCAGACAAACACGCTCCTTTATCGGTTCCGTAGGATACTATAGACGCCATATCATACATTTCTCACAAGCAGCTGAGCCATTGATAGCCCTTACCCGCAAGTATGCACGATTTAGATGGACAGAAGAGTGCCAGAAATCGTTTGAATATCTCAAAAATGCCCTAACCGCCATTCCGCTTCTGGGACATCCAGACATTTCTCAGCCCATGATATTGTACACCGATGCCTCGAATAACGCAATTGGTGCATGTTTGGTACAACCAGTACTAGAAGATGAAACACCTATACTACAAGACATCCCCAATGTGAAACCCATTGCATTCCTATCCCACGCATTGTCAAAGTCACAGAAACGGTGGACCACCATTGAGAAAGAAGCATACGCCATTCACTATGCAGTACAGAAATTAGACTTTTATGTGAGAGGGACGAAACTCACTATCAGAACTGATCACCAGCCTTTGGTTAACTGGCTCACCAAAACACAGGAACAGCCTAAGAAGTTACAGACATGGGCAATGAATTTACAGTCCTATGACACCACTATCGAACATATCCCTGGCAGATTGAACATCTGTGCAGATCTCCTATCCAGAATCAAATATGATGATGAAACCGAAGTGAAAACAATTAGAGTCAAAAATGATGGCACATCCTCAGAGATTGACGATAATGCTAAAGAAATTAACGAAATTACTTCACCAGGTCAAAAAAGTACCTCAGATTCTGCCACACAAGTAGAAGAAGAAGGTCAAGATATGCTTGACATGAGGTTAGTACAAGCGAAAGATGCAGAAATTGTTAAGCTGCTCACATACGTGAAGGAAAACCCAACAAAAAGTAAAGATTTTACAGTACACCCAACGGATGGAGCTCTATACTATATTGATAGTAAACAAGAAGGGACACTAAGAAAACTCATTCCAGCACATCTAGTCCCGGAAGTATTGCTACAGTTTCATGATAACAACGGGCACATGGGAAGAGACAAAACAATTGATGTCATAAAGAAAAGGTATTATTGGCAAACTTTCTACAAAGACATTACAGAATATGTAGCCACCTGTAGAACATGTAAATTGAGAAACATGAAGCCACATTTAATTCCTCTTCAAGAAATGCAACCTTCCCATTATCCCATGCAAACAGTAAGCATTGACTTATCAGGTCCTTACCCACTCACCCAATCAGGCAACAAATACCTCCTGCACATAGTTGACCAATACTCTGTTTGGCCAGAAAGTTACCCACTCAGTGATGCCACATCGCAGTCCATCACACAAATTTTTTTACAAGAATTCATTCCCAGGCATGGCTGTCCAAAACGAATCATTTCAGACAACGGTAAACAGTTTATCGGTAACCCATTTAAAGCCACCTTACACCAGCTGAATATCGAACATACCACAACCACTTATTATTGCCCAAATGCAAATGGCAGAAATGAACGCATGCACGCCACCCTACATGATATTATTAGCAAATATATCAAGGGGAACCACCAATACTGGGACCTATACATTAACCAAGCTCTTGAAGCCATCCGAGTAAACGTGAACGATACCACAGGAATGTCGCCCTTTTTCATGCTATACGGAAGAGAACCAAACTTTCCGTTAGACAACCTACTTCGCCCACAACGAAAATACATGGGAGAAGACCCCGTCGAAATAATCCTTCAAGAAAAGCATAAAGCTCACCAGATTGCACAAAGAAATACGCAGAAGGCATTTCACAAGAAACAGAAACAACATGATAAATCAGCCAAGCTACCAACGTACAAAATAGGAGACAGAGTATGCTACAAGAAACATGTACGCAGTTCAAAATTCGATGACCGATGGTTGGATGGCTACAAAATCATGAAACAAACTACGCCTGTAAACTTCATTATCTGGAATGAAGAGAAACACCACCAAACAAAAGCTCACGTAAAACAACTCAAATTGATAATCACCGGCCCATTCCGCATCTGACGACAAATACAAGACCAGTCAGAAAGGCCACCCTAAATTATAATCCATCCAGTACAGATTCGTCTGACATATCACAGTCAGAGACGACAGACTCTGAATTTTACCAAGACGACCGCATACCCAGACCACCCACCGATGCACTACATCGAGCAAGACAACAACGAGATTCGTCCGAAAGCGAAGAAAATATCCCACCACTTGAATTGCGTAATCGACTCCAAGACAGAGACCTGCGCATTAGAAATGAAGAAATAATGCCTCAGACGTCACACGATGACAACAACCAAACACCTTTTATTCACACTCAAACTTACTCCCGCGGTGAAAAATCGTCAGCTGATACCTATCACACCCCCAGTTCAGGCAGTTCCAGTTGGAATACCAGCGAAGGACAAACACTGCTATACCACAAGAACAAGATTGCTCGTTCAGAACAATCAGATCCTGAAGAAACGATACCCAAGCAGATTGTTGAACCATATACCAGCAATCTGTATGAAGACGAAACGCAACAAGAAATGCGAAATTACAGTGTCAACCCCGGCACAGCTTTGTCAGACCCCAACGAACAGAATGACAGAGAAATGGTAGAATTATACGAACAAGAAACAGACATTGATACAGCTAGTTCCATTGAAACCAGTGATGCGGATAGTACATTATTTGTACCAGTCAGCTCCAGCGTCAAACGCGCCTATAAAACAGAATCTGATGACTCAATCCCTAGCAACAAAATTCCGCGTATACAACACAACTATATCAGACGAAAGATTCTGAAGAAACGCTATCGAGTGCCCAAACCAAGCCGAGAAGTATTAGCCTCAGCTCTACTAGTCAAAAACAACAGTGTGCAAATTACTGCGCCCACTGTAAAAGACGTTAACGTACCACAGGCCCAAGTCAGAAGAAAAATCAAGGCGAAACATATACCTGCCTCAAAACTAACAGATGTTCCAGCCATACAAACCCCTACCACAGTGAAACCATCACCGCAATCAAAAGATGTTAAGCCATCACCGCATTCGCCAATGTCCTCAGAGCCCCAACAATCAGCAAATGCAGTGTCACCCACAGTTACTCAGTATGATTCTCGCCTAAGCAGTCGGGAAATTGCAATGTTGGAGTTTGCGAAAGAATTCACAAGACTTTTCTAAAAACACGCCCCACAAGTCTTCAATGTACATGCCATCCCATGTACGGTCACCGCGAATGTGAAAATAGTGATTAACAATGTACTAACTTTCAAATGTACTTTCGTTTCAGACTGTGTTCAGATTAACAGTTATGGATGACTTTATGCCAGAAAGTTTTTTCCCAGCCATACCACTACTGATGTCAGAGGAAAATCAAGACCAGCCCACAGAGGATTTTCTTTAGATAGTATAATTTTGTGAAATAAAAATAACAAAAAAATTGATAACACACGGTGTTACGAGTTTACAGACACTCTTATTTAGTTACAGACATTTCCTTAATATTTAGAATGTTACACAACCTTACCTATAACACCTGTGTCACGCTATTCTGTTGTAACATTGATCTACACTTTTGTAACTGATCATATTCCACGCTTCATTCACCAGACTTCTTGTCCTTGCAGATCCAAAGTCCTGTACTTTCGCATCTTAGTGCATTTTCATGCAGACACTTTACACCAGTACTTTTTCTTACCCCATACTAATATTTCTGTGATCTCATTTATGCTAAACTCCTTTATACTATCACCTTGATCAATCATACTGTTCCTACTATGACATCTTCTAACAACATAAATTCATACCCAAAACTAGTATTGCATGTTATGCTATTTTTCTCCACAGGATTATTTATTTTTTTTAATGTACATTACTATTTTAGACCCAGATGTATATTAGTACTGTCAAGAATTTTAAACATTCTCCTAAAGAGATTCCATATCCCAACCCTGACTCTTTATAATAAGATTTCCTTTACCCCACTGTTACAACATCTTTAACTTACTATTTTTCCATTCCACTATATGGAGACGACATTCTAGACTTGTGATCTTTTCAATCCCAATCATATTCATTCCTTGGAATTACAATCATGTTGTAATCAGGAGATCCTTGATGTACCCTTTCCTCGCCACTTTTTGACAACAGACACTGCTACAACATTCATTCTATTCTAACCTAAACTATTACTTGCAGCCCTATTGGTTAAGATTTACTATTAGGAATGTTGATAGTATATCTAGTGTTTAGTGAATTGATTTTTATCATTCTTTAATACTTGTGAATCAAAAAGAAAAGAGAATAGAAATCACAAGAAAAGAAAAGAAATCACAAGAAAACAAAAAAAAAGAAATGAAAAAAGAAAAAAAATGAAAAAGAGACAAAAGACATAAAAGAAAAATGAAAAGAAGAGAAAAAACAATTGGAATTTTTTTTTATACAAAATGTATTATGTGTATATGCCACCCTCACACATTTTGATGATGATAAGCCAATATTGTAAAACATTAACTGCCCTGAGGTTAGCAGCTGAAGAGAAAATAAATCACCCTATGCCAATCATACCCCCACCAGCTTGATCCCTGATACTCCAACAATTTTTTGTTGATACTGCCTATCACAAATACCCCAATGACATTTGCGCATGCTGATTTTCTGCAAATGCAGAATCCCTTGAGAGCATTAGTATATGCTAACCCCAGATTGAACAAATTGCACCTATTTGTTGATGATGCCTTTGCCCATGTTAAAGAAATAGCATTTTCACATGCTGACCTAGCAAATGAAATACCCCTTTACAGCATTTGTATATGCTGAACCCACATTGAACACCCCATTACTGGATGATAACCACTAATGACACATGAGATGAAGAAGCAACTGGTTATGTATGATGAAAATGCCATTTTATATTAAGGTGAAACTTTATGTTGTCACAACTGAGATTTTGTTGTAATGTTTATGCACAAAATCCCCCACATTAACATTGGAGGAATAATCTTAGTCTTTCGTGGTTACGAGATAAGACAAAGAGATAATGGAATATTTTATGAATACCATGGACATGGAACAAATCAGAGCAGATGATTGTTACACATATGAGGACCATATTTGAAGTCATTATTGAAGGATTATCAGTAGACAAGGACCAATAGATTATGATAATCCCATGGAACCACAGGTACTAAGGACACAAAATGGAGATTAAATAATGAAAAAAAAAATAATAATGACTGAATAATTGCTACGCCCAGAGGTAAAGGAAATAGAGATACATCCGCATTTTTGGAGAAGATATCTCTTTGATTTTTGCTCATTGCCTTTGTAAAATGAACATTGTTGTATAACAAATGACTATTCCCTATCACGAATTACAGAATGTTGTAAGATAGTTGAAATAAATTGACAATTTACTATACTCATAACATACCCAGAATTACAGGAGAGAAAATATAAATGATTGATGAAATTGGACGTACTGAGATTTGCTCACCCCGAGGATATCGAAAAAAAAAATAATGTTATCCCAAGGATAGACATGTCACAGATATATCATGGAGATATTATGACATAAGAAAAAGAATATCTGGATTTGAAATACATGAAGACGAGTCATGGATATATTAAAAAAAAAAATATATGTTTATATATTCCCTCATGCCCCACACTTAAGATATAACTGACGGACGGGATTTTTGTATTATAAGTACCATAAGTCACCCATCTGGCTGTAGTCAGCAGATGTTACAGGCACCACATAACTCTGACTAACCCTCGACCTGCGAAGGCAGAGTTGGTGTCGAAATTTTGCACATATGTAAAAAGACATGTTTTTGTTCATGTTTTGGTAAAGTCTAGACATTTGTATAAATGGTTCCATAAATGATTAGTTGATATATTGTTGATAAATATTCGCAGATATAGTACATGGACAATTAATAAGGATGTATTTCCAGTACAGAATAAGAGGAATAGGAAGGATCCACATTTTAAATATTGGAGCACCATGAGCGATGAATTAGACTTATGGAGAAAATGGAAATGGCACACTGTATGCAAGGATAACCAGAAATAAAATGGATAAATAGTAGTCAGAGTGCCAGGAACTTTGTTTTGTAAGGATATTGTAGACTCCTCACGATCAATTGAATATTTTTCTTCCCTTCTATGTCACAATTTTTGAGTGATGACCCCAAAAAAAATTTTTTCATCTCATATTGTCAAAAGTTCTTACATCTCAGTTGATTGTTACATAAATAATTGTTTGATGTGTTTTTGAAAAATGTATTGCTAGATAAGGTACATAGGGAGTTACTAAGGATGAATTCTCAAGATAACAGGAGGACTAGAATGGATACAATGATATTGGAACACCATAAATGATACATTGGTGTTATACAAAAGAAAAAAAAAAGGAGACAAATATAAACTGTATACAAGGATGCCTTGAGAGTGACAACATGGATACGTATTGTCAAGAGTATAAGCAGTTGTGTTAACAGAGAAAATAAAGTAATACAGAACCCAATGTAGAAAATTCATGATGATTTGAAACTATATTTTCCTTTTCCCTTATATTTCATAATATGATAGTAACACATTCGTCTGTTGGTTGCTGAATAATTAGATGTTTGAAAATTGATGTATGGCAAGTCAAAGAAGATCTTTAAAAAAAAAATATATATATATATATAAAATAATATTTCTAGGAAAGAGTTCACAAAAAAAAAATAATGTGTTGACAGAAAAGAAGGAATGATTAGAAATAACTGACTAATGGACAGGATCACCACCAGACGTACGGATATTAGAGACAGACATCACATTAGTTTGAAAAAAAAAAAAGGAATGTAATATAGAACATTTTTTTCTACAGTGACGGACTTAGAACGAATTTATACACTTACCATTTAGAAAATGTGAATAACAGGGAACATACAAATAAATAAATAAGGATAAGCCATGAGGTTTTAATGCTTTTATTGTGAAAAATGCTTACTTATAAAAATGATGCTAGTTATATTATCGTCTGATAAGTATGCATATTATGTCTAGAGATGTTTTCTACATGTAATAATGAGCAAGTGGCTCATTCACTGAAAAAAAAGAGAACATGATGAGTACCCATGAGAACATTGGCTATTTTATGAAAGTGGATTGCCATTACCATAGGAATTGGAGATCCTGGACATTAATAAGGATATTGCAGAGTACTTGGAAAATAAAATAAATAAGTACGCCAGAAAAAAAAAAAAGATTTTTTAAGTCTTGCAGACTTATATATGGAGCAAATAACAGGAACAGAAAAGAGATAACACCCCCCACCATATCCAAGAGAATGTAATCAACTATATTGTGAATGAAATGAAATAGATTATGATAATGCAGCCAAGTTCTGCAAATAAGATATTTTATTGTTCATTTCCCAGTGTTGCCAATTGGTAAATTTGGTTGAAATATGTATTGATGTGAAAGATAGTTTGCAATTTTTTGGAGATGATGTCCATCTATAAGGCCCCTTTATAGACGACAGTCCCATATAGACATAGGAGCTCATATGTAGGAATTTCGTTAAATTTTCTGAAATATTTTTGGACTTAGAAAAATTTTTGAACGTTAAATTTTTCAGAAAATTTTTTTTTGAACTTAGAAATTTTTGGGGATGAATTTTTGTTATTGATAGTACTCAAATGTCTCCCTACGGGATACATTTGCGGAGCCCCGGGATCTATATGTAGCCGTGTACATAGTTGTCCCTTTGGAAACAGGCTATAAAAACCAGATTAGCATATAAATTCCTACTTTCCTAGAAACAGATTAAATTTTAATTAGACTAAGCTTCACTTGTAGAGTCGCGTTAGTCACGTGATTTTTTAACCAATCGTAACGCTCAGTATTATTCAGCCGGCAGGAAATGTAGAAGGGACGCGAAATTTCCCCAACAACCTAGTTAGTTGAAAAAGACGCGTCTAGCTAGTAAGACGAACAAGTTTGTGCTGATAACGCAGTGGTTTTACTGCATGAAAGTTATCTAAGTTGAAGATTTAGAAATTCCAGGAATGATGGCATGTTCTCTTCAAAGTGCATTTTTGTGTATTTAACTTCTATATTCGAAGTCTGTAAGTAGGAGCTAATTACTAATCAATTATTGACCCATTGTTGCAGATTTAGAAAAGGATTCATGGCTGCAAGATGCACCTATGAGTCAAATGCAGAGATGATAGAATTTGCTCTGTACAAGCACAAATTGATCAATTGCAGAATATGAGTATATAACGAAACCCCTTGAGAATAATGAATTAATCTGTCCGAAGTGGAACAGCTTATATGAAATTGGATCAACGCAAACTGGTAAATGAGGAAAGAAAAAGTAGACAGGAGTTGAATAAGCCTGATTCATACGAGTGTCGATTCCCCATGCTAGATTATGGAGAGCGACTTGCATTTTATATTACACTAGTCAACAAATTTTCAAAAGTTATTTGTACCAGAAATTAAATATACCATTTCTTATTGATTTTGACATGCTGATTTCAAATATCATAATGAAATTCACCAATTGGCTCTGGGTTTTTTTTAAATGATGAATTTACATTACAGTAATACAAATAATGTATGCTTGTTTAATTCTCTGGGGTGAACAGCTAGTCTTTCTACTTTAGCATTATAAAAATTGTGGTTACATACTCAATTAATTGATATTTCAACATAAAATGATAGAAAAAATAAAAACATTATTTAAAGTTCACATATCATGTTTTAAAAAGGCACATTTGAACCCATTCCGTCATTATTCAGTCGCTGTTCGAGCTCTCTTTGCTTGCTTCTTGTAGTCAATCGATGAGGTGTCTCTTGTCACAGTCCAACAGTAATCAGCAAGCATTGAAGGGCTCCAATTGCCTTGATACCTTGTCTCCATAGCAGCAATGTCCTGGTGAAATCGTTCACCATGCTCATCACTCACCGCTCCACAGTTTGACGTAAAGAAATCCAGATGAGAATCCAGAAAATGAATTTTCAAAGACATGTTGCAGCCAAGACTCTTATACTTCAGAAGGAGATTTTCTACAATTTCATTGTAATTATCAAATCTGTTGTTTCCAAGAAAATTGTCCACCCCTGACTTAAATGCTAGCCATGCTGCTTTTTCCTTGCCATGCAACACGCAAAGAAACTCGTCATCATGAAGAAGTTTTCGAATTTGCGGACCAACAAATACTCCCTCTCTTATTTTAGCTTCACTCAGTCTTGGAAATTTTCTGATGAGGTATTTGAAAGCCTCATCTGTTTTCTCCATTGCCTTGACAAAGTTTTTCATGAGACCCAGCTTAATGTGCAAGGGTGGCAACAAAATCTTGCTGGTGTCGACAAGTGCTGGGTTCTCAACGTTCTTACTGCCAGGCTGCAATGACTGCCTGATTGGCCAATGTCTTCTGATGTAATGGTCACTTCGTGCACGGCTATCCCACTCACAGAGTAGTCCAAGCAAAAGAGCGACCACTTTTAAGTCACCGCAAAGTGACGAAAGATGATGATCGTAGTTTATACACTTCAAAAGCTGCTTAATGTTTTCATAAGTTTCTTTCATATGAACTGCGTGACCAACTGGAATTGACGGTAACACATTACCATTATTCAACAAAACAGTTTTAAGACTCGTCTTGGATGAATCAATGAAAAGCCTCCACTCTTCCGGTATGTAATTGATTTTGAGGGCTGCCATTAAACCAGAAATGTGGCACGCAGAAAGGTCACCCTCTTTGAAAAAGAATATAATAAGCGGCTTCTGGCGGTTCCTATTCACAGAAATTGTAACATCTTCTGCCAGGAGATTCCACTGTTGCAGTCTGGAACCCAAAAGCTCCGCCTTGTTTTTCGGTAAATTCAGATCTCTTACAAGATCATTCAGTTCACCTTGGGTTATTAAGTGTGGTTTAGTGGATGTAGTTTGCTCAAAATCTGGGTCGCTTGAGGTTGATGGTTCAGGACCACCAATGTCCTCGTCTTCATCAGTGGAAGCAGCTGAAAATGATTCTGGCACTTTGGGAACTGGTAGGTCATCGCCTTGTGGTACCGGACGTATTGCAGAGGGGACGTTTGGATATTCCAGAGTCCATTTTTTCTTCTTTGATATGCCTTTCCCAATTGGAGGGACCATGCAAAAGTAACAGTTGTTGAGATGATCAGTGGGCTCTCTCCAAATTTTATCAGAGATAAGATATTTATACACAAAGGTGATGTAATCATAGGTAGGATTGCATCATCAACTTCTAGTTACATTTTTATTGGTCATTAGAAAAAATTATGCAATCGCGTCATATATATAAAATGACCGTAATGAAATAAACTAGTAGCATATATCTTGAAAACTAGAGCCAATCAACATTTTTTAATGTCATTTTCGTTTTCAGCACACCAAAATTAGTTAAGATCAGCTATTTTCATTTCTGGTACATTTTGGTTGTTGACTAGTGTTATGAATGAGAAATGCATGTTTGTAACTTCACGCCATCATGTACATATTATGATTTATTAAACAAAACGTTGACATCAAAGAGAGGTCGTCAATTGATTGCTAAGCCCATGGCCAAACAAGACAAAGGACTGACATATACTGCTGTATAGAGGAACAACAGAAGTGATTGCGTCATTAATGGGCTGAGTTGCCCACTGTATACTTCCGGCGTTATCTTGTGTTTCGCACTGATGACTAGTCAGTAAAGCATCCTTTTTTGGGGATGCCTAGCTGGCCGTGGGGTCAGTGTGATTCGCTTGTATAGCTAGGCGGAGTTGTCGTACGGAAGGTACGGGGTTCGAACCCTGGGTAAGCCACTCACGTCTGTTGTTTTTCTGTTGTCCAAGTGTTCTACTTCTTTATTTCTTACGAGTGCCTGAAAACATACCTTTATGTTTGTCTAATATTAATTTACTGTTTACAGGCCTCGGGTTTCCCTTCCTTATGTGTTATTACTGAGATTTGTGTGCTGTGTAATTTTCTACTTCTTTATTTCCTACGAGTGTCTACAGTTACTTGTTTATGTGTATTTATTTATTTATTGTTTGAACTTGTCCAGAAGGGTGCGTGCGTACTCTTAGATACTGACGAGTCGTTCTCTCTCTCTCTCTTGCTGATTCCTCTTACGGCCATACCTATTTTAAAACCCACACAACCCTTCTGTGACAGTGTATAATGATGAAATCTTCTCCGTAATGTTAAATCTTTCACCTTTAGATCCACCATCTTACTGCCAGTACTCACCAACAATCAGTGCTATCCACAACTTACCAATTCTACTTTACCCTACAAGAAGTCCAGAGAAGGAATAAGCCACTCTTCAACTTAATATAACACTTTCTAATTTCCACAGTTTATTTAACCTACACCTTCTGTATGCACTATTCACAGACAAGAAGTGACTCTACAACTAAATACAACACTTTCTAATTTACACAGTTTAGTTAGCCTACACCTTCTGTTTACACTATTCACAGACAAAAAGTTACTTTATAAATAAATACAACTCTTTCTAATTTACACAGTTTAGTGAAGCAACAACTTCTGTATGCACTATTCACTGACAAGAAGTGACACTACAACTAAATACAACACTTTCTACTTTACACAGTTTAGTTAACCCACACCTTCTGTATGCACTATTCACAGACAAGAAGTGACTCTACAGCTAAAAACAACACTTTCTAATTTACAATGTTTAGTTAACCCACACTTTATGTATGCACTATTTACAGACAAGAAGTAACTCTATAACTAAATACAACACTTTATAATTTACACAGTTTAGTTAACCCACAACTTCTGTATGCACTATTCACAGACGAGAAAAAATTACGCCAGCATATCACGCAGCAGCGGTTATCGCTTTACGTGGATTATCTTTCTAAAGTGGCCAAGGTTGTCATCTGTCCTTCTGTGTTTTATCAGCAGTGCGAGTCTGCTTTTATTCTACCAACACTGTTTATTTTGCACTCATTTAAGTACTGCAGGCAAATGTATATAATTTTGTTTAACGATTAGAAGTGAGTGTTCGGTAAATGTTTCAGCTGGCCACTCGTGAGTTTACTGACATGTAGTTTTGCACCCGAGGGAGATATCAACAAACGCAGGGATTATAAATCACTTGTTAGAAAAAATGTAAACGTTTTATTGGTGGCAAAGTTTGTGTATCTGTCCAATGTGATCACTAGCTCGGCAACTGATGTTGATTTGTTGTAGAGCATGGATCATCAAACCTTTTTTAAGTCCCGACTTCTCCACGGAATCATGTATCCTTTACCGACCCCAGGCACAATTTAAATAAATATAGTAAGTACGTAATTATAGAGGCACAATAAATTAACACTGTCTTTTTACTGAACTGGTTAATTTATTAATATTACGGGCAATGCTGATGAGCATTAACAAGCATTAATAATTTGTTGGAGACTGGTGAGTTTTATTCGTAAGTCACCACGCTCTTCCAGGTTTAGCCTGTTACTTTGCTTTGATAAAACTGCATTTACGTGGCTAAAACAAACTTTTACCTTGTAAGTACTTGGGAGTGTAAGATGTAACGGCTCATATGCTGCACAAAGTTTGGTGTATTTTGTAGCAGTATTTACATTGTTCCAAAAGTCACTGAGGCTTTTATTTTTTAACAATAATTTAGCTTCACGATCCACACACATATCCATGAGTTCATCTTGTAGGTGAGATTCAATGACTGCATTGTTTTGTTTCTAAATTAAATTGCGTAACAATTCAGTCAGGTATATATAGTCTCTTTAGGTCCTCGGAACATACTTGATAGTATTCCCTTTCTCCATGTAGTGTGTGTATATCTCAATCTTTTATTTATAGAAACATGTAATGTTCCATACACAAGCACATATAAAATATATGAAAACAATCAATTACACTTTAACTCATTACATCTTTTCATAATTTGTAATATTTTAAAATTGTCCATGATGTTTGAACATTCCTTGTCTGATTCATTATCTTATTGCCAGTACTCACAAATGATCAGTGACATGTACGACTTACCAGTTTGATTTACAATAAAAAATGGTCTGAGAAAGAACTCTACAACTAAATGCAACACTTTCCAATTGCCACAATTCTAGATATATTGAACAAATTAAAAGGAATGTAGTTCTGTTGTTCCAGCATGTGCTTAATCTGTAACAGACATTAGCTCTTGTGTCAAGAGTATGTGTTTTGGAAGATTTCGAATAAGCTTGTTAAAACATAAAGAGACAGACTTGAACGTTATAATTTTCAAAGTGATTATAAATGCATGTGCACCAGTTATTTAGCAGATATAGAGATATAACAGAAGGACTGAAACGATTTAACAAGATCACCAATGTGGAACTGATGGAAAGACCAATAGAAAAGCTAGTGAAAAAGGAAGAGTGGAGAAGACAAGGGTGTTAGATAAGATACACATGAAGAAAATTAACTGAAACCAACAAGCCAGTTCTTGTTCTGCAATCACAAGGCTGCGAGAAATAGAGGAAAGCTGATAAACAAATGGAGAAGACAACGGAAGATTGACAGTGAAAGGATTAAAAAGATATAAAAAGAAATTGGACGGATGGCACAGGACAGGAATGTTTAGCTTGTATTTTCAAATCTTTTGTTTCAGAGGGAGTTAATATTTATTTTTCTCCTGGAAGATCTTATAGTCTTAGACACGTGTTTACTTGATTATCGTAATATTTATTATTCTCCTGAAAGATCTTATAGTCTTAGACAGGTGTTTACTTGATTATCGTAATATTTATTATTCTCCTGAAAGATCTTATAGTCTTAGACAGGTGTTTACTTGATTTTCGTAATATTTATTATTCTCCTGGAAGATCTTATAGTCTTAGACAGGTGTTTACTTGATTATCGTAATATTTATTATTCTCCTGAAAGATCTTATAGTCTTAGACAGGTGTTTACTTGATTATCGTAATATTTATTATTCTCCTGGAAGATCTTATAGTCTTAGACAGCTGTTTACTTGATTATCGTAATATTTATTATTCTCCTGGAAGATCTCATAGTCTTAGACAGGTGTTTACTTGATTATCGTAATATTTATTATTCTCCTGGAAGATCTTATAGTCTTAGACAGGTGTTTACTTGATTATCGTAATATTTATTTTCCTGAAAGATCTTATAGTCTTAGACAAGTGTTTACTTGATTATCGTAATATTTATTATTGTCCTGAAAGATCTTATAGTCTTAGACACGTGTTTACTTGATTATCGTAATATTATTATTCTCCTGAAAGATCTTATAGTCTTAGACAGGTGTTTACTTGATTATCGAAATATTTATTATTCTCATCTCCTGAAAGGTCTTGTTGTCTTAGACAGACATTTCAATGATTATTGTAATATTTATTATTCTCATCTTCAGAAAGGAGCTGTTTGGTTAGACAGACATTTTATTTGAATATCGTAATATCTATTCACTGTTTATTCACCATGCCATCTAGAGTCGGTTCTTGGGCGGTGCGAATGTAGCTACCGCACTGGGCGCTGTCTTGGGAGAGAGCAATGAAATGTTTTATTTTTCCACGTTGGTAACCTTGTCATACCATTTTAATCCCTCTGTTCTACGCAAGCATCCATTTATGAAAGTCTATAGCTTTTTGGTTGTTTCTGTTGTTTTCCATGTCTCCGAGCCATACAATAGGACTGACTTCACATTTTAGTTGAAGATTCTTATTTTCGTGTTGGATCCGATGTCTCTTGATCTCCATATATTTCCCAATGCAATGAAAGCTCCACTTGCTTTTTGTATTCTTATTTTGATATCACCGTCTGTCCCTCCAACTTTGTCTATATTGCTGCCAAGATATGTGTACGATTCTACATCTTGTATTGGTGTTTCTTCAAGTTCAACCCTGTTATCATTACCTGCATTTATTCTCATTATCTTTGTCTTTTCCCTGTGTATTTTCAGATCCAATTGCTGTGACCTCTCACCGAGTGTTTTCAATTTGTCCTGCATCTGATTACGGTTACGGGACAGAAGAGCCAAGTCATCAGCTAAATCTAGATCATACAACTGCTTAGTCAGAGTCCACTGGTTTTCATTTCTGTTATGTGTTGTCGATGTTCTCATAACTCAGTCTATTGCTAATAAGAAAAGAAATGGAGACAAGAGGCCTCCCTGTCGCACTCATGTTCTTATCCCAAACAGATCTGTAAGCTGTCCTTCATGAAGAACTCTGCATGTCATGTCTTCGTATGTTTTCTTTATTAAATTAATGATCTTCAGGGGAAACTCCATAATGCCTCATCAATTTCCAAAGTGATTCTCTGTCAACTCTGTTAAATGCTTTTTCGTAGTCCAATAATCCGATGTATAGTAGTGAATTCCATTCCAGACTTTGTTCAACTATTATTCTCAAAGTGGCTATCTGGTCTGTACAGGATCTGTTTTGTCGAAAACCTGCTTGTTCATCTCTCAGTTTCTTGTCTATTGACTCTTTTAATCTCTCAAGGATAATCCTGTTTAATACTTTTCCTGGCACTGATAGTAACATTATTCCTCTATAATTTGTACACTCTTGTAAATTTCCTTTCTTAGGCAATCTTAACCAGATATCCTTCCTTCCATTCTGCTGGTATCTCTTCCTTTTCTCAGACTTTACCAAGTAATTTATATAACATCTCTGTAGCCGTGTCGATATTTGCTTTGATGGCCTCTGCTGGAATGCCATCAGGTCCAGACGCTTTTCCATATCTTAGAAGCTTTATGGCTTTCTTTATTTCTTCCTTCGGTGATCTTTCTCCGTTAATTTGTAGCTCGTCTTCTGCTGGCTGGATGTCCGAAGGGTTGTGTTGAGCAGGTCTATTGAGAAGGTCCTCAAAATATTCTGTCCACCTCTTCATTTGCTCTTGCATATTGCTGAGCAGTTTTCCATTCTTGTCTTTTATGAGACAACTTTTTTGCTTGTATTTCCCTGTTAGCTTCTTTGTGCTGTTATACAGTTCTCTCATATTTCCTTTGGCTGCAGCATCTTCTGCCTTGTGGCCGTATGACCCCCACCGCCAGCATTCATTATGCTAGGGCCCAAGTATAACAAAGTAAACTACCATTGTGGTTGAAACAGACTATAGATTTAAAACTAAAACCCAAGTATCACAAACTAAACTACCATTTTGTTGGAAACAGACAATAGATTGTTAACTAAAATAAAAGAAGAGAAAAAAGTTAACCCTGGGAAATTAACATTAAGGGGAGGGAAATATACGGTATAGCGTAATGCAGGACAAGCTTGGCGGGGTCACGTGATGTTTTATCCAATGAATAGGCTTTTTGAGCTTGAGCGAAGCCAAGCCTTGCCGACAGAAATGTTTTTAGTAAGCAGTTAGAAAAATGGTCTGAAGTAAAACAGACGTTTTTTTTATATTTGTGATACAGTCCATACAAGGCAGTAAGATGTTTTACTGACGAACTATAGAGTTAGTTGAGAGATTCAACAGGTTAAAGTTACTGTGTTTTGTAACTCGGACGAGTATGTTCGCAAACTTGGAAAATGTGTATTTCATTAATTCTGGACATTTTGTAAGTATCACTGCCATATTTATGCATGTTTCCAGCTAGCTTCACTACATGTATAAAACTTAGCTTTTCACCCTGAATTCGACATGGACTGGAAAAGAAAAGAAGAAATAAGCAACATTGGTCAAATCGAAACCCGTGAGAATAAAAGAGTCTAAAATATTGGATGTACCTTTATATATGAGATAAATAGAAAGAGATGCCATCGAGACATCTATCTATGAAATATGTATATTATGCCAAGATATTGGTCCACTTCCAATACTGTACATAATTGACCTTGTTTGTTGAAATTTTGGTTGTTTTGACTACTACAATTACTGTTGAAAAAGAATCAAAATAAATATTGGAAAAAACTTATAGGCTGTTTTGAGAACATTGGGAAACTGATTGTCTATTTGGAAGAATGAATGACTCTAATACAACCTTAAATGAACCACACCTCTCTTACAATAACATCTGCAGTAGAAGGTCGTATGGATGAACCTGAATACCTAAATAAAGAGTGAGAATATTTAACATCTCTGGCGGGCTATAAGCAAGTACCAAGTCAAATCTCACGTGAACAAGAATAAATAATAATATCACGAGACAACAAAAATTGCACCCCGGCTACAGCCTCTCTTGCCAACTCCTCAATATACTTCCTTCTTTTTACTTCTTTGTTTGCTTCTGTGTACAGTTCTTGAGCCTTGGCTTTGGAAATTCTGGTTTTGTTTGTGTTTAAATCTGCTTTCTTGTATTTTTTTCTGTTTTTTATCTTATTGATGGTTTCTGTTGTTATCAATGCTTTATGTTGTCGATCCCTTTTCCCCAGTATTTCTTCACTTGTCTCATTCCATACAGTTTTGATTTGCTGCCAATAGTCTTCTGTATTCTCTACATCTTCCAGCTGTTGGAGCACTTGGAATTTGTTGGATATTTGTGACGATATTCTCAATACAATAGCTAAATTAGATAATATTCTAGTGCATAAAGTCAAAAATAGGATAGAAAATAGAAATTGAGTCCAGCGTAGTATTCTCCTACGCCCGCCCGCATGTCGATTTTGATAAACCTAATAGCCGAGTGAAAGATACTGTCTTTTCGAAAAATTCGTCCTTGAGATTAAATGTAACACTTTTGCAAGGTCAAGTCGAATTGCCAAGACGAGAGTGAAAGAATAAAAGAATAAAATAGGGGAGGGATGGAAAGACAGAACCTAGAGAACGCCGTCTCGCGTTGATTTCACAAAAGCCAACTCGAGCAACATAGCCTTGGGCACTTTTCAAATTACGATACAAAACTAAAAAATGTTCGTCAATTGGTCATGTAAACAACCTTAGCTCTTATAAGGAATGACGTAATTCTAACGTATTACGGAAGATTCTCGTATTTATTTTGAAAATAGTTAGAAAAAGAATGGAACAGGTGGTAGTTTCTAGATTTGAAGACTAACATAGAAAAAATATGGATTTATGAACCATAGTACATAGGGCCTTAAAAATTATATATTCGGATGCCTTATGATGTCCTGAGCAATAATATGGTTTCAGTTACCCACTAGTACAAAAAATAACCAAAATAATGGCAATAATATTATGTATGATAAGACGGACTGACGAGAAACAAGATCACGAATGCTTAATTTTTTTCATGACATATTTTGAAAAAAGCTTTGAGTAAATAGGACTAAAAGGTACCACGATTTTGATTGGCTGTAGTTTAAAGGAAGGCGAGAGGGGATTGGTTAACCTAACACTAAAAATATACTTGTCGTAGTAAACGTAGTATTTTGGGATTTGTTTTTTTAAAGTTCGATTTAAAATTCATAGTCGTCTGCTTCTATTGGCCAGCTTAGTTGATATTGAGGAAAAATTGTTAGGCTAGGACGCCATTTCTTTAAAAAAAATCTTGCTACGAGATGATGAGAGCAGAAGTGTAATTCTAAATACAAATGTTATAAACTTCTGGACAGGGCAGTGATAAACTGGGGCCAGATCTGCCAGTCATCGTTGTTTGTGTGTAATATTCATTGAAATTGTGGTAAGATTGAATTTATTAACCATTTTATTTAAAATAAAGTTTGAATGTGAGATACTAACATACGACTGTAAGTAAGTGAGTCGATGGCAGACTTAGGCAAAGCCTAGAGATTGATCCATCATATGATAGCCTATCAGAGAGGTGTAGAACTACAAAATTATATATGATTGTCACCAAGGAGCATAACACCTATCCTATTGTATGGAAAAAGATTACTGTTGGAATTGCAGAAGCGTTGTAACCATTAGGGGAGAGGAATACTGGTATACATTGTCACTTCAAAATATAATGGTACAATAGGTTGTCATAAAGAGCTGACCCTAT
Source organism: Oreohelix idahoensis (assembly GCA_024509875.1). Taxonomy (NCBI): domain Eukaryota; kingdom Metazoa; phylum Mollusca; class Gastropoda; order Stylommatophora; family Oreohelicidae; genus Oreohelix; species Oreohelix idahoensis. The sequence goes on from JAMPIV010001486.1 coordinate 753,598, forward strand.
GCGTTTGTTATTCACTGTGGAATATTATTGTATACTTATTATAAAGAAGGATGCATAACCTTCTTATTTCAGGGGTTTTGTGGCCCTGACAGTCACATAAAACCAGGCTCGTGGGAACTGATTGATTCCTGACTTTGTTGCATAATTCGGGCACGTACTGGAGGCCATTGCCTTTTATGAAGTGAACCAGATGGTCCATCGAGCCTAGGACAAGACTTACCAGGATTCTCATTCGAAGTTAAGTGCTCGTTCGGCACCGAGAGTCTCAAAATCTATGAACCGCAGTTATTAGCAATAAAAACTGACATTATCAAATAAAAGAATTCCACCTGTGATACATGAAAAGAAAATGAACGATAGGGAGTGATTGATGCGTGATGCCATATGATGATGGATGGTATCCGCATGTCTGGTTTTGTGTAGTGTGCAGATGTGTTCAGTCAAACAATGTTCATACAAAAATAACAGGGCAATCCACATAGGACGTCAGTAAACTCACGACGTATAAAGTCAATGATTCTTGTAACAGCCGTTGACGTTTTTCTTCATTATTTATTGTGGACGCCACAGTGACAAAATGGTTACGCGAATATGTAGGCACATCAAACAGTCATTATCACAGCAACATTCAATACAGCAATAGACGGTAGACAGCATTACAATGATGAGTCAGATGCATGTTATATTTCATAGTGCTGTAAATGTAGTCAGGGGAAAAACTCCATCCTTTTCTATAACAGCCAGGAGATAACCAGATGTATGAGATCAGTTCACTCTCCTTAGTCTGACTTCAGCAAGACAGACACGTCTGCCGAAGTATAAATAATGTCCTCAAAAATATCCTCTAGATAATAAAGGTTTTCCAAACCTAGTTCATTTAACAAAGTAGCAAGTAATGGTCCTTGGTACATGCATCAACCGATGCAGTACAATACAGCGACATGTGAGCTGGGAAAACATCTCGTGACGACGACTTTCGAAGACAGGCTATGAATCGAAATCGCTCACGACCAAAAATCGATAGAGTTAATGAAAAGTCAATTTACCTTGCTTTCAGGAAATACACAGAAATATCACGCCTCCCGACATGTGGGAAACACTAGAGGTATTATCTCGAATAAACGAAATATCCATTAAGAGGACTACACATCCCTGACAGAACAAAAAATAGCGGAGATCCCCTCTTCAACGAGGCATCTCTTTCGCCATTCCAAAGCGCTCACTCCACTAGTGGTGGGCGGAAACCGATCGACCAAGAAGCAAGACAAGTCATGCGCAGTCCAGCGCAAAATGACCACAGCTCAAAACTTAACTGCATTCGATACCAACGCGAGAAGACAAATGCTTACCGAGAAAAGTGACTATAAATTTCAAGCAGTTGTTGCCCTTGCGTTATAAAATAGATATTGTAATAAAACGATGTTGCGAGAATTTATCACGCAACATATCACCACCTCCTCCCGATAAAAAAAAATGTGGAACATATTTTTTTTTTTAAATATCAAAGAGCATGCGATAAGCGGCTCAAAACGCACGAATTATGCGCTGATAATTAATTAAATTGCCTAACATGAGGCTAAATATAGAGTGTCTGGTGAGGATATACCTCAACAGAAAAATAAATATGTCTCAAAAAATATTCACATCGGGGAGGTGTCACCAACACACATCACGTTAGCATGTAAACACAATATACGTATGCAAGTTACCATAATCATCATTAAACAGCATACTCTAATATTGTCTTTAAAAATGGATGTACAAATCTGATAGGAAAATTTAAATAGTACATTCTTTGACATGTAATGACATAAGTACATAGTAAAGTTAAACTACATGACGATCCAGGACATATGCTCTGGTATTCCGAGGGTAAGTACACAATCTAGAACTCGTCATGCTTGATACTAGTAAGGTAAGTCCTCAGCTCAACAATGACATTCTGAGAAAGTACAAGCAATATAATGCTAATTAATAACTAATATGCTTCATAAGGTACAATACATTATTAATAATTGTGGCTGTTTAGTAAACTAACGGCCCTTATATTAACTACTCAGTCCTCCTCTATCATCTTAAAAAACGAACAGAAGAAGATGACAACAAAGCACGATAGTGTGTACATATAAAGTAAGTACAGATGTGCTAATCTATTGTAGAAATATAGGTGTGTTATGACTCTGTAATATATAGGAATATAGGACAGAAGTATTAGTTGGAGTCATGTGGGCATCTAGACAAAATGTCAGCCATCACATTATCCGCACCACGGATAGCTCGTACCGTGAAGTGAAAAGGTTGAAGAGCTATAGCATATCGAGTGGATCTCGAACTCTTCAAATTCTTAGTCTGAATAGCTGTAAGAGCTTTCTGATCAGTCTCTAGAATGAAATGTGCGCCCAGGAGGAATCTTTGTAGCTTTAGAATTGACCAAACCATCGCTAACAACTCACGGTCTAAAACCGAGTAGTTCCTCTCTGCCGCATTTAGTTTTCTAGAAATGTACATAACAGGATGCAGAGTATTTGCATATTCTTGCATCAGTGCTGCTCCAATCCCAGTGGATGAAGCATCACTCCGAAGAACAAAAGTCCTATCAAGAGTAGGTAATCTTAAGATGGGAGGAGAAGAAAATATATTCTTGATTTGGTCTAGTGAAGATTGGCATTCTTCAGACCAACGGACCAGATTAGGCGAACCTTTCTTCAACAATGTTGAGAGAGGTGCCATGATCGAAGATAAATTTGGAATAAATCTCCCATAAAATTGAATTAAACCTAAGAGACTCCTAACTTGTTTCTTCGTTTTAGGAACAGAGATGTTCAGTATTTTGGAAGTATTGTGGTCTTCTGTCTTCAAGAGACCATGACCAACACGATGACCCAGGAAAGAGATTTCACCAAAACCAACAAAAGCTTTAGAAGGTTTTGCTGTCAAATTATTCTCACGTAGAGTGGACAGTAAGTCATATAACCCTAAATAGTGATCTTCCCAGGTATCACTGAAGAGACAGATGTCATCTAAGTATGCGATGACATCCGAACGATGTGACAGAATTCGACGCATCATGCGAACGAAAGTGGCAGGGGCGTTCATGAGACCAAAAGGCATAACATTCCATTGAAATAGACCCCTAGGTGTAGAAAAAGCAGTAAGAGGTTTGGCATGCTCTGCTAAAGGCACTTGCCAATAACCTTTAGACAAGTCAAGTTTAGTGAAGAATCTAGAATTAGAAAGTCTAATCAGTAGATCTTCTAACAAAGGCATCGGTTCAGCGTCGAACTTTGTGACCTGATTCAATTTGCGATAATCAACGCAAATTCGTATGTTCTTATCCTTCTTCCGGACAATAACCATGGAAGAAGAATATGGTGAAGTCGATGGTTCAATTATATTTAATTGAATCATTTCATCCAATTCCTTTTCCACTTGCGACTGAAAGTGTATAGGAATAGGATACGGCCTAACCCTAATTGGATTATTGTCGGTAAGAATTATGTCATGTTCTATGACATCTGTGTGTCCAGGAATGTCAGTGAGAACATCCTGAAATGTTTGTAACATCGACGAGACTTGTCGATGTTCGTCACCAGAAAGATTAGGAGAAACAGAAACGTTTTTCCAAGATTCCGTGGAATGTAATGGAACCACTGGAAGGGGAAGGTTGACATCAGAGAAGGTAGCTTCCTCATCCTGTATGACAGACAGGGATGAATAATGACCGTGAGGTGCAGGAGCATCATCCGTTGCCTGGAAAATAGGCAGCAAATAGTCCGGACGTTCGTGAAATTCCGAAAGCATGTTTATGTGGAAAGTTTTATGCTTTCCATCAATATCGACCACATAGTCAACATCGGAAATCCGAGAGACTATTGCATACGGACCTTTCCATGCAATAAGAAGTCTATTTTCCCTACTGGGGAGTAGGACGAATGCTTTGTCACCTGGACAAAGTTGTCGTAGACATCTATTCTTGTTAGCAAACTGCCTTGCCTTCTCTTTAGCAATTTCTGATGAAGCAGTTGCTAGCTTACATGCCTCAATGATCTTTTGTCTAAGAGCAATGACATACTCATATGAGGATTGAGTTTCATCGCTAATATCATCGGCAGTGATGAGATCGTGTAATAAAGACATAGGGCCGCGTGGACGCGCGCCAAAGACAAGTTCGAAGGGAGAAAATCCTGTGTGTTCATTAGGGACTTCTCTATAGGCAAAGAGAGCCGCGGGTAAAACCCTGTCCCAATCTTGAGGATGATCTTCAGTTATCTTACCAAGCAAAGTCTTGAGCGTTCTATTCAGACGCTCAACTAACCCATTAGACATAGGATGGTAGATACTACTGAGAGATCGTTCAATATGTAAGGTAGACATTACCTGTGACATAGTGTCAGATATGAGTTGAGTGCCATGGTCTGACAATATTTCTCTGGGGAACCCCAAGCGAGAAAATATCAACCAAAGAGCATCTGCGATATCTGTAGTAGATATGCTCTTAAGAGGAATAGCCTCTGGCCAACGTGTGCACATATCGACACATGTAAGGATAAACTGATGTCCTCTGGCCGACTTGACCTTAAAAGGGCCAATAATATCTATGGCCATTTTCTGAAACGGCCGAATAGGAATGTCAGCAGCCTGGATAGGCGCAGCATGTCGTGGTCCTCTAGATTTGACCTCCTGACATACCTTGCATGATCGGCAGTAAATACGAATGTCCTTATTGACAAAAGGCCAAAAGAAAGCCGCAAGGACTCTCGACTTCGTACGGGCAAAACCCATATGTCCAGCACATTGCGAGTCATGAGCATGTTGTAATATTTGCACTCTCATGCTCTTGGGAACAAGAATTTGCGAATGTGCCGACGTAGTCGAATCTTGTACCATACGTACAAGTACGCCGTTTCTCATTGCAATCCAAGATTTTCTATTTGTATCCTGATTCGGATCACCTTTCTTCGCAAGAACGAAGAATTTTTTTAAAGAAGGATCTTCTTCTTGCAATTTTATGAAAGAGTCACGAGTGATTACTAAGTGACTATCTTGGCTATCAACTTCATTATCACTATTCAGTGAAGTTTCGGGTGTTTGTAGAGCTTGTGCTCTTGTAACTACTGCATTTGTAGCTTGCATGTTATTATCTTCCCAAGCAGCAATCTGCTGTGGGGTACACTCCCTAACTCCGTGAATACGACCAATAATAAGGTCCGCAATAGGATTAGGTAAGAGACAAGCATGCACATCTCCAGTAAAGAAAGGAGTGGCAATGCGAATTACAGCAGTAGGATATTTTTCTAGAGTGCCGCCAAATGTGACACATTTAATAACCCTTCCTGTAGCACAAGATGGATCTACAAGCGATTGTCTAACACCAATAGTGGTGCATCCGGAATCGAAAAGTAGTGAGACCGGAGTATCATTAACAAGACCCTTATGTAGAATTAAAGAACCCCTCCCGTCATGCGCAACAGCAGCAGGAAGAGCGGGAAGTGGGTGACCACAACTCAAAGTAGTTATGGTACCCGGTTCGAATAAAGTACTGCATTGGGGGCATTTGTTTGCTCTCTCAAAGTCAAAAGCAGAACCAGTGACAGCGTCAAAGTTTTTACTATCAACAACATGATTACAGGCTCCCTCAGTTTCCTGTTGTACAGCATTAGCCTGCTGATATCTCTTTTTTTGTGTTGAGATCTACCCCGACTATTATTACCTCTGAAGTTATCAGAGTTATTATTATCTCTGCAGTTATTATTGTCTCTATTGTAATTGTTATCCTGGTTCGAATTCCAGTTTCCACGATTACTATCATGTTCACATTGATGCGAACATCTATTTGTTTGGTTTGAGGTCTTCGGCAGGAATAACCTCTATTACCATATCCTCTTTTGAAATGCCTATAATTATTAGGGTGATAGTAACGAGTACTATCAGGTTGTCTCCAATTCTTCGAAGAAGAATCACCATGAAATTGGTTTCCATGATTTTGACAGAAATTACCGCTACTCTTTCTATCAAAATTTTGTTGGGATCTACGAGCAAAGTTTTGACCATACGGAGCTGCCGAAGCAACTGGTAAACCTTCTTTCACCTTAGAGTTACCCATGGTTATGTGTGGGTGCGCAGTTACGTATTGGCAACAGAAATCTTCCATTTCTTTTATTGTTTTAGGTTTACGTTCATGAAGGAAAGCAAGGAAAGACTCATTGACAGACGACATGACTTTGTCTCTAAGTATTAAGTCCATAAGTTATTAGTAATTTTTTTCAATTAAATCTTAATATAGTCTCATACTCTTCCGTTAAGTCCATAAGTCCTAAGTTTTTTCCGTCTTAGATAGTTCAACCCATCGTGAGAAAGTAATGCGTATTCTTGCAATAAACTCGGAGAATTCAACTCCATTTTCAGGTAACATGTTTTTAAATTGTAGACGATAGCCGTCTTCGTTAAGCTGATATTTCTTTAACAAAGCGGCCCTGACAACCTCATAATTGTTCTTGTCAGGTTCATCCACCATATTTAATATACTTAGAGCTTTACCTGTCAGTATCCCTGATAACTGATAAACATATTTTGCTTTGTCTATGTTATGAGCTGTACATGCTTGTTCAAATCTGTCCAGATAGAACATTATGTCATCACTGGAAGGACTAAATGTTGGTAACTTAATCTTAAAAGTATCATTATTAGCCTTACCAGAAGATGAACCCTTGTTTGAATCATTACCATTACTCATGTTCGTCAATTTCAATTTTTCCAACTCTAAAGCTAAGACCTTTTCTTCATGTTCCATTTTTGCTTTCTCTTTCCTCTCATCAGACTCTCTCTGCAATCTTCTTTCCTCAGCCTGAGCCTCTATTTGAAGTCTTTCATTTTCAGCTTCTTTTTCAAGTCTTTTATTTTCAGCTTCTTTTTCAAGTCTTTTATTTTCAGCTTCTTTTTCAAGTCTTTTATTCTCAGCCTCTTTTTGAAGTCTTTCAGCTTCTAGCTGGAGTTTTCTTTCCTCAGCTTCTGATTCCCTTTTTTGTTTTTCCATTTCCATTTGGAATCTTTTTTCATCCACCTGCATCTGCAGTTTCTTTTGTTCAGCTTCCATATGCAGTTTCTTTTGTTCAGCTTCCATTGCTTTATCATATCGAGCAGTTGCAAATTCTTCTAACTTATCACCAGTCTTCCCAAGCAATTTACCCTGCTCAATAAAGTGCTCAAATGTAGACATGTTGTCTAACATATGAGTCCAAAACCTGAAATAATTAACTAATTTATTTCAAACCTAAGTGTAACAAGTCTTAATTAAGCACTTGTATATTCACATCACCTTATATTATCCCAGTCTCTGTGGGAAACAAGTCTCCAATCAAAGAACTTGTATATGAAATATCAACAATCAATTCTTGATCATAAGTGCACTTCTCATTCAATAGTGCACGACACTATTCATCATTCATTTATCATCAGTGTAGTAGTAACAGTGCATTAGCATAGCCCATTAACTAATTACTATAACTGTAAACAATGACTATGTAAACACATGCAGAATGTAAACATTGAAAATGTAAACAATGCAAACAATGTAAACAATAACAATGTAAACAATAACAAAGATCAGCAACAATACAAAAACGTTCGCAGAAATCAACTAAAAATAAAGCAGAAATTAATGAAATATCACAAAAAATGTGACGATATCTGCGATAGAATTAAACAAAATACATGACACCACAGTGTATAAACAAAAATGTTGTATGAAACTAAATTATAGACAAGAGTAGGCTAACAAATACAAACAAATCAAAACAAAACTAAAGAATGCGAAATAATAACGAAAACAATATTAAAACATGTCATCACAGCTAACATAAATAGCAACAGAAGTCGCTTAGCAAATTCCAGTATCGGAAATTTGCAAACCCTACAGAAAACGCTCACAATAGACGACCTCTATGACGTGGCATAATCTAACGGAGACACCACCCAACCGAGAACCCGCTGAAATATAAACATATAAATATACAAATAACATATAAACATATAACATATAGAATGAGATGATACACAGAAGACTCAGCAGAAGTATAAGGGCACAGTTTACATACAAACAGGCCACTTAACTTATAGGCTTCCAATCGTAGAACAGCAGAAAAAACGGATGTCAATCAACGTCCTAAAGAGCGAAGCTCCAACGATGATGGCACATCTGAACTGCTTCCACTGCTAACACGATGGTACAAGAGCTTCTGAAATACTGTATGTTGAGTTGTTTCGGCACTTGACCTTCTAATCCAAAAGTAAGTTGATGGAAATCGGTACTTGGCCTTCTTCAGAAAACAACCCGTTTCAACCGGCACTTGACCTTCACAAAAAACGACAGCACTGGAACCTTGACAGCAGCAACTTGCTTGACTTGCGTAAAAGATAACAGCAGTCCGAGTTATCCGGCAACATGTAACAACGCCGGGTACTGTCAAATACTTGTTTCCGTCAAAAAGTTGAAATTTTGACTTTTACCGGGCAACGCCGAGTACTTTGAAAATTTTGAAGATGTTGACTGTATTGAAGAATGTTAATTTCTTGAAGGATGCTGATGAATTCTTGTTGAAAATGAAGTGGGTAAGGGACCCCGTGTTTGCTGGTACCAGAATCAAACCAGCTTATGGCCACCAAATGATGCGTGATGCCATATGATGATGGATGGTATCCGCATGTCTGGTTTTGTGTGGTGTGCAGATGTGTTCAGTCAAAACAATGTTCATACAAAATAACAGGGCAATCCACATAGGACGTCAGTAAACTCACGACGTATAAAGTCAATGATTCTTGTAACAGCCGTTGACGTTTTTCTTCATTATTTATTGTGGACGCCACAGTGACAAAATGGTTACGCGAATATGTAGGCACATCAAACAGTCATTATCACAGCAACATTCAATACAGCAATAGACGGTAGACAGCATTACAATGATGAGTCAGATGCATGTTATATTTCAAAGTGCTGTAAATGTAGTCAGGGGAAAAACTCCATCCTTTTCTATAACAGCCAGGAGATAACCAGATGTATGAGATCAGTTCACTCTCCTTAGTCTGACTTCAGCAAGACAGACACGTCTGCCGAAGTATAAATAATGTCCTCAAAAATATCCTCTAGATAATAAAGGTTTTCCAAACCTAGTTCATTTAACAAAGTAGCAAGTAATGGTCCTTGGGACATGCATCAACCGATGCAGTACAATACAGCGACATGTGAGCTGGGAAAACATCTCGTGACGACGACTTTCGAAGACAGGCTATGAATCGAAATCGCTCACGACCAAAAATCGATAGAGTTAATGAAAAGTCAATTTACCTTGCCTTCAGGAAATACACAGAAATATCACGCCTCCCGGCATGTGCAAATACACTAGAGGTATTATCTCGAATAAACGAAATATCCATAAGAGGACTACACATCCCTGACAGAACAAAAAATAGCGGAGATCCCCTCTTCAACGAGGCATCTCTTTCGCCATTCAAATCGCTCACTCCACTGGTGGGCGGAAATCGATCGACCAAGAAGCAAGACCAGTCATGCGCAGTCCAGCGCAAAATGACCACAGCTCAAAACTTAACTGCATTCAATACCAACGCGAGAAGACAAATGCTTACCGAGAAAAGTGACTATAAATTTCAAGCAGTTGTTGCCCTTGCGTTATAAAATAGATATTGTAATAAAACGATGTTGCGAGAATTTCTCACGCAACAGTGATGATAACCAACAACCTACCATTTTACATATACCAGTATTATCCTATTTAGAAAACTACACCTACACACTTTTATTATATTAATACTTGTATTATGGACAGAAGATCCATTGTATAAATTGAGTATTGTAAATAATTCCATTGATTTCACTTTTGATTGTCAATCCTGATTCAAACAAAATAGAGTAAGGATAATAAATTGAAAAATATATTAACGTTACACAAAATTCAACCACTGACTTACTTAAGATAGTCTTTTAAAGTGTAGTATGTATGTGATTGTTGTAGTATTGTTGTGTTGTGTTGGATAATAAAATACTTGTGTCTATGTTTAGTTGGTTAATGCATCATTACACTACTTATACATAACCCTAGACACTAAACGTAGTCATCATCATCATACATTCTAGTCAAAGAATAAGTCTGAGTGAGATCATAAAGGTGGTAGCACAAAGGTACACTGTAACTTAACATAATATTTATTATATTCAGGGACCTTCACAGCTGACCTCATTCAGTACACTAAGAGTACATAACAACAACATTTCTTAACATCAAATCCACCACATATATTGGGTAGCTCGATTCCGGGATTTTTTAAATTCTTATAAAATATATTAGGGTCTCAGGTCCCGGAAATTTTAATTACCTGCCAAATATATTTAAAAGAATTCTTTGTGGAATTAAAATAGTAGTTGAGCTATCGGTGCCTGTTGTTGGTCTTAGTCATATTAGAAATTCTTAGTTATAATTAGATACTTGTCTAATTAGAAATTTTAAAAGGTTGCATAGTACAGAATGGCTAATCTGGCAAAGTTTCGATCTGCTGCTATGCAGACTGCTAAAGAAATGAATATGGATGGACCAGAGATGATCCAGTACGTAACCTCAGAGGTTGATAAATTTATTGCCAGAGAAGATAAAAGATTAGAGAAAGAAGCAGAAAGAAAGTTAGAGGCTGAGAAAGAAATTAAGAGGTTGCAGATTGAGGCTGACAAAGAGGCTAGGGCATTGGATGCGGATAGGGAGGCGGAGATTAAAAGGCTCAAATTTGAAGAGAAAAAATTTGAAGCAGAAGAAAAGAGATTAGCTACAGAAAGAGAAGAAAAGAGATTAGCTGAAAGGGAAGCAGAAGATAGGAGATTGCAGAGGGAGCACGAGTTACGACTACGGGAGTTGAAATTACAACTCCATGCTCCTGAAAATGGTGCCAGCCCCTTTACCTCCGATGTCACTGCTAGTCAGGGAGCCTCAACCTCAGCTATGGGTTTTCATTTAGACCATTTTGTTGAGAAAGACGATGACATGGAAAGTTTTCTGGGTAGATTTGAACTGCTGGCTACCACGTATGGTTTAGAGAGAGAAAGGTGGAGCCTAAAGTTATCCCAGGGGCTTAGGGGAACAGCTTATGAAGTTTTTGCCAAAATGAGCAGGGATGATCAAGACAATTATGACATGTTAAAGCAGGCTCTTTTGTTAAGGTATGAAAAGAACGGAGAATTTTACAGGAAAAAATTTAGGAATGCAAGGCTACTGTCGGGTGAGACCTATCACCAGTTCTCTGCACGTTTAGAGACCTACTTGGAGAAATGGACTGCTCTGGCGGAACCCAAGATCTTAAAGAAATGATCCTTATTGAGCAATTGAGAGAGTCCATGGCTCTAGACTTGAGAAAGTTTCTCATGGAACAAGGTGCAGAGAGGCTGGGTGAGTTACTCAATGTCGCTGAGAGGTATCAGGCAGCCCAAGCAGAGGTAGCGGGCACAAAAAAGAAACAGGTAGACAATTATAAAGCTCCTCAAAACTTTAACAGATTTGACAACAGAGATCAGGGAAACAAAGGTAAGCAACATTTTGATAGGCCACGAAATAATTATAGAAATAAAAACCCACAATTCAATGACAGAAAATATTAGGAAAGACAACCTTTTCATAAAGGTAGATTATATTGTAAATGGTGTAAGATGGACAACCATAACACCGAAAAGTGTACTAGGAAACCCTTTCCTTCGCTGCAATGAAAACGGGGAGAAAGGGAGCCAAGGCCAACCCTACTAAACAGCAGGAACCGTATCATCCCCCAGTGTGTGAAGAAGTAATATGTAATGGAGTCACCATAAGGTGCTTGTATGATACTGGATTGGATTATGATTCCGTTGTGAGTTCTCACCTGGTGCAAGCAGATCAATACACCACAGAAACAGTAGAGATCCAAGCTGCAGCAAAGGACGTAGCGACCATGACACTTCCCATCGGCAGGATAAATGTAAAAACGTGATATGTGGAATGAATCATCAAAGCAGCAGTGATAAATGAACCAATCTACCCTTTGATATTGGGGTGTAGATATGTCTTCTTGGGGAATCCCAAGAGACCTTAGATCATAGCAACAGTGCAGACCAGATCACAGTCTAAAAAGGAGGAGGAAAACCCAATAAATACCCATTCAGATGAGATGAGGAAGGCGCAGGCTGAGGATAAGACCCTCACGCCTTGTTTTAAGAAATTGCCCAAATGTCATACACCTCCAGGCAAGGGAGACTTCTATATGAAAAACAAATTGATATATAGGAAGGCTGGAACTGGATCCAATGGTCACGGACAGCTGGTCCTTCCCACGTCATATAGGAAGAAAGTGTTTGAACTAGGGCATGCGATTCCCTTCAGTGGTCATATTGGGATCAGCGCAACAGGACAGCGTATAGCTTGTCATTACTTCTGGCCAGGGATAACTGAAGATATAAAGAGATGTGTAAAATCCTGTCCAGAATGCCAACGGGTAGCTCCAAAGCATTGGACTGCTCCAGCAACTCCAGCGGAAATGCCCATAGTGGGAGCACCTTTCGAGCGAGTTGCCGTTGACATTGTGGGACCTCTCAGGCGGACCAAGAGGAAGAACAGTTATATTCTAACTCTGGTGGACACTTGTTCAATGTGGGGAGAGGCGGTAGCCCTGTCGTCAATCGATTCGAAGCATGTGGCAGAGGCATTACTCACAATCTTCACAAGGTTAGGCTTTCCAAACCAAATCTTGACTGATAATGGCTCACAGTTCAAGGGGAAACTAACGGAAGAAGTTTTCAGGATCTTTCAAGCCAAACACTTCCATTGTAACCCGTACCATCCTCAAGGAAATGGCAAGGTGGAAAGATTTAATGGGACACTCATTTCGATCCTGAGAAAGTTGGCACATGAAAAACCATATACATGGGACCAGTACCTTCACGCCGCCCTGTTTGCTTATCGGGAGATACCCCATAGTTCAACCGGTATGACACCGGCAACCCTGTTATTTGGGAGGCCAATAAAAGGTCCATTAGAAGCCTTGTTAAGGACGTGGACTGATGATAAGGCAGAAGAAAATATCACCTCATCATATCAATATGTGAACGAGCTGACCACTCGTCTTAAAACTGGCTGGAAACTTGCTAATGATAAATTGAGACAAGCCAGGAAAAAACGTGCTGCCTATTATAATAAGAAGGCGGAGGAAAGAGATTTAGCTGTGGGAGAGAAGGTCCTCCTTCTATTACCAGGCAGTAGTAATAAGTTGCAGATTGGAGGGCAAGGTCCATATACAGTTCTAGAGAAGGTGTCTAGAACAAATTATAAGATAGATAAAAAGGGGAAAGAGAAAATCTATCATGTGAATCTCCTGAAAAAATATATGGAAAGAGAAAATCAGGACGAGACACACTTACTAACCTTGTCCATCGCAACGGGAATGAAAAACTAACCACTCACCTCTCACGAATATCCGTTACATTCCTGTGAGACAGCCGCACAGGTAAAAATCAGTAAACACTTAACGAAAAATCAGAGGGTGAGAGTTCAAAAGGTTTTGGATGATCATGCAGATGTGTTAACGGACAAACCGGGGCATACGAATTTATTGGAATATGATATAAACTTGTAGACCCAACACCAATCTTTATGAGAGCCTATACGATCCCGTTTGCAAAGGAGACAGCTTTGAAGGAAGAAATAGAGTATTTGTTAAAAGAAGGAATTATTTCACACAGTGAGTCCCCGTACAGTTCTAGTGTGGTTCTGTTGAGAAAACCCTCTGGGGAACACAGACTGTGTATAGATTACAGGAAACTGAATGATGTCACAGAAGGTCAGGTGGATCCATTATCTGATACGGTTCTTGTGTGATTATTCACCGCTTAAATCAAATTGTGGAAATGTATTACCTAAACCGAGAACCGTACTTTTTCTTGACTGAAAAAGTGTCATGTTTCTCCCCTTTCCCCCGTTGTTTAGAATTTTTTTTTAAAACACGCCTGCCTTCGTAAGGTTAATTTAAACCGTCTGCCGTAGGGGAGTGAAGTGTCATAGACTTCGATGTACTGGGTCCCAGCTTTATGAGGTGGGGTGGCCTGTTCCCTTCCTCGCTGCCGTTGCCTTCTCTAGCTCAGGATCAGAGTCAGGTACCCTTTTACAGCTGGTTAGACTGATGCGTGACATTACCTAGCTTTGAACACGAAACCCGGTAACTTATTGCGGTAATAGAGTGTTAAAGACTTCACCATACTAGGTCCAGCATCAAGAGGTGGGGCCTACCTAGCTATAAATGGGTACTTAGCTTTGAGTTAGGGAAGGAAAAGACAGCGAGGAAGGAAACTGGTCTCCCCACCTCTCGATGCTTGATCTAGTATGGTGAAGTCTCTAACCCTCCATAACCAGCTGTAAATGGGTACCTGACTCTGATTTTGAGTTAGAGAAGGCAACAGCAACGAGGACGGGAACAGGTGTCACGCATCAGTATAACCAGCTGTAAATGGGTACCTGACTCTGATCTTGAGTTAAAGAAGGCAACGGCAGCGACTTCCCTTGTTTCCTGTGTACCGTTAACTTGTAGAACTGATTCTTCTTCTTCTTTCTTCCTCGTTCGTCCTGAAAAGGACGTTGGTTGCGTTGTGTCCGTTTACAGCGAAGCTGCAGTATTTGCGCCTTTTGGCCGACACATCCGACTTCCGCACAGCATTTTTTGGGACCGAATTTGCCTTCCCTCTTCGATCCCTACTCCTCAGCCAGACTGCAATAATACAGACTGTTTCCAGGACCACCACGTGGAGGTGGAGTAGGGTCTTGGTCAGCTCTGGTTCGCTGACCCTGACGCAGGCAGTAAAGCTATGGGGTCGCTTACTGCATTTTTCACTTTTGATGCATCTTGGGTCCCGAACTGATTCAATACCGTTTTATTGGTTTATAAACTTAAATAAAAATACGGGGGGGGGGGGAGGGGGGGGGGTTGAAACGGGTCTGTCGTAAGCGTGTCATCTAAGAATGCACAAGGAACGCATTTTTTTTTTTTAACTTGCCCTCCCAAATCACAATGTGAAATGAAAAGAAAAAAAAACATTTATTGACAATCATCTTAACAAGACAATTTCGAGAACTACACGTTAAATCGTTGAAAGTATTCAAAAAGAGACATGAAAATAGGTCGTATATCTTTATCATCACTGCCCTACAGATCGCAAAGGAGCATGATGATGATGATGATGAAAAAACGGTAAAGGTAGTCGCATAGCAGATACTGCCGTAAGGGAGTGAAGTGCTAGAGACTTCACTATACTAGGTCCAGCATCGAGAGGTGGGGGTGACTAGTTCCTTTCATCGCTGCCTTTTCCTTCCCTAACTGAAGGACAAAGTCAGGTACCCATTCACAGCTGGGACGACTGGAGCACGATGATACCATGAATCGAACCCGGCACCTTAGTCGCAAGAGACCAGCGCTCTAACCACTCTGTCAATCGGACACTCATTAAAAAAAACATGATAACGGATACAAACAGAATGTTAAAAACATGAAGGGGAAAGGGGGAGGGGGGGAGGAAGAGATTTGTGACGTCGCGTAAGGTTGCGTGTAAAATGTGACAACTCCATGGCCTTGATACTACGATTGGATTTGCCGAACTGAAGAAAAAGTACGATGCTCCGTTTACCCTAAACATTTCAAAAATTTTCATCGACGGTGAATTATCACACAAGTACCGATGATACACATCAGCTGTTTGCTAGGCTGAACAAAGCTAAATATTTCTCTAAGGTGGATCTGTGCAAAGGCTATTATCAGATTCCAGTAAAACCTGAGGTTAGACCGTATTTAGCCTTTAGCACCTCGGATGGACATTATGAATTCAACATGTTGCCTTTTGGGTTGAAAAATGCTCCGAGTGTGTTCTCTAGAATGATGCGAAAATTGTTGGATCCCCTGAATAATCCATGTATCACGAATTTCATGGATGATATTCTCGTTGCTACAGAAACATTTGAGAAACACATTAACCCTCTGAATATGTTGTTGGATAGACTCAGGGAGGCAAACTTGACGGCTAGACCGACCAAATGTTGTATTGGATGTAAAGAGTTGGAATTCTTGGGACACGCAGTATCTCAGGGAAGCATGACCCCTGACCCCAAGAACTTGGAGAAATTGAAGAAAGCTCCGAGGCTACAGACAAAAAAAAAATGTGAGATCTTTTGTCTCGTTGTGTGGTTTTTACCAGAAATATATTAAAAATTTTAACTCGATATGTGCACCACTGACGGATTTAACGCGCAAAGGAAATCCTGATAGAATTACTTGGTTCGCGCAGTGTGAATCGGCCTACCAAGAGTTAAAAGAAAAACTCACAAGCATGCCTATATTGAAATTGCCCGACTTGAGTCAAGAGTTTGTTGTGAGAACGGACGCGAGTAACGTCGGATTAGGGGCAGCCCTATTACAAAGATCCAATTCACTTGATGGGGAATTAATCCCAGTTGCTTATGCTAGCCGTAAGCTGAACACAGCGGAACAAAAATATTCAACTAATGAAAATGAATGTCTGGATTTGATAAGGGCGATAAAAAAGTTCCAAATCTATCTCTATGGTAGATCATTTAGGATTCAAACAGATCATAAACCACTTGTATTTCTGTCGCAAGCAAGACATGAAAATGCTAGATTATTACGTTGGTCTTTGCTCTTACAGCCATACCAATTTATCATAGAATATATCCCCGGGTCGGAGAATGTAGGTGCAGACTTTTTAAATAGACACCCATACGACGAAAATCAGAGTAGTCACCAGGCATAATGATTTAAATTAATCTATGTGTATTTCGAATTCTGAACTGACATCATGTAGTCTGTTCTAAAGTGGGAAGATATGTGACGATATTCTCAATACAAAAGCTAAATTAGATAATATTCTAGTGCATAAAGTCAAAAAAAAAGGATAGAAAATAAAAATTGAGTTTAGCATAGTATTCTCCTACGCCCGCCCGCATGTCGATTCTGATAAACCTAATAGCCGAATGAAAGATACAGTCTTTTCGAAAAATTCATCCTCGAGATTAAATGTAACACTTTTGCAAAATCAAGTCAAATTGCCAAGACGAGAGTGAAAGAATAAAAGAATAAAATAGGTGGGATGGAAAGACAGAACCTAGAGAACGCCGTCTCGCGTTGATTTCACAAAAGCCAACTCGAGCAACATAGCCTTGGGCACTTTTCAAATTACGATACAAAACTAAAAAATGTTCGTCAATTGGTCATGTAAACAACCTTAGCTCTTATAAGGAATGACGTAATTCTAACGTACTACTGAAGATTCTCGTATTTATTTTGAAAATAGTTAGAAAAAAAATGGAACAGGTGGTAGTTTCTAGATTTGAAGACTAACATAGAAAAAATATGGAATTATGAACCATAATACATAGGGCCATAAAAATTAAATATTCGGATGCCTTATGATGTCCTGAGCAATAATATGGTTTCAGTTACCCACTAGTACAAAAAAATACCGAAAATAATTGCAATAATATTATGTATGATAAGACGGATTGATGAGAAAAAAGATCACTGATAACACGTTTTTCTGTCCATCACATAGATAAGTGTATGTTTCACACCGTTGATAAATGTCATTCTTTATGTATTAGTGATGGAATTAATGTTTGTATGTACTCGTCTGCTTGATGAGAGTAAGTGGTCAACTCAAACCTAAACACAGTGTAGGTTAACAGGTCGCCTTGTCCGGAACGTGTTGAGGCCCTGGCAAGGGATGTTGACGTTAAGTGTGAGTATGAATGTCAGTAACGCGAATGGGATGAATGGTTCTGTGGAGTTGACAAGTTGGTAACAATGCACTCATACCCTCACGGCTGGAAGTCAATGATAGCTGGAACTACTGTAGACGTTTCTAGACAGTTTAATGACACACACTCTGACAGCACGGTTGACAGTCATTGGAACAGGTTGACAAAATAAATCATTGGATACTTGACCAAATGGGTGGCAACATCAATTTGGCAATCTCATAGCATGTAAATATAATTGAACGATAGTAGCACATATATAGTTCTGATTGTCTATCGTTTCATATCTCCACTGACTAATCGTATCAGTTTGAGTTAACAATAATAGTGGTCATCCCAATGCTCCTTTACAGACCCTCTGCTGACTACGTCTTTCAGGCTAAGTCTTTTAGGCTCTAACTTCAACAGGGTCTTTTTTTTAAGGTTGACAATCTCAAATAACAAAGAGTGGACTTCATACAATGTAGGTCTTGGTATCGCCATCAGGTAATAAGATATATCTGTTCTCTGACTGACGATTCAAACAGACCAACAGTGGGGTTCAAAATGGCGCTGGTCCCAGTGAGCGGCGTTCATCCAAAAAGATCTCCTCACTACAAATGAAAGCTCCGTTCATTTGCTCAACTAATATCTTGGGTTTTCCATAAACGTAAGAAATGTTACATATGTCCACTCATAGTGCTGCTAGTACAGGAATCGTCTACATACGATCCATCAAATATATAAAGATGATATAACATCTATGATGTCGTTAGGCCTAGGTAAAGTTTTTTTAGAAAATGTTCCTTCTTTACCTTAAGTTCAGAAAATACTAGTACTAGCACACGCTATTCCCTCGGCGTAAGAAATATATATTCTGGGAGAAGTATCGGCCATTATAGTCTACTAAGAGAAACTCCTCTTTTCCCCAGAATCAATCACAATGACGAAAAACTTCGGACTCCCTTTTGTCCGACAGCCTTCAAGCTTCGTCCATCATCACGGAAGAGCCAACGACGAATAATCGTCTCATTGGGCATGCGCTATTGTTAACCTTTCAACTATATTCAAGTGGGGCGACTACGTATTTACTTTCACTCGAAGCAAAAAATGAGTATTCGCCCTTTGACTAGAGTTCTAATCTTAGACCCAAAATATTATTACCAAATATAACAAGTATACAAACAAATAAATATCTTCCTAAAGATATATATATATATATATATATATATATATATATATATATATATATATATATATATATAATATATATATATATATATATATATATATATATATATATATATTCATTGCCACCAGTAATCTGTTGGTAACAGACTACCGCAACCCCCGGAAAAAAAATGAAATTTTTTTTTTTCATCTGAGAGCAACATACAATAGGCTCACAACGCACGAATAATGCGCAGATGACTAATAAGAGCTATTTATAATGTCAAATTAACGTAAAGTCGAAGCATAGATCGACTTGTGAGAATATATCTCAACATCTCAGAGAAAGCATTTCTATTAAACATAAATATTTCCAGGGAGGTGCCACCAACGTATACCACAATGCTGGCAATGACACAATGCATATAACAATTTCATATTTAAGCACTATAAGTACATGATTGACAAAGAAGAAAAATCATCAAAGAACAGCGGTGAATATATATCAATGAACGTAGTGATAGTAGTGATACAATCATTATATTACAAATTACAATGTGTATCTATCTTGATATAGAAAAAGAACTGTTGTAGAGTTAGATGTGTTAAAAAGTCCAAAACCCAACAGTTAGGTGGAATCATGTGGGCATCTAGACAAAATGTCTGCCATCACATTATCTGATTCACGGATAGCTCGTACCAAGAAATGAAAAGGTTGAAGAGCAATTGGATATCGAGTAGACTCGAGCTCCTTAAATTCTTACTCTGTATAGCCGTAAGAGCTTTTTGGTCGGTTTCTACTATGAAATGTGCGCCTAGAAGGAACCTTTGTAGTTTGAGAATTGACCAAACCATCGCCAATAGTTCACGGTCTAAAACCGAGTAATTCCTTTCTGCGGCATTAAGTTTTCTGGAGATATACATTACAGGATGCAGAGTTCCAGAGTACTCTTGCATTAGTGCCGCTTCAATCCCAGTGGATGAAGCGTCACTACGAAGAACAAATGTCTTATCTGTAGTAGGTAACACTAAAATAGGTGGTGTTGAAAACACATTTTTAATCTTATCCAAAGAGGATTGGCATTCCTGTGACCAGTGGACCATATTAGGCGACCCTTTCTTTAGTAGTGTAGAAAGAGGTGCCATGATAGAGGACAGATTCGGAATGAATCTTCCATAAAATTGAATAAGACCTAAGAGACTTCGCACTTGGTTTTTAGTCTTAGGAATAGAGATGTTAAGTATCTTAGTGATATTATGGTCCTCTGTCTTTAGGAAACCATGACCAACTCGATGGCCTAGGAAAGAAATTTCGCTAAAACCAATGCAGGCTTTAGAGGGTTTCACTGTCAGGTTATACTCGCGTAGAGTAGATAGTAATTCAACTAACCCCGAATAGTGATCTTCCCAAGTATCGCTGAAAAGACAGATGTCGTCTAGGTACGCAATGACGTCTGACCGATAAGATAGGTTTCGACGCATCATGCGTACGAATGTAGCTGGTGCGTTCATAAGACCGAAAGGCATAAAATTCCATTGGAACAAGCCTCTAGGTGTTGAAAAAGCCGTGAGAGGTTTGGCGCGTTCAGATAAAGGAACTTGCCAATATCCTTTAGACAAATCAAGTTTAGTGAAAAAATGAGATTTGGAGAGTCGAGTAAGTAGCTCTTCTAGTAAAGGCATAGGTTCAGCATCAAACTTCGTAACTTGATTCAATTTACGATAGTCAACGCAAAGACGTATGTTATTGTCTTTTTTTCGAACAATAACCATCGTCGAAGTATATGCAGAAGTGGATAGTTCAATTATTTTTAAAATCTATCATCTCATCCAACTCCTTCTCAACCTGTGCTTGAAAATGTATAGGGATAGGATAAGGTCTGACCCCAATAGGATTATGGTCAGTTAGAATATTGTCATGTTCAATTACATGAGTTTGTCCAGGGATGTCATTAATGACATCCTGAAATGTTTGTAACAAAGCCGAAACTTGTCGCTGTTCTCCTAGTGATAAATCCGGAGAGACAGTAACATTTTTCCATGATTCACTAGAATGAAGTGGAATCATCGGAAGTGGAATATTAACATCCGAAAAACTTGTTTCCTCATCCTGTATCACGGACAGTGATGAGTAATGACCATGTTGGACTGGTGAATCGTCCATTGCCTGGAAAATAGGCTGTAAATAATCCGGACGTTCATAGAATTCCGTAAGCATATTGACATGTAAGGTTTTATGCTTTCCATCAATATCGACAGTATAGTCAACATCAGAAATTTTCGAGATTATTTCGTACGGACCATTCCAAGAAATAAGAAGTCTGTTTTCCCTACATGGTAGCAAAACAAATGCTTTGTCACCAGGACAAAGTTGTCGTAAGGTTCTTTTCTTATTGGCAAATTGTCTTGCTTTCTGCTTAGCAAATTCAGAAGAAGAAGTTGCCAATTTTCATGCTTCGATAATCTTTTGTCTCAGCGCGATGACATATTCGTAAGAAGATTTTGTGTCATCGGTAATATTATCAGCGGTTATGAGATCATGAAGCAAAGACATAGGGCCACGCGGTCGCGCGCCAAAGACAAGCTCAAAGGGGGAAAATCCTGTATGTTCATTGGGGACCTCTCTGAGAGCGAAGAGGGCCGCGAGTAAAACCCTGTCCCAATCTTGAGGATGATCCTCAGTTATCTTCCCTAGTAAGTTTTTGAGTGTTCTATTTAGCTGTTCGACCATCCCATTGGACATAGGATGATAGATACTACTCAAAGATCTCTCTATCTTCAGAGTAGAAAGTACTTGAGACATGGTATCCGATATTAGTTGGGTGCCATGGTCTTATAATATCTCTCCGGGGAATCCCAGACGAGAAAATATAAGCCAAAGAGCATCTGCAATGTCAGCAGTAGTAATGCTCTTCAGAGGAATAGCCTCTGGCCAACGAGTGCACATATCAACACACGTCAAGATAAACTGATGTCCTCTAGCAGATTTGATCTTATATGGACAAATGATGTCTATCGCCATTTTCTGAAATGGTCGAATAGGGATTTCTGCAGCCTGAATAGGAGCAGCATGGCGTGGACCTTTGGATTTGACCTCTTGACATACTTTACAAGATCGACAATAAATCCGTATGTCCTTGTTCACAAAAGGCCAAAAGAAAGCCGCAAGAACTCTTGACTTAGTACGGGGAAAACCCATATGTCCAGCACACAGAGAGTCGTGAGCGTGCTGTAAAATTTTAACTCTCAAATTCTTGGGCACAAGAATCTGAGAATGACTTGACATAGTGGAATCTTGCACCATACGTACAAGTACGCCATTCCTCATTGTAATCCAAGATTTACGCTTTGTATCTTTATTCGTATCACCTTTTGTTGCAAGAGTGAAGAATTTCTTTAGAGTCGGATCATCTTCTTGCTGTTTTATAAACGAGTCATAAGAAATTACCAAGGGATCATCTTGGTTATGCACTTCATTATCTTCAATAGATGAAGTTTGAGGCATATTAAGAGCTTGAGCTCTAGTGACTACAGCATTAGCAGTTTGCATATTTTGTTTTTCCCAAATGGAAATTTGTTGTGGAGTGCATTCTTTGACTCTGTGAATACGACCGATGATAAGATCAGCGATCGGATTCGGCAGAAGACATGCGTGTACATCTCCTGTAAAGAAAGGAGTAGCAATCTTAATGATAGCAGTAGAGTATTTCTCTAAGGTGCCGCCAAATGTTACACATTTGACTACTTTTCCTGTGGCACGAGAAGGATCTACAAGTGACTGCCTAACACCAATTGTGGTGCATCCAGAATAAAAAAGAACTGAGACTGGATTGTCGTTTACTAAACCTTTATGTCAGACAAGAGAACCTCTTCCATCATGCGCGACTGACGCAGGAAGAGCGGGAAGAGGATGGACACAACTTAAAGTGGACACCGTAGTTGGTTCAAATAATGTTTTGCATTGGGGGCACTGAGATGCTCTCCCAAAATCAAAAGCGGAACATGCCATATTATTAGCATCATTATTATCTTTAGTCAGCTTATAGGCTTCATGGGACTCTTGCTGTGCAGAGTTTGCCTGATAATGCGATTTATGTTTTTTGTATTGTGATCTACCTCGATTATTATTGCGTCTATAATCATTATTATTTCCTCTATTGTAACCCCTATTTGGGTTTGAGTCATAGTTCTCATGGTTACCATTATCATATTCATTATAATGAGTATCTCTATAATTATGATCTTGTTGTCTCCATGATGGATGACTTGGATAGTTCCTATAATGACTTCCTCTGCGGAAATTCCTATAATTGTGACTACCCCTAAATCGAGGGCTGTCGCCTCGTCTCCAGTACTTCGCAGAAGAACCCTGAAATGATTGGTTACCTTGGTTTTGATAACTATTATTGTTACCCTTTTTATCATACCTGTTCTGTGGTCCCTGAAATTTGTGTGAATAATTAGGGTTGTATGGTGTTGCTGATACAACTGGCATACTCTCCTTAATCTTAATGTTGCCAAAAGTCACGTCAGGATGTGCAGTGACGTATTGGGAACAATATTCTTCCATTTGTTTTAGTGTATTGGGCTTACGCTCATGTATAAATTCATGGAATGGTTTATTTACACATGACATAATCTTATCTCTGAGCAACAAATCCATAAGTGCTTCATATGTTTTTTTCTGTTTTGGATAGCTCAATCCATCGTGTAAATGTAAGACGTGCCTTTGCAATGAATTCTGAGAACTCTACTCCTGCCTCAGGCGCCATAGTCTTAAACAAAATACGATAACCTTCTTCTGTCAACTGATATTTTTTTATCAAGCTGCTCGAATAACATTATAATTATCCTTATCAGCCTCTTCTACCAAGCTTAAACTTGTAAGAGAATCACCTTTCAAATTTTCTGACAACTGATTAGCATACTGTGATTTATCCACATTATGAGTTCGACAGGAACGTTCAAAACGATCCAGCCAGATGTAATATCGTCACTGGAAGGATTGAACGGTGGTACCTTGACCTTATAAGTAGAAGGTTTACCATTATTACCAGTTGACTGATTAACATTACCCATGTTTGTCAACTTCAATTTTTCTAACTCAAATGCTAACAGTTTCTCCTCATGTTCCCTTTTTGCTTTTCTCTCCCCGGCTTCAGCTTCTCTATCTAATCTCTTTTATTCAACTTCTCTTTGTAATCTTTTTTCTTCTTTTTCCATTTCCATCTGGATTCTCTTTTCCTCCAGCTGCATCTGCAATTTCTTTTGTTCAGCTTCCAATTCCATTTTTTTCTCCTCAGCTTTTAGTTTTCTCTCTTCAGCCTCAGCTTTCAGTTTTCTCTCTTCAGCTTCAGCTTTTAGTTTTCTCTCTTCAGCCTCAGCTTTTTGTTTTTTCTCTTCATCCTTCTGTGCTTTGGCATAATGAGAAAGTGCAAACTCTTTTAACTCCTCAGGAGTCATCCCAAGGGCTCTCCCTTGCTCAATGAAGTAGTCTAAAGTTGCCATAATATTTAATAATATGTGGCTATTATCACTGAAATAACAAAATAATTCAACCAAACAGGAGCAAGTTTTTAACAAAAACTTGTATAATCAGCTACCTATATTCTAATCTCTGTTAGAAACAAGCCTTTAAATAAGGTCTTGTATAATCAACTGTGTACCTCTAATAATAGCAATTAATCATCAGTTGATTCTTTCTCATAAGTTCGCTACACAGCTAGTAGTGTATGATCAAGTATATTTTATATAGCATATGTCAACCAAGAACACACACAAAGGACAATCAAGAAGGACAATCAAGAAGGACAATACGAAAACATTCGCAGAAATCAAATAAGTTAAATCGAAAAACAGAAGAAAATAATCACAGAACCTGTGATGATAACTGCGCCGTAATAAACAAAACAAATAACGCCACAGTGTATAAATATAAAGATGTAAAGAACTGAATTTTAGGGAAGGGTAGACCTACAAATACAAACCAATCAAAACAAAACCAAAGAACAGAAAAAATATTACAAAAACAATGATTAGTGCAGTCTTCACAGCTAACAAAAAATAGCAACAAATTGTCGCTAGCAAATTTTCAATTAAGAAAATTGCCTCCTACAGACCACTAATATAAGCCCTATGTTACTTGGGAAATCTTATATTAGTTTCCTCACCAACCACCCACAGAAATATACATAAATATCACATATAAACATGTAAACAAAAAAACATATAGCATAAATACATATGTAATATAATGTAATGTGTTGCAGAGAAATGTGTTGCAAATAAGGCTCAGTTTTACAGAATTATGGTACAGTTTCTAATCAAAATAAACTGCCACTTTTAATAAATAATCACTACTGGCCAAAACTATTACAAAGTTCAACAATGAGCAGTGCAGGAAAATCCCCCGTTGATAAGTAGGACTTCTCAATTCGGTTGCATTGTATCTCCTGCAAACACAGTCAAATATTCAATCTAACACTGATGTGTACCGGTGTTTGTTCTCATCGAGCAAAATGTCAACAAGCGCTGACCTAGTTACTGCATACGCTGACAGGACAGGTAATGCTGACATCGACTGTAGAGTTGTACTGCTGTAAGGTGTACGTGTGTCGTAACAGGCCACAGGAAACGGTCTGGTATCAGTAGCTGACTTCCATGTGGTGTCTACTGTGCTGGTTAACCCAGAAAGCTGGCCTACCACTTTGATAACACGTTTTTCCGGCCATCAGATAGATAAGTGAATGTTTCACACCGTTTATAAATGTCATTCTTTATGTATTAGTGATGGAATTAATGTTTGTATGTACTCGTCTGCTTGATGAGAGTAAGTGGTCAACTCAAACCTAAACACAGTGTAGGTTAACAGGACGCCTCGGCCGGAACGTGTTGAGGCCCTGGCAAGGGATGTTGACGTTAAGTGTGAGTATGAATGTCAGTAACGCGAATGGGATGAATGGTTCTGTGGAGTTGACAAGTTGGTAACAATGCACTCATACCCTCACGGCTGGAAGTCAATGATAGCTGAAACTACTGTAGACGTTTTTAGACAGTTTAATGACACACACTCTGACAGCACGGTTGACAGTCATTGGAACAGGTTGACACAATAAATCATTGGATACTTGACCAAATGGGTGGCAACATCAATTTAGCAATCTCATAGCATGTAAATATAATTGAACGATAGTAGCACATATATAGTTCTGATTGTCTATCAGTTCATATCTCCACTGACTAATCGTATCAGTTTGAGTTAACAAAAATAGTGGACATTTGTGTGATAAAATTAACCGTGATACAACGTTAAAATATCTCCAAAGATAAAATGTAGGGATAAAAAATAATGCGTAAGCTACTAGAAGACATGATCGCCCATGCCGCGGGTCACTACCCGCCATGAAAATTAACTTGTTAGACGTGAAGGCAAAACGTTTACCCTTGTAGACGGGATGAGAACGGAGATCAAAAAGAAAAATATGACTGAACACGTGCTTGAAACTAGCAAGGCTAAAAAGACGCAATTGGTGGGGAAAGGAAAAAAATTCACGTCCCCAAGTTGACACAAGGTAAAGAAATCGACAAAAGGGACCTTAGCTATTATACGCAACAGTCATTTCTTGGACGCTTTTGCGATACTTAGTCCTTTTATTTGAATTCAGCGGCAAACGCATTACAGAAGATGCTCGAACATATTTCAAAAAAACAACAAACCTTGAAAAGTAACTTTTTCTTAATAATAATGTTAGGAATATAAAAACTAGCTAGTTTGATAGACCATCTTGAGCAGAGAAATAATATGCTTTCATTTATACAGACGGAAAGATAATAATGAAGATATTGACAAAAGACTGTTGTTCATATCAGCGAGCGACTGCATTGAAACAAAAAAATGTCACTAATTTTCAAAAAGTTGCGGCCTTGAGACTCAAGTGCTAAAATCTAGATGAATGAAAGAGAGGGGGAATTAGTGGAAAGTTGTGGCTAAAAATAACTCTAGAGGCAGATTCGTGTAGGAAATGCAGGTATAAACAAGTGTGTTTTTGTAAAAAACGCAAGTAGAGACAGACGGACCAACAGACAATAATACATACTTGACTGAGGTATGACTGAATTGACTTTTGGTAGGAGGTTTGAAATTTGAAAAGGAAAAAAGGCGGTGATTGGCCACAGATAAACATATTATCGGCGCTCAGACGCGCATTTTTGCCATTCATCATAAATTGTCCAGTAGTAGACACAGTAATTCTTCAGTGGTGTAATTCCCAGAAGCTAATTGCAATATTTAGAGGGACGCCATACTAGAGCCAGCAGCTCAGCTGAGTTTTGCTAGCATATAACTGTGTTCTTTATTCATAATTCTGAACTGTGAGTTTTTTTATTTGGCACCAAAGTGGTGTCAAATGCTGTGTTGTAAAATACAAGTGAGGACCCGTGCAGTATAGTATTTTGGCAGAGCAGCCTATATTGCCCCCACGCACGGAGAGGTGGGGCCACCAGATTCCAGCACCAGAACTACTCAGTCAAAGATACGTGAGCGTCTGGCCTGCTGGACATTCACCAACTTATTTAATAATTAACACCCAACTATATTCCCATCAACTAGAACATACCATTTTGGGAAATAAACTTGTATCCCTCCCATCAGTAAATGGACAATGTTTGGTAGTCATAGACTGGGAGTGATGAAGTCACCCCAACAGCACATCCATTAATCGTTCTCCCAGATAAATTACAAATATAAACAGTAGTAATATTAACTAGCCTTGTAAAATTCATATGTACACACCTTTCATTTATTATGCCATATATTCATGCATTTCATTCATAATTTCAAAACCTTTCATATGTTCTGACCAAAATAAAACCTTGGTTCAGAACAAATAAACTTAAAGAAAATTTAATATCAAAATTTTACACAGCTTGAGTTAGTTCAGTGTGTTATAGATTTTTATTAATATTATTAGACTTATTAAATATCTCTGTGTGTGTGTATGTAATCTACCACAACACATTCCATTTCAGTACCCTAGATTTTTAACGTAGCCACATTCATTAGTAAAAAAAGATATGTGTGAGGTCGTAAGTGGTAGCAAGAAGGGCCTTCTGTAAATTCACAGCTACATTTATCTCAGGAGCCTTCACAGTTGACCTCATGCATCACACTAGGTAATATCACAACCATACAGTACCATCAAATCCACTACAATCACAATGCTCCTTTACAGACCCTCTGCTGACTACGTCTTTCAGGCTAAGTCTTTAAGGCTCTAACTTCAACAGGGTCTTTTTTAAGGTTGACAATCTCAAATAACAAAGAGTAGACTTCATACAATGTAGGTCTTGGTATCGCCATCAGGTAATAAGATATATATGTTCTCTGACTGACGATTCAAACAGACCAACAGTGGGGTTCAAAATGACGCTGGTCCCAGTGAGCGGCGTTCATCCAAAAAAGATCTCCTCACTACAAATGAAAGCTCCGTTCATTTGCTCAACTAATATCTTGGGTTTTCCATACCCGTAAGAAATGTTACATATGTCCACTCATAGTGCTGCTAGTACAGGAATCGTCTACATACGATCCATCAAATATATAAAGATGATATAACATCTATGATGTCGTTAGGCCTAGGTAAAGTTTTTTTTTAGAAAATGTTCCTTCTTTACCTTAAGTTCAGAAAATACTAGTACTAGCACACGCCATTCCCTCGGCGTAATAAATATATATTCTGGGAGAAGTATCGACCATTATAGTCTACTAAGAGAAACTCCTCTTTTCCCCAGAATCAATCACAATGACGAAAAACTTCGGACTCCCTTTTGTCCGACAGCCTTCAAGCTTCGTCCATCATCACGGAAGAGCCAACGACGAATAATCGTCTCATTGGGCATGCGCTAATGTTAACCTTTCTACTATATTCAAGTGGGACGACTACATATTTACTTTCACTCGAAGCAAAAAATGAGTATTCGCCCTTTGACTAGAGTTCTAATCTTAGACCCTAAATATTATTACCAAATATAACAAGTATACAAACAAATAAATATCTTCCTATATATATATATATATATATATATATATATATATATATATATATATATATATATATATATATATATATATATATATATATATATATATATATATATATATATATATATATATATATATATTCATTGCCACCAGTAATCTGTTGGTAACAATCACGCCTGCTTAATTTTTTTCATGACATATTTTGAAAAAAGCTTTGAGTAAATAGGACTAAAAGGTACCACGATTTTGATTGGCTGTTGTTTAAAGGAAGGCGAGAGGGGATTGGTTAACCTAACACTACAAATATACTTGTAGTAGTAAACGTAGTATTTTGGGAATTGTTTTTTTAAAGTTCGATTTAAAATTCATAGTCGTCTGCTTCTATTGGCCAGCTTAGTTGATATTGAGGAAAAATTGTTAGGATGAGAGCAGAAGTGTAATTCTAAATACAAATATTATAAACTTCTGGACAGGGCAGTGATAAACTGGGACCAGATCTGCCAGTCATCGTTGTTTGTGTGTAATATTCATTGAAATTGTGGTAAGATTTAATTTATTAACCATTTTATTTAAAATAAGGTTTAAATGTGAGATACTAACATACGACTGTAAGTAAGTGAGTTGATGGCAGACTTAGGCAAAGCCTAGAGATTGATCCATCATATGATAGCCTATCAGAGAGGTGTAGAACTACAAAATTATATATGATTGTCATCAAGGAGCATAATAGCGCCTTCAGTCATAACTGACTATGGGAATGCGCCCTTGAGGTGGCAGCCCTCAGCTGCTTATTTTCGACGTTTTCTCCTCACCTCTGCTTCTTGTGTGAGCCTCTCTTCGCCCAATCTGAGGTGGCGCAGTAAATAGCATCGCCACTTAGTGCGATCGGCAGCTTCATCCTCCCATGTTCTGGATCCATGTCCAGCGCCCTCATATCTCTCTTGCACACATCTTTGAACCTCAGCTGTGGTCGCCCAACTGTTCCCTTGCCATCTGCTAATTGTCCGTAGAATATATCTTTTGGGATGCGACCATCTTCCATGCGGCAAACACGGCCAAGCCAGCGAAGTCTGCGCTGTCTAAGCAGCGTATACATACTTTGAAGGCCAGCACGTGACAACACCTCGATATTTGTCCCTTTATCTTTCCACGAGATGCCGAGGATGCGGCGTAGACACCGAAAATGGAATGTATTGAGCCTTCTTTCTTGCTTAGCATAGGTCGTCCAGGTCTCGCTGCCATATAGGAATGTGCTGGTGACGCAGGCATTATATACCTCAGGAGCATAACACCTATCCTATTGTATGGAAAAAGATTACTGTTGGAATTGCAGAGGCGTTGTAACCATTAGGGGAGAGGAATACTGGTATACATTGTCACTTCAAAATATAATGGTACAATAGATTGTCATAAAGAGCTGACCCTATGCGTTTGTAATTATTGTATACTTATTATAAAGAAGGATGCATAACCTTCATATTTCAGGGGTTTTGTGGCCCTGACAGTCACATAAAGCCAGGCTCGTGGGAACTGATTGATTCCTGACTTTGTTGCATAATTCGGGCACGTACTGGAGGCCATTGCCTTTTATGAAGTGAACCAGATGGTCCATCGAGCCTAGGACAAGACTTACCAGGGTTCTCATTCGAAGTTAAGTGCCCGTTCGGCACAGAGAGTCTCAACCTCTATGAACCGCAGTTATTAGCAATAAAAACTGACATTATCAAATAAAAGAATTCCACCTGTGATACATGAAAAGAAAATGAACGATAGGGAGTGATGATAACCAGCAACCTACCATTTTACATATACCAGTATTATCCTATTTAGAAAACTACTCCTACACACTTTTATTATATTAATACTTGTATTATGGACAGAAGATCCATTGTATAAACTGATTATTGTAAATAATTCCATTGATTTCACTTTTGATTGTCAATCCTGATTCAAACAAAATAGAGTCAGGATAATAAATTGAAAAAATTATTAACGTTACACAAAATTCAACCACTGACTTACTTAAGATAGTCTTTTAAAGTGTAGTGTGTATGTGATTGTTGTAGTATTGTGGTGTTGTGTTGGATAATAAAATACTTGTGTATATGTTTAGTTGGTTAATGCATCATTACACTACTTATACATAACCCTAGACACCAAACGTAGTCATCATCAGCATACATTCTAGTCAAAGAATAAGTCTGAGTGAGATCATAAAGGTGGTAGCAGAAAGGTACCCTGTAACTTAACATAATATTTATTATATTCAGGGACCTTCACAGATGACCTCATTCAGTACACTAAGAGTACATAACAACAACATTTCTTAACATCAAATCCATCACAATATTGTGACCGCAAATGTGTCTCGTGTTTCTTGATTTCTTAGATGTCGTACATTAAATTGTTGTCTATAGTTTTGCATTGTTGCATATCTCTTGAGTTTCATTTTTACTTTGGCTATCAGAAGGTCGTGATCTGATGCCACGTCTGCTACTCTATGTACCTTTACATCCTGCAATGATGATCTAAACTTCTTGTTTATGCATATATGATCAATTTGATTTTATGTTCTGTGGTCTGGTGATATCCATGTTGCCTTGTGTATTCTCTTATGTGGAAACATGCTTCCTCCTATAGCTAGTTGATTTGAAGCACAGAAGTTTGAGAATAGTTCCCCATTTTCATTCATTATTCCTAGCCCATGTTTTCCCATGAATTCTTCAAAGCCGGTATTGACTGTACCTATCTTTGCATTCATGTCACCCATCAAAATTTAATGTTTCTTTTTACTTTTTCCATAATTTCTTGTAGTCTAGTATAAAATGTTTTTTTCACAGACTCTTCTTTGTCATTACTTGGTGCATAACGTTTGATGACATTTACATTTATTTTCTTTTTAGCTGTTTTAAAAGTAGCTGTTATTATTCTGGGTCCAACGGCTTCCAATTCAATGAGTGCTTTCTTTGCTTCTTTAGATAACATAAGAGTTACCCTTTCACTGTGGTGTGAATTTTCGTCTTCATGTCTAGAGGACAGCACCAATTCACCTGTGATGAGTTTCTTCTTCTCTACCCCCTTCCACTTTGTGTCGCACATTCCCAGAACCTCGAGTTTATATTCCCTCATTTCTGCTGTTACTTGTGCCACTTTCCCTTGTTCGTTTAATGTACGAACATTCCAGGTGCCAAATCTGGAAGTTCTCCTAGAAGAAAGAAGGTTAGTCAGTAACACAGACTCCTTTCGGCTTTCTCTGTGTTGCATCATACACCTCCCTGCGAGAGGACCTTCCTCTGTCTTGGATGGCTGTGTTTTATTTTCCTTAATTGACTTGTCCATGTTTGTTCAAGTTTTTTGTGTTTATTATTTTACAGGATGGGGTAACCAGCCCCATGTCCAACCCCCCTTAGTCGATTTCTACGACATGCAAGGCACGGAACAGTGTTACTATTCTTTGCTCCCCTTTCGGGCCTCGGTAACACACGGGTGTTGTAAATACATACAACACATTTAAAAATCAATTATTCTTTAACACGAGTAAATAAATAAATGAATTTAGAAATTCAAATAGGGATTTTTTACACTAACAGAAAGTTAAAGTACAGGTGGTTTTTTTAAAGTTTTGAGCAGAGTGTTTTTTGTATGGTTAAAACCACTTACTAGGCCAGATTGGACTGGTTTGCTGACTGCTCCATCAAATGTAGACTTCTGTGGTGAGGGCACGTCCCAGCCGCAGTTGCAGGGATAACCGCTCTTAACGTCAAGGCAAGGATCTTCACAATCCGTTGAAGGCAAGCATCTAGCGTAGACCACAAACTCTTGATCCATATAAAGCTGGTAAGATACACTAGCATCTCCAACTTGTACCACTAACTGGTATCTCCAACCTATACCACAAACTTTAGAAGAAACAAATGTCTCTGCTAAGTATTGGTTTCTTGACACAGTCAGACTCCTTCCCGATGTCACTTCCACCGCCCCTTTGATAACGCTGAAAACGCCACCGCATTGATAAGGTGTTTTGTTGTGATGTTACTGCTTTCATAAGGTCATACTGGACACGTAGATGAATGGTCAACTCGTTCCGACACAGTGCTGACATCGAGTGAGAATGTAGATGTAACGGACGCGAATGTGTGTACTGTTCTGTAGAGTTGACAAATCACTCACTCAATCATAAGCAGAAGTCAATAAAGGGTAGACTGCTAATGACGTTTCATACATTTAATAATGGACGTACACTTCGAAATCACGATTACAGTCACTTGAACAGGTTGGCAAATAATCATTGTATACTTGAAAAAATGGGTGACAATATCAGGTGTACATTTATGTGGCATGAAAATATAATGGAACGATAGTAGGGAAGCACTCAATATTCTGGTTGTCTATCGTCTCATGCTTCAACTGACTAATCGCGTCAGTTAAGGTGGATACATAATCATCAACAATGGTTCACTGTCAGAACCTTCTCCTGGCTAAGTTTCTCAAGCCGTAAATTCATCAAATGTTTATAGCAACAATGTTAAACCACAGTAGTGGGTTTTCATAATACATAGATCTCTGTACCATCATCAGATAAGAAGACCTTTTCTGTTCTCCGACAATGATCCGCTTACAATGGCGGGAATCCAAAATGGCTCTCCTCCGTGAGCTTCGCTCACCCAGGATAAAAAATTATGAAGCAGCATTAATTCGTAATTCGTACATAAATGTCCTCATTGGGCTTCTATACTTTCTGCTATCAATAAGGCTGGTTACTGGAGTAATCTAGTGCTGTTAGATAACACGTCATCTTCATCTGTAGTCAACAATCCTAGATGTACGATAATACGTCTCTCATCTAGGCTGAGCAAAAAAGTTCAGCAAAAAGATTGTGGTTTTACCTGGCTTTAAGAAAACACCCACCAGCGAATAACGCACGCCATTCCTTGGCGTTAATAATCAACATTAGGAGAATCTCAGATACTACAGTCATACAGAGAAACAATCTCCTTCCTAGAATAAATCACAGAGATCAATCTTCCGACTTTCTAATCGACCAGCCCATAGCAGCGATGACATGACACCCTTCTCTTTCGATACTCCAAATCGACGCCTGCGCAGAAATGCCTTTGACCCCAGAGTTCAGCTCAAAAAATAGTCCGACATAGAAATACAAAGATACAAAGATATAAGACCGAATCACCTTAAATAGTCAAGGAATAAATATAAATTCGGGCCATAAACATTTTAAGCAAGACCAATCTGTTTCTGGCCATACCAGACGAAAAATGACGTAAATCTAGTATTCATACGCCAGATTGAGAAACAAGAACAGATAACCCATAGAACCGAATACAACATCGACCAATCAGGGTTCTGTCCCTCAGACTGAGAATTATTGATTCTCAAATAAATACTTTTCATCAGACAAATAGTTATACTTTACATTTGTATGCCTACCAACAGTAATCTGTGCGTCACACAAAAGAATATGTGCGCAACAGACTACCACACCACGCGGGAAAAAAATGAAAATCATTTTTTTTTTCATCTGAGAGCAACATGCAATAGGCTCACGACGCACGAATAATGCGCAGATGAGAAATATCGGCGATTAATAACGCCAAATTAAGGCAAAGCCGAAGTATAGCTCGACCGGTGAGAATATATCTCAACACCTCAGAGAAAGTATTTCTCTAAGTATAAATATTTCCAGGGAGGTGTCACCAACGCATACTACAATACTGGCAATGACACAATGCATACCATAATATCAATTACAATTTCATATTAAGTACCAAAAATGCATGATTGACAAAAGAAAAATCATCAAAATGAGTAGCGGTGAATATACATTAGTGAACCGCTAAGTGTTTATACAATCACTATATCATATATTACAAATGTGTACATATTTTGATACAGAAAAACAACTGTTGTAAATTTAGACACATTAAGAAGTCCAAGATTTAACAGTTAGGTGGAATCATGTGGGCATCTAGACAGAATGTCTGCCATCACATTTTCTGAACCACGGATAGCTCGCACCGAGAAATGAAAGGGTTGAAGAGCAATGGCGTATCGAGTTGATCTCGAGCTCTTCAAGTTTTTACTTTGAATAGCCGTAAGAGCTTTCTGGTCAGTTTCCACTATGAAATGCGCACCAAGAAGGAATCTTTGCAGTTTGAGAATTGACCAAACCATCGCCAAAAGTTCACGGTCTAAAACCGAGTAATTCCTCTCTGCCGCATTAAGTTTTCGTGAGATATACATTACAGGATGCAGAGTTTCAGAGTACTCTTGCATTAATGCCGCTTCAATCCCAGTGGATGAAGCGTCACTACGAAGAACAAATGTCTTAGCTGTAGTAGGTAACACTAAAATAGGCGGAGTTGAAAACAAAATTTTAATCTTATCCAAAGATGATTGGCATTTCTGAGACCAGTGGACCACATTAGGGGACCCTTTCTTTAGTAACGAAGAAAGCGGTGCCATGATAGAGGATAGATTCTGAATGAATCTGCCATAAAATTGAATAAGACCTAACAGACTTCTCACCTGTTTTTTAGTCTTAGGGATTGAGATGTTAAGTATCTTACTAGTATTATGGTCGTCTGTCTTTAGGAAACCATGACCAACTCGGTGGCCTAGGAAAGAAATTTCGCTAAAACCAATACATGCTTTAGAGGTTTCACTGTCAACTTATGCTCGCTAAGGTAGACAATAATTCACCTAATCCCAAATAGTGATCTTCCCAAGTATCACTGAAAAGACAGATGTCGTCTAAGTACGCAATGACATCTGAACGATGTGACAGAATTCGACGCATCATGCGAACGAAAGTGGCAGGGGCGTTCATGAGACCAAAAGGCATGAAATTCCATTGAAACAAACCCCTAGGTGTAGAAAAAGCAATAAGAGGTTTGGCTCGTTCATTAAATGGGACTTGCCAATATACTTTTGACAAATCAAGTTTAGTGAAGAAATTAGATTTAGAAAGCCTAGTAAGTAGCTCTTCTAGTAAAGGCATAGGTTCGGCATCGAACTTCGTAACCTGATTCAATTTGCGATAATCAACGCAAAGACGTATGTTATTGTCTTTTTTCCGCACAATAAACATCGGCGAAGAATATGCTGAACTGGATGGTTCGACTATTTTTAATTCTATCATCTCATCCAATTCTTTCTCGACCTGTGTCTGAAAATGTATAGGTATAGGATATGGTCTGACCCTAATAGGATTATGGCCAGTTAGAATAATGTCTTGTTCAATGACATGTGTGTGTCCAGGAATGTCAGTAAGGACATCCTGAAATGTTTGTAACATAGAAGAAACTTGTCGCTGTTCCTCTAGAGATAAATTAGGAGAAACAGTAACGTTTTTCCATGATTCACTTGAACGGAGTGGAATCACAGGAAGAGGGAGATTTACATCCAAGAAACTTGTTTCTTCATCCTGTATTACTGACAAGGATGAGTAATGACCATGTGGTACTGGAGAATCGTCCGTTGCCTGAAAAATAGGCAGCAAATAATCGGGACGTTTATGGTATTCCGTAAGCATATTGATGTGGAAGGTTTTATGCTTCCCATCAATATCGACAATATAGTCAACATCGGAAATTTTCGAGATTATATCGAACGGACCTTTCCATGAGATAAGAAGTCTGTTTTCCCTACAAGGTAGCAGAACATATGCTTTGTCCCCAGGACAAAGTTGTCGTAAGGTTCTCTTCTTATTGGCAAATTGCCTTGTTTTCTGTTTGGCAAATTCAGAAGAAGTTGCTAATCTGCATGATTCGATAATCTTGTGTCTAAGCGCGATGACATATTCGTAAGAAGATTTTGTGTCATCATCAATATTATCAGCGGTTATAAGATCATGAAGCAAAGACATAGGGCCGCGCGGTCACGCGGCGAAGACAAGTTCAAAGGGAGAAAATCCTGTATGTTCATTGGGGACCTCTTTATACGCAAAGAGGGCCGCGGGCAAAACCCTATCCCAATCTTGAGGATGATCCTCAGTTATCTTCTCTAGTAAGTTTTTGAGTGTTCTGTTTAGACGTTCTACCATCCCATTAGACATAGGATGATAGATACTACTCAATGATCTATCTATCTTCAGAATAGACATCACTTGAGACATGGTATCCGATATTAATTGGGTACCATGATCCGATAATATTTCTCCAGGGAATCCCAGACGAGAAAATATAAGCCAAAGAGCGTCTGCAATATCGGCAGTGGAAAGGCTCTTCAGAGGTATAGCCTCTGGCCAACGTGTGCACATGTCAACACACGTTAAGATAAACTGATGTCCTCTGGCAGATTTGATCTTAAACTGACCAATAATGTCTATTGCCATTTTCTGAAATGGCCGAATAGGAATATCTGCAGCCTAAATAGGTGCAGCATGGCGTGGACCTTTGGATTTGACTTCTTGACATACCTTA
Organism: Oreohelix idahoensis; assembly: GCA_024509875.1. NCBI lineage: Eukaryota > Metazoa > Mollusca > Gastropoda > Stylommatophora > Oreohelicidae > Oreohelix > Oreohelix idahoensis. The sequence continues at coordinate 791,055 of JAMPIV010001486.1, forward strand.
CAAGATCGGCAATAAATCCGTATGTCTTTGTTTACGAAAGACCAAAAGAAAGCCGCAAGAACTCTTGATTTAGTACGGGAAAAACCCATATGTCCAGCACACTGAGAGTCGTGAGCGTGCTGCAAAACTTTAACTCTCAAATTCTTGGGAACAAGAATCTGAGAATGCATTGACGTAGTAGAGTCTTGGACCATACGCACAAGTACGCCATTCTTCATTGTAATCCAAGATTTTCTATTTGTATCTTTATTTGGATCACCTTTTGTTGCAAGAGTGAAGAATTTCTTTGGAGTGGGATCATCTTCTTGCTGTTTTATAAATGAGTCACGAGAAATTACCAAGGGATCATCTTGGTTATGCACTTTAGTATCTTCAGTAGATGAAGTTTGAGGCATATTGTGAGCTTGTGCTCTTGTGACTACTGCATTAGCAGTTTGCATATTTTGTTCTTCCCAAGCAGCAATTAGTTGCGGAGTGCATTCTTTGACTCCGTGAATACGACCAATGATGAGATCAGCGATCGGATTCGGCAGAAGACATGCATGCACATCTCCTGTAAAGAAAGGAGTAGCAATATTGATGATAGAAGTAGAGTACTTCTCTAAGATGCCGCCAAATGTTACACATTTGACTACTTTGCCTGTGGCATTGGAAGGATCTACGAGTGACTGCCTAACACCAATGGTGGTGCATCCAGAATTAAAAAGAATTGAGACTGGGCTATCATTTACTAGACCTTTATGTAAGACAAGAGATCCTCTTCCATCATGCACGACTGACGCAGGAAGAGCAGGGAGAGGGTGACCACAACTTAAAGTAGACATTGTAGTTGGTTCGAATAATGTCTTGCATTGGGAGCATTGAGATGCTCTCCCAAAATCAAAAGCAGAACATGCCATATTATTAGATTTTTTATTATCATTAGTCTGATTACAGGCTTCATGGGACTCTTGCTGTGCAGTGTTTGCCTGATAATGTGATTTATGTCCTCTGTATTGAGATCTACCTCGATTATTATTGCCTCTATAATTATTATTTTTTCCTTTATTGTAACCCCTATTTGGGTTTGAGTCATGGTTCTCGTGGTTACAATCATTATGTTCATTATAATGAGTATCTCTGTAATTATGGTCTTGTTGTCTCCATGACGGATGACTTGGATAGTTCCTATAATGACTTCCTCTGCGGAAATTCCTATAATTGTGGTAACCACTGTATCGAGGGCTGTCAGCTCGTCTCCAGTTCTTCGAAGAAGAACCTTGAAATGATTGTTTACCTTGATTTTGATAATTATTCGAGTTACTCTTCTTATCAAACCTGTTTTGTGGTCCTTGAAATTTGTGTGAGTAATTAGGGTTGTATGGTATTGCTGAAGCAACTGGCATACTTTCCTTAACCTTAGCATTGCTAATAGCTACGTCCGGATGTGCAGTGACGTATTGTGTACAATATTGTTCCATTTCTTTTAGTGTCTTGGGTTTACGCTTATGTAGGAATTCAAGGAATGGTTTATTTACACTTGACATAATCTTGTCTCTGAGCAACAAGTCCATAAGGGCTTCATATGTCTTTTCTGTTTTGGACTGCTCAATCCAACGATTAAATGTAAGACGTGTCCTTGCAATGAATTCTGAGAAATCTACCCCTGTTTCAGGTACCATTCTCTTAAGCAAAAGACGGTAACCCTCCTCTGTCAATTGATATTTTTTTAATAAGGCTGCTCTGATAACATCATAATTATCTTGGTCAGCCTCTTCTACCAAGCTTAAACTAGTCAGAGTGTCACCTTTCAGTATCTCTGATAACTGATTAGCATATTGTGATCTATCCACATTATGATTTCTACAAGCACGTTCAAACCTATCTAGCCAAACTGTTATATCGTCACTGGATGGATTAAATGCTGGTAGCTTGATCTTGTAAATAAAAGGTTTACCATTACCACCAGATGACTGATTAACATTACCCATGTTTGTCAATTTCAATTTTTCTAACTCAAATGCTAAAAGTTTTTCCTCATGTTCCCTTTTTGCCTTTCTCTCTTCGGCTTCAGCTTCTCTTTGTAATCTTTTTTCTTCAGCCTCAGCTTCTAATCTTTTATTTTCAGATTCTCTCTGTAATCTTTTTTCTTCAGCCTCAGCTTCTCTTTTTTGTTTTTCCATTTCCAACTGGAATCTCCTTTCCTCCACCTGCATCTGCAAGTTCTTTTGTTCAGTCTCGGCTTTCAGTTTATCAATTTCCAATTTTTGTGCCTTGTCATATTGACTTGTAGCATACTCTTCCAACTTATCACCAGTCTTGCTTAGGGATTTCCCTAGCTCAATAAAGTAATCCAAAGTCGACATAATGTCTAACAATATGTGACTAGTTACCTGAAAAAGTCAATGAAATTTATTCTACCGTGAATGAGAGCAAGTTTTAATAAAGTTGAATTACCAGCTCCCTTTATCCCAATCTCTGTGGGAGACAAGCCTTTAATAAGGTCTTGTATACTCACTTGTATAATAATAATAATAATAGTAATGAACTACCAGTTTATTCTATACCATAAGTGCACTTCATAAAGTGTATGATCAAATATACCTTATAGCATATGTCAACCAACAACATAAACAAAGGACAATCAAGAAAGACAACATGGAAACTTTCGCAGAAATCAAATAAGTTAAATAGGAAAACTGAAGAAAATAATCACAGAACCTGTGATGACAACCGCGAGGAAATAAACAACACAAATGACGTCACAGTGTATAAATATAAAGTTGTATAGAACTAAATGACAGGAAAGATGAGACCTACAAATACAAACAAATCAAAACAAAACTAAAGAACAGAATAAATATTACAAAAACCAAGAAGAAAAAACACGTCGTCACAACTAACAACATTAGCAACAAATTGTCGCTAGCAAATTTTCAATTAAGAAAATTTGCGCCTACAGAACACTAATATAAGCCCTCTATGACGTGGGAAATCTTATATTAGCCACCTTACCCAACCGCAGACGGACATATACACAACACTAATATGCAACATGTAAACATTTAAACATAAATATATATATGTCATATGATGTAATGTAATGTGTTGCACGGAAGGCTCAGATGTAATCACACAATAGTATTATAATTAACAATAATCATTCTGGCTTAAACTATTACAAAGTTCAATTTAGAGCAGAACACCAGAAGATCCACCGTTGAAATATAAGCACTTCTCGCTAACACAGTTAATATTTGCTAATACCCTGCTGTGCAATGATGTCTGTTCTAACACAAATGTCAACAAGCGCTGACCTAGTTACTGCCTCTGCTTGAAAGGTCAGGTCACGTAATGAAACTGCTGACTAGCTGACATCGACTGTAGACTCGTAATGCTGGTGTTTATGTGTGTCGTATGCGTCCGCAGGAAACGATCTGGTATCAGTAGCTGACTTCTGGCAATGTCCACTGTGCAGGTTAGACCCAGAAATCTGGCCTACCACATTGATAAATCTCTTACAGTTTAATAGTGGACGTACACTTCGACATAACGATTACAGTCACTTGAACAGGTTGGCAAATAATCATCGTATACTTGAAATAATGGGTGACAATATCAGGTGTACATTTATGTGGCATGAAAATATAATGGAACGATAGTAGGCAAGCACTCAATATTCTGGTTGTCTATCGTCTCATGCTTCAACTGACTAATCGCGTCAGTTAAGGTGGATACATAATCATCAACAATGGTTCACTGTCAGAACCTTCTCCTGGCTAAGTTTCTCAAGCCGTAAATTCATCAAATGTTTATAGCAACAATGTTAAACCACAGTAGTGGGTTTTCATAATACATAGATCTCTGTACCATCATCAGATAATAAGACCTTTTCTGTTCTCCGACAATGATCCGCTTACAATGGCGGGAATCCAAAATGGCTCTCCTCCGTGAGCTTCGCTCACCCAGGATAAAAAATTATGAAGCAGCATTAATTCGTAATTCGTACATAAATGTCCTCATTGGGCTTCTATACTTTCTGCTATCAATAAGGCTGGTTACTGGAGTAATCTAGTGCTGCTAGATAACACGTCATCTTCATCTGTAGTCAACAATCCTAGATGTACGATAATACGTCTCTCATCTAGGCTTAGCAAAAAAGTTCAGCAAAAAGATTGTGGTTTTACCTGGCTTTAGGAAAACACACACTAGCGAATAACGCACGCCATTCCTTGGCGTTAATAATCAACATTAGGAGAATCTCTGATACTACGATCATACAGAGAAACAATCTCCTTCTTAGAATAAATCACAGAGATCAATCTTCCCACTTTCTAATCGACCAGCCCATAGCAGCGACGACATGACACCCTTCTCTTTCGATACTCCAAATCGACGCCTGCGCAGAAATGCCTTTGACCCCAGAGTTCAGCTCAAAAAATAGTCCGACATAGAAATACAAATATACAAAGATATAAGACCGAATCACCTTAAATAGTCAAGGAATAAATATAAATTCAGGCCATAAATATTTTAAGCAAGACCAATCTGTTTCTGGCCATACCAGACGAAAAATGACGTAAATCTAGTATTCATACGCCAGATTGAGACACAAGAACAGATAACCAATAGAACCGAAAACAACATCGACCAATCAGGGTTCTGTCCCTCAGACTGAGAATCATTGATTCTCAAATAAATACTTTTCATCAGACAAATAGTTATACTTTACATGTGTATGCCTACCAACAGTAATCTGTGCGTCACACAAAAGAATATGTGAGCAACACCCTTCTTCTCATTAATTTTACCTCCCGTGAGCATAAATTATAAACACGGTGGATTAAAGGAAAATCATCGTTACTCTCAGTTAGTTTAATTTTTTAAAATGAGACTGGACAGCGGAATTTACTTTTACCTCGGTTACACATGTGTACATATGCATACACCTTTATTGATATTTGACTATAACATGTACACCATGATGTAATAATCATCAACTCCCTGCTCCACTAGAGCCTTGAGCTACCTCTGCTTTTGGTTCCCTGTGAGAGAACTGGAATGAAGCAGTCATCAGCGCTTGCTGTGGTCGTTCATGACTTAATCATATTCATATATGAGGTTGCCAGCCTCCTTTAAAATTGTACAACCACCAGCGAGTTAAACATGTCAAATGAAAAAAATAAAATGATAACATTGTATATGTTACAACACATCCCATATAATCGGGTTAATTTACAGACATCTGACACAGAAAGACTTCGGAATAATGTCGGGCCACAGGTTTTGAGGCCGTCTTACAGATAGTCTTCGATCCCCAGTTGAGGTGGAATTGTTTAGACCGAAAACGGCTCCGGGGTCGACCCAGCCTCATAAATTATGTACCAGAAGAACTCTGGGAAGGTTAGGGCGGCGGGCATGATGCTGACCATATCACCTATAGTGTGCCGATGGTCGAGAAAATATGGGCCTAACACCATATTTTCAATATGCCACAATGAGCGTGTAACGGGATCCTTAAGGCAGTAGGATACCATGATAGGGTAAAAAACTCAAATTTTCCTTTCAGAATCAAACAACCATGGATATAGTGTTAGTATGGACTTAAAATGTTTGTCCACATAATGACCTCATTAGTTATGCAAATTAGCTATTCAATATGGCCGCCGTAGTGAATAAATTATACACCTTATTTAAAACATCATAACTATGTTATTTGTACAAGGATCTGACTGAAACTTGGCAAATTGAATCATTATATATAGCGTGAGGTCAAGAACTAAAATGACAGAGATTGACAGAAAGGTTAATTTTTAATGAATTTTCAAATTTTATATTTCTGGAATGTTTGATTTTTGTGCCACATTATATATGCATGATGGTCATAAAACTAAAACTTTGAATTCAATTGTATCCATTTTAAGTCAGAATCTGTAAGATTATATGGCAACCAACTGTGTTAATTTTCATGTCAATTGAATGTACAGATTCAGAGATATCTTGTTTCAAAGATCACCAATTATGCTAAAAAGACCATTCCGAGAAAACAAAGAAAAACAGAAAAAGAACTCACAAAATGAAGTTTAATGAGCTCCTGTTGAATAAAGATCTCCTTCTACTGCAGCTGCAGTGTCTATGAATCCCCTTTTCAGTGCTCTCGGGGTCTTTCCATTGCAATGTCCTTACTTGCTGAGTAGATCCTGTGCAGCGTTCTCCTGTATGCTTTCTTTGCCATGGGTTGACTTCTTTTCATGTATATCGAAAAATTCTGCAATGCACTGTGGCCTTTCCCAATAGAACGCACAAATGCCACCATTAGCACATTTATTTCTTTGTTTGTGAGTAGCTGAAGATGAAACATCAGAGGTATGGAAATTGGCATTCCATTCGCCACAGTTTGTGCACTTGATACTGATTTCATGACAAAAGCCATTCCGAGTCTCTTCGACGATCTTACAGGTCAGTGAGTACTGATAGCATTTGTCACATCTAAAGTTAGCGCATAAAAACCCAAATAGTAGTTTTACATCCATAAGGATAAACCCATTTCCTCTGTTGTCATTTTTAGCTTGTCCTTCACTTTCTTGGACCTTTATGACCTTTATTTTCTTTGCTGAGGAACACAGAAGCTTTATAGCGTCACTATCGACAATAGGTGTCTCATTTTCAGGCAACGGTTTGTTGGTGTACACGCCTCCCAGTCTTTGTCTTATTTCCCATTGTGAACAAAAGAAGCTCTGCTAACTACTATTATACAGAATCAGTATAAAACTAGCAATAAATAGAGTTGATGTTGGTGAAAATGCACAATGAATATAACAAATGTTGAAATTTACGATCAAAGCTTTCTAGACACACACTTTTGAAAAATTCATAAGAAATCATTGAGTGATTCCCGTGGAAAAATTATAAATATCTTTTTCCTGTTGCCTCAGTATAATTATAATTTCGCAGTTTTACAATTACGCACCTTCATGTTGGGTCATTATTCACATGGTAACCAACTATAAACATTGGTTGCTATGCAAATCACTCAAGGGGGTGTGTGTAGAAAAACACTGATTCCTATCAAACCAGAGTATCTCTAAGCTTCTATGACTTATTTTTAGTTCAAGAACATGTTGACGATGATTTAAAGCATAAAAATGAAAATTGTTGGATTTTTATTTATTTTTTAACATTTTCTGGGTATACTACTACCTTAAGATAGTCTAGTTTTATTTTATTACAATCTCATTATTATCCTTTTTATAGGTTCCGAGGACTTTGTGGTTTCCAGAATTATAAAGTCGAGTTTTCTTGCTCGTTAATTTCAGAGGAGTCTCAATACTTGGTCCAATCATCTGTATTTACACACTTCGTTTCTTCTGTCTTGGCTTGCCTGAACGTGTCGTCTTGACTCAAAGGAACCGAGTGATGGGGTCTAAAACTGTGCTAAATTTTCGCCATCGCTCTCCCAGTTTTCTAAGCTGTACATGTTGCCAATCAAACGTAGTCTAGTTTAATATATGTTGGCTAGACCAAGCAGATTGAAACGTTTGATGTTTGTATATATCTTCTCCATCATTGTCATGAAATTCCGCACGGCAAAGGTAGTTTCAAACTCCACCCGTATTAGGTATTGACTCTACCGCTTTTTAGATGAATCATGCCTATAATTCATTACAAACCCTTCAGTTTAATTTGTTATTATAAATGTTAACACGCATGAGTCCACCTGAGGAAATGTGACCTAATACCCTGCCACACCCAAGGTACTTTTGCAGTTTATCTCCGGATTGTCAATAGGAGAAATGTTCGTGCCCAGCTGGGTTTTAACGATATCCTGTCATTGTAGATCAGAGAAAATAACAACATGAAACTGTGATGAAATAACCTAAATTAGCTGCATTTTTCCATGCCATCTTGTAATTCATTCTGAGCTCTTCTCTTTATTTTTCCCACCTCTGGTAGGATTTGTTATTTCCGATTCATTGTTTACACTCTCTTCAGTTTAAGATTTCTGGATTTGTCTGGACTAGATCAACCATCGTATACTGAGTATTGTAATCACTGTCTGTCGTGTGAACCCATATTGACTCCTAGATCTGTTAAGTGAAAGGTTGTTTACGATTGCGTAACACATTTCCGATCAGACAGTAAAAGCGCTGATTACTACATACAAAATCCCAGATGACCCAGTGAGTTTGTCTTAACGCTTTTATGGCTATTGTTACACCTGGCGGTCTGTTTGTGAAGATACATAAGAAACCGTGATTTGGAGACATGGTCAGCTCAATTAGTGACCCAACCCACTAAAATTTGTTACAGGTTGCAAATGCCGTACCCAAAAACACAAGGTGTATATATCAATCTGATGACAGATTAAAGACACCCACTTAAGATAATGAATGGTATTTTGGATCACAAAGGAGATGTAATCGTTTCCCGTCAGATTTGTTGTAAGTAATAGTTACCATAAGTTGTCATTTAAAATACATATAAACAGAGCTAATGAAATAATGTTTTACCGAATTAAATCAGCGGAAAGGGGGGGGGGAGGGGGGAGGGAGGAGGTTTATCAAACGAGCCAAATTCCCAAATTCTTTCTCCTCATAGAAGGTCTGGGAAGATATGACGTTTATTACGGCCTTGATAATATCAACTGTGGTACCTGATTTTAAAAATTTCTGAGACACCTGTAAAATACGATTTTATAAGGAGAGCCAGACGTAGAATTCTATTTTGTGGGTAAGGTCGAGTCGTGCCTGGACAGTTCAGTGTTGCGGTGTATTTAGGTCAGCAGCGTGAGGCGCTGCCAGGGTGTAGTGCAGACACTCACACATAAAACAGCATACATGTTTCTCAGGTGTGTAGAACTCGTAATACTATGTGGTCGAGAGTAAAGGTGTGTGTGTAGCAAACAGCAGATCGTGGACACGAAGTCGTATAGGCTCTTATTCATCTACACATCAAACTCACTCCACCACAAGTAGAAGTCATAGACGTGGATAATGCAGATGACTTTTCTTCAACATTTATTACGGCAACAGTACGCTGACAGACGACACAGTCAATAGCACAAAGGATCATGAACATTTCATGTGTGGTAATGATTATAAACATCAAGCATCATAAATCTTGCGTAGCTCATGTATAAGATGCTAGTAGAGCTGGCTTGACAATTTACGTTCGTTCATACTGTAGCTCAGGGCCCCTGACTAAACGCGTCAGGTAGTCCTTTAACAAATATTCCGCACGATAAAGGCGGTTCCAGTTGCTTAATATCAACGTCTATGAATTTGTTCAATGAAAGTCAAGACTTCATCTGCTTCACACGCCAGACACTTCTTCTTCTGCTCAAAGATATCGGCCGTAATATCGGGCCTCTATAATAATGTGAACAACTGTGTATTCTTCATAGGCAGGCATAATCATCCATGCCGAAGCATACCGTTAACATGCGGTTTTCATAAAAATCTCTCTTCACTGGGCTTCTGTATAATAGTTAGACGAATAGTTTTAGTTGGCTACGTCGAGCACACATAATGGACTCTGTATCTCAAAGAACTGTGAGCTTTACTCACAGGTCGACACAAAATGTTCTGCAACTTAGGCATAATAATTAAGTTTCTTTTACTATTGACAGAATCCGAGAAATACACAAATAATAACTGTCGTCATTCTTGACGAACAGAATAACTCTGGGGAGAATCACTAACATCAAAGTCACACTTTCCCCCCAGATAATGCAGAGATGTACCACTGACATCTTAATCCGGTCAGAACCCAGATCATCACTCCCTGACGGAAGTCTCTCCGTTTGCGCTCAAAAAACTTGCGCATGCGTAGACAGAACAGATCTGAGAACAGCTAACCCCGACTTAAGACAGGTCAACACAATGAATAAAACAAAGGGAAGATAACCCCCAATCAACCTGTCCCAGGGACTTAACATAAACACAAAATATTAAATAGATTTACGTCTTATGAAACCGTCAAAAACGACAGCAACAGACTACCACACCCTCCGGATAAAAAAATGAATCACATTTCTTTTTTGAAATACATCAATGAGGAAGATACAACATGCTCATAACGCATGAATGATGCGCCGATGCAACAAACAACATAAGATAATATCTTAAAGACAGGCTCAATCGACGCACAATAGAGCGTCTAGTGAGAACAAAAAATCACCTCACAAGATAAGAGAAAATATTTTCTCCAAGTAACATATATCTCCAGAAGGTACCATCAAAGAAATCTCAGTTGCTGGCGTTGCTAACAAAAATCACATGCATATCAACAAATGCAATATTATAGCAATGTGAATGACAACATATATCAAGAAGTCATATGAACATATAAATCTATATAAGTCTCATGCTATATAATCACTATTATCTAATGGATGGACATAATCACAATTTGTAAAGTCATTATATATACACATGACAATACAACTGTACAATGTAACAAATAGAAGATGAAACCAACAGTACAAAATAATGCTGTGTCTCGAAGATCAATCTAAGCAGTATCCAAATAGTATGTAAGTGTGACATATGGCATCGTCATGATTCTCAAAAGCACTCCGTACCCGGTACTAGTTTGCACTGAGAACAATATAAATGACCCAATTAGCAACATGCTATAATGTACTATAATTATTATTACATGTGTGAGCATTACATGTGGCCGCATTAATTTTTTGACCTTTATATTATGTCAACTCAACCTTCTCCATTACACCAAAGAAAATAATAGAGAAAGAAAACAATTAATTTACCACCCTAAGGTGACAACAAATGTGTTAATATATTGTAATATTGAAGAGACATAAGTTTAGAAGTGTATCAGGAAAATCTAGGACACAAGACTTAAGTGGACTCATGTGGGCATCTAGACAGTATGTCTGCCATCACATTATCCAGACCACGGATAGCTCGTACCGTGAAATGAAAAGGGAGAAGAGCAATAGCATATCGAGTAGATCTCGAGCTCTTCAAGTTCTTACACTGAATAGCTGTAAGAGTTTTTTGGTCTGTTTCCACAATGAAATGAGCACCAAGAAGGAATCTTTGTAACTTAAGGATTGACCAAACCGTAGCCAACAATTCACGGTCTAAAACCGAGTAATTCCTTTCTGCCGCATTCAGCTTCCTAGAGATATACATTACAGGATGCAGAGTTCCTGAGTACTTTTGCATTAGTGCCGCTCCGATCCCTGTGGATGAGGCGTCACTACGAAGAACAAAAGTCTTATCAGCAATAGATAGCATTAAGATAGGTGGGGATGAGAACAAATTCTAAATCTGATCCAATGAAGATTGACATTCTTGAGACCAGCGCACCATGTTAGGAGACCCTTTCTTCAATAGGGTTGAGAGTGGTGCCATGATAGAGGATAGATTCTTAATGAATCTTCCGTAGAATTGTATTAATCCCAACAGACTACGTACTTGTTTTTTTTTTGTTTTAGGCACAGAGATATTTAATATCTTAGAAATGTTTTGGTCCTCTGTCTCCAATAGACCGTGACCAACACGATGACCCAGGAAAGAAATTTCACTAAACCCAACACAGGCTTTAGAGGGTTTTGCAATCAAATTATGCTCGCGTAGAGTAGACAGTAATTCATTTAAACCCAAAATAGTGATCTTCCCAAGTATTACTGAAAAGACAGATGTCGTCTAAGTATGCAATGACATCTGAACGATATGAGAGAATTCGACGCATCATGCGTACGAAAGTAGCTGGGGCGTTCATAAGCCCGAAAGGCATAAAATTTCACTGAAACAAACCCCTAGGTGTTGAGAAAGCAGTAAGAGGTTTGGCGCGTTCAGTTAACGGAACTTGTCAATAGCCTTTCGACAAGTCAAGTTTAGTAAATTATCGAGAGTTAGAAAGTCTAGTAAGTAGATAATCTAGTAAAGGCATAGGTTCAGCATCAAACTTCGTAACTTGGTTCAATTTGCTATAATCTACGCAAAGGCGTATGTTACTGTCTTTCTTTCGAACAATAATCATGGACGAAGAATATGCTGAGGTGGATGGTTCAATTATTTTCAATTATATCATTTCATCCAATTCTTTCTCGACTTGTGCTTGGAAATGAATAGGAATAGGATAAGGTCTTACTCTGATCGGATTATGATCGGTAAGTATAATGTCATGTTCAATGACATGTATGTGTCCAGGAATGTCGGTACGGACATCATTAAATACTTGTAGAGTAGAAGATACTTGTCGCTGTTCCTCAAAAGACAAATTAGAAGAAACAGTAACGTTTCTCCGTGATTCCGTAGAAGTAAGTGGAATCACAGGATGAGGTAGATTATCATTTGAAAACGTAGTTTCCTCATTCTGTATAACTGACAGGGATGAGATATGACCTTGTTGGAATGGAGAATCGTCCGTCGCCTGGAAAACAGGCTGCACATAGTCTGGTCGTTCATGATATTCCGTAAGCATATTTATATGGAAGGTTTTAGGCCTTCCATCAATATCGACAACATAGTCGACATCGGCAATTTTCTAGACTATTGTATATGGACCTTTCCATGTAATAAGAAGTCTGTTCTCCCTAGAAGGAAGTAAAACAAACGCTTTGTCTCCAGAACAAAGTTGACGTAGGCGTCTCTTCTTATTAGCAAATCGCCTTGCCTTTTCTTTAGCAAATTCGGATGATGAAGTTGCTAGCTTGCATGCTTCAATAATCTTTTGCCTTAGAGCAATGACATACTCATATGAAGATTGTGTGTCATTGTCGATATTATCAGCAGTTATCAGATCATGCAGTAAAGACATAGGACCGCGCGGTCGCGCGCCAAAGACAAGTTCAAAGGAGAAAATCCTGTATGTTCGTTGGGGACCTCTCTATAGGCAAAGAGAGACGCGTGTAGAACCCTGTCCCAATCCTGAGGATGATCCTCAGTTATCTTCCCAAGTACGTTCTTGAGTGTTCTATTAAGACGTTCAACCAACCCATTAGACATTGGGTGATAAATACTACTCAAAGATCTTTTAATGTACAGAGTAGACATTACCTGCGACATTGTGTCTGATATCAATTGTGTGCCATGGTCTGACAATATTTCCCCGGGAAAAAACAAACGAGAAAATATAAGCCAAAGAGCGTCTGCGATATCAGCAGTGGAAATGCTCTTAAGAGGTATAGCCTCTGGCCAACGCGTGCACATGTCAACGCACGTAAGGATAAATTGATGTCCTCTGGCCGATTTAGTCTTAAAAGGGCCAATGATATCTATGGCCATTTTCGGAAACGGCAGAATAGGAACGTCTGCAGCCTGAATAGGCGCAGCATGCCTTGGACCTCTAGATTTGCCCGCTTGACATATTTTGAAAGACCGGCAATAAATTCGTATGTCTTTATTGACAAATGGCCAAAAAAAAAAACCCCAGAACTCTCGACTTAGTTCGGGAAAAACCCATGTGTCCAGCACACTGAGAATCGTGTGCACGTTGAAGAATTAAGGCTCTCATACTTTTGGGCACGAGAATTTGAGAATGCATAGACGTGTCTGAGTGTTGTACCATACGCACTAGTATACCATTCTTCATAGTGATATATGATTTGCGATTTGTATTCTGATTCGGATCACCGTTTTTAGCGAGAAGAAAGAATTTCTTTAAAGACGGGTCTTTTTTGTAGTTTCACAAACGAGTCATGCGAAATCACCAAGTGTTCCTCTTGGCTATGTACTTCATTAACTTCAATAGATGACGTTTGAGGAATAAGAGCTTGTGCTCTTGTTACCACTGCATTGGCTGTTTGGATATTCCGTTCTTCCCAGGCAGCAATTTGCTGCGGGGTGCATTCTTTAACCCCGTGAATACGACCGATGATAAGATCCGTAATAGGATTAGGTAGAAGACACGCGTGGACATCTGCCGTAAAGAACTGAGTAGCAATGTGAATAATAGCAGTTGAGTAATTTTCTACTGTGCCACCAAATGTTACACATTTAACCACCTTTCCTGTGGCACAACGAGGATCTATAAGAGATTGCTTAACCCCAATAGTAGTGCACCCAGAATCAAAAAGCACTGAGACTGGCTTACTATCCACAAGACCTTTATGCAAGATAAGCGATCCTCTCCCGTCATGCGCAACTGCAGCAGGAAGAGCGGGAAGAGGGTGACCACAACTTAAAGTAGTTACTGTGGTAAGTTCAATTAATGTTGTGCATTGTGGGCATTGAAATACTCTCCCAAAATCAAAAGCAGAACAAGTGACAGCATTAGAGTTTTTATTATCAATCACTTGATTACTGGCACCATGAGACTCTTGTTGTACAGAGTTTCCCTGGTGATGAGATCTATGTTTGTTATATTTAGATCTACCACGATTATTATTATTCCCTCTGAAATTGTAATAGTTTGATCTACCGCGACCACCGTTCTGGTTCGAATCCCAGTTTCCACAATCACTATTGTCATTTTCCCAGTGATTATAGTGTCTACCTGTTTGGTTTCGATGTCCCCGCGAAGAATAGCCTTGATAGTGTCTATTGTGACTACCTCTCCGAAAGTTTCCATAATTATTGGACCCGAAATAACGAGGACTATCAGATCGGCTCCAGTTCTTTGTAGAAGACCCATTATGTGATGGGTTACCCTGATTCTGATCATAATTACGATTCCTTTTCTTATTAAAGTTGTGTTGAGCACCTTGGAATTTATGCATCAAGTTAGGGACATATGGTGCTGCAAAAGCAACCAGCAACTCTTCTTTCACCTTAGAATTGCTAACAGTAGCATGGGGATGCGCAGTGACGTACTGGCAACCATATTCTTCCATGTCTTTTATGTTCTTAGGTTTCCGCTCATGAAGAAAAGCAAGGAAAGACTCATTGACAGATGACATAACTTTATCTCGAAGTAATAAGTCCATAAGGGCTTCATATGTTTTTTCTGTTTTAGACAGCTCAATCCACCGTGTGAATGTAAGACGTATCTTCGTAATAAAGTTAGAGAACTCTACTCCAGTTTTTTGTAGCATTGTCTTAAAACGAAGACGATAATCTTCTTCTTTTAATTGATATCTTTTAAGTAATGTTGCCCTGACAACATCATAATTAGTTCTGTTAGGTTCCTCTACTGCCATTACAGTACTTAATGGTTCACCTGAAAGTAACTCCATCAGTTGTCCGACATATTAGTCCTTATCTACCTTATGCGTTACGCATGTTAATTGAAATCTATCAAGGTAGAAGGTTATGTCGTCCTTTAGAAGGTTGAAAGGGGGAGCAATTTGACTTTATAAGTATTCTCCTTTATCTTACCCGAAGTTGTTTGAGGTGCACTCATATACATGATCTTTAATTTCTCCAACTCCAAAGCTAAGAGTTTTTCTTCATGTTCTATTTTCGCTTTTCTTTCATCAGCAGCAGCTTGAAGTTTCCTCTCTTCAGCAGCAGCTTGAAGTTTCCTCTCTTCAGCAGCAGATTGAAGTTTCCTCTCTTCAGCAGCAGCTTCTCTGTCTATTTTTTTTATTTTCAGCTTCAGCAGCAGCTTCTCTTTCCCACTGCATTTGCATCCTTTTTTCTTCAGCCTTCTGTGCCTTGGCATATTGAGTAAGTGCAAACTCTTCCAATTTCTCATCAGTTTTGCCAAGGGCTTTCCCTTGCTCGATGAAGAAATCCAATGTAGACATTCTGTCTATTAATGTGCTATTAACACCTGAAATAATAATACGCTTTATATCCCAACCTCAGTGGGAGACAAGTCTTTGTCAAACACTTTGTATAATCACCTTGTTTATCTATAATAATATCCTCATAAATAACCTCTATCTGAAAAGTGCATCATATTAATAATAATAGTAGTTCATGACCAAGTATATATATATATATATATATATATATATATATATATATATATATATATATATATATATATATATAGACTGTGTATGATAAACATGTATACAATAACAATACAAAGACAAGAATATAGAACAACCGAAAACGGTCGCAGAAGTCAAATCAAAATAAAGCTTAACTAAATCTAATGTTGCAAAGAATTGCAATGATAACTGCGAAAAATTAAACAAAACAAATGACAACACTGTTATAAACAAAAAGATGTATAGAAATAAATGAAAGGAGGAGGAGGCAGACAAATACAAACAAATGAAATCAAAACTAAAGAAAAAAAAATATGACAACATCAACGATGAAAAGCACGCTACGTTACAGCTAAACGAAAAAAGCAACAATTGTCGCTAGCAAATTAAAACGCTCTCATTAGACCCTCTACCACGTGGGATATTCTAAAGGAGTCAACTTCCCAACCGACCCGCAAAAAATACACACTAATACAACATGTAAACAAAGAACATGTAAACAAAGAATGCATGTAATATGTAAATACACAACATAAAGAATGTGTATAGAGGAAGGCTCAGTTGAACATAAATAAAGGCACAGTTTAACACATAAACGGGCCACTTATCTCAAGCACAATCCTCAAACACCCGCAAAGATGCAGTACAATGCCGTACAACTGTAAACAGTAAAGGTAGACGATCTACCGTTGAAGTACCCAGCAACTTAACAACAGGTAGTGGTCTCCAAATGTCCAGCTACAATGTCATACCCAACAAACCAGTTGAAACCGGAAGATCCAACGTTGGTATGTGTAGACTGTAATATGTAAACAATAGCTTGAACTGTTTACAACTTGAGCTTTGACGTAAACAACGTGACTTGAACGTAACAATATATGGCCATTGACGACTGTCAAAGTGTTGAAGGGGTGTTTACTTTTGTAGCACAGCGTCAATCGACATCATAAGCAGCTGTGGTCCATGAAGCAGTATAAGGCGTTGACCTGCTTAGTACTGTTCTCTGCGTAGCTGACACTCCACGATGTAATGTAGAAACCCACGAATCTGGTCCACCAGATGTAGAACCAGATTAGTATAGCCCCATCAAACTGGGCACACCAGATGCAGAAGTCATAGACGTGGATAATGCAGATGACTTTTCTTCAACATTTATTACGGCAACAGTACGCTGACAGACGACACAGTCAATAGACCAAAGGATCATGGACATTTCATGTGTGGTAATGATTATAAACATCAAACATCATAAATCTTGCATAACTCATGTATAAGATGCTAGTAGAGCTGGCTTGACAATTTACGTTCGTTCATACTGTAGCTCAGGGCCCCTGACTAAACGCGACAGGTAGTCCTTTAACAAATATCCCGCACGATAAAGGCGGTTCCAGATGCTTAATATCAAAGTCTATGAACTTGTTTAATGAAAGTCAAGACTTCATCTGGCTTCACAAGCCAGACACTTCTTCTTCTGCTCAAAGATATCGGCCGTAATATCGGGCCTCTATAATAATGTGAACAACTGTGTATTCTTCATAGGCAGGCATAATCATCCATGCCGAAGCATACCGCTAACATGCGGTTTTCATAATAATCTCTCTTCACTGGGCTTCTGTATAATAGTTAGACGAATAGTCTTAGTTGGCTACCTCGAGCACACATAATGGACTCTGTATCTCAAAGAACTGTGAGCTTTACTCACAGGTCGACACAAAATGTTCTGCAGCTTAGGCATAATAATTAAGTTTCTTTTACCTTTGACAGAATCCGAGAAATACACAAATAATAACTGTCGTCATTCTTGACGAACAGAATAACTCTGGGGAGAATCACTAACATCACAGTCACACTGAAGACTATCTTTCCCCCAGATAATGCAGAGAAGTACCACGGACATCTTAGTCCGGTCAGAACCCAGATCATCACTCCCTGACGGAAGTCTCAACGTTTGCGCTCAAAAAACTTGCGCATGCGTAGACAGAACAGATCTGAGAACAGCTAACTCCGACTTAAGACAGGTCAACACAATGAATAAAAGAAAGGGAAGATAACCCCCAATCAACCTGTCCCAGGGAGTTAACATACAGTTCTCTACCTTAGATCATCAAAAAATATTAAATAGATTTACGTCTTATGAAACCGTCAAAAACGACAGCAACAACACCCTAGACTTGAAGCATCATTCTTCGATTCAAATCGCTACCAAGAATAATCTTGAGCGAAAGGTAGATATCTTTGATGACCTTCAGTAGATAATCTGAGTTTTGGTCACTGCTGGACCATCACAGCAGAGCAAGGGGAAACATCTTGTGACAGAAACCCGAGTCAAGCGTTCGATATGAGAGAAAATACGGATGAGGAAGAAATAAGAGGAAGGCACATTATAGAGAAAAAGACAGATAGAACACAATAAAATGAAAAGCACGGTCATTTTGTGACAGTGATGGGATTGATTTAAAAAAATCAGATTAGATTATTCGAATTTCTTTAATCAAAGATTAATCGATCAATTTCGAACAATTTGATCAGATGTAAAAAATAATATCAATTTTGTTAAAATCACTAAGGACTTTATTTATTTTACTTGTTGTAATGCAATATCGTCCGGAAAATATAATGAAAATAATGAAAAATTATAATTAAGCAATTTATTGTTTTTGATTCTAATTGCCAAATATCATATCACAAACCTCTTACACAAAGGTTCTCGCATGTAAGCAAAAAACATAAACATTACAAAAGATGGAGTAATCTATTAAAATCAGTTTGTCACAAAATGTCATTAAATTGTAATTTGTCTGTCTATTCTGATGTTACACTCCTCTATGCCATTATTCACCAGTCAATATTTTACTTATCACCTTCATGACGATAATTAACTTATTCTGGTGTTGACACTCCTTGACAACATCCACACGTTTTAGAATTGACAGCACATAACATGTTTTTCTTTGATTATGGATAGTCAGCGATTAGCCAGGTGGTACAACCTGAATAGATTAACATTTGGTTCACCTTTGTCGCTAGCGTATAGTTTAGCTATTGATAGAAGCGAGTTGTGGACATGTCCATTCATCCATACCATAAAAACCGTCGTAAATACTTCGGTCTAACGGTCTGTCACACTTTGCACACCGTATTTTGCGCACATTTTCTATTTTCGAGAGAGTGCATTAACTTTCAAGCACAGCTAAGGGGGTGCAACTGTGGTTGAAAGTTAGACAATAACATTGTATTATTTTCCCTTATATGTACTCTTCCGAAAATAGAAAAAGTGTGACGGTGTGCGTTAAATCAACAGACAATCAAGATACTCTTCTGTCCAGTTTCATTCGGGAAACGGATTTAACTAATCATTGTTCTTAAAAATAATCTTAAAATGTAAGTTTCTGATTGTTTCTTCAAGACAAAATTTTAATTTAAAGTATTGCAGACATATTATTATGGATCAAAATTATAAGATGGCAAATAGGAAAAGATGATCGCGTCATTCACAGCGAGCAAGCTAGACTATAGACGAAACAGCAATGTAATACGTGCAACAGAAACAACACACTATAATTTTTAAAATGCCAATTTTGGTGGGTTGTTGCTAGGAAATATATAAGATACTTATTTATACTATTCAGAATTACAAAAGGGTAAAATTAAAGGAATTGTGTTGAAACATCACTTCAGTCGTTGTTAATGATGGGAATAAAATACAATTTAGTTTTCATCCAGAAACATGTGCCTTGAAATAAGATCGCAGCTTTGGTGAAAAAAGATTTTGCTAATATAACGAATGGAAATTCTTTATATAGGGATTGGTTCACAAAGCTATGATTTAGTTGTTCACTATTATATTCTGGTAGTTCATAAATCTTACATTTTGTTGCTTTGCTGCTATATTCTGGTAGCTCAGAAGCTTCGGAATTTTGTTGCATCACTCTAATACTTCAGAATCCTCGAATTACAAGTTATTTTGCCATGTCAGTGCCGGGAAGATTGCGTGACCTCTGTCTTAATATAGAAAACATTTCAATTAAATGCTTTTACAAAGTGTTGTTTTTAATAAACGGAACGTTGGTGTAATTTTGTACCTCAAAATAACTTTTTATTAAAAATAATGGAATTTTGTTAAACAATATCGGGGGCCTAGTGCTCTATGATGGTACAGACAGATACCTTCACATACCTAGGAAGCATAGTAACACCAGACGGCAGGGCAGGCAGAGACATCAATGTCAGAATGAATAAGGCAAGAACAGCCTTCTTTAGCCTAAACAACATCTAAAAGTCCTTCCAATACAGCACAAGCACAAAATTAAGATTATATCAGAGCTGTGTGCTTTCTGTGCTTCTCTATTGTGCGGAATGCTGGAGAGTTACAGAGAAGGAAATGTCGAAATTGTCCTCTTTTCACACAACATGCCTAAGAAAAATTTACCGAATCTTTTGGCCAAATACCATCACTAACCAAGATCTGCTTACTCGTAGCAAGCAAGAGGACATGCACACCATCATAGCTGGCAGACGCTGGAGCTGGGTTGGTCATGTCCTCAGAAGAGACCCCGATGCCATCACAAGAACAGCTATGTTTTGGACCCCTGAAGGAAAGCGAAAGAGAGGCCGACCAAAAACAACCTGGCGGAGGACTGTGGAGGCTGAGATGCAAAGAATGAACCAGAGTTGGGGCACTGTACGAAGGATGGCCACCGACCGAGAAAAGTGGAATAATAATGTTGTTGCCCTACAAGACGCCACTAGGCGTGATGGCCACTGACTGCTTTGACGGTTGGCGGCTAAGGATCAAAGAAGAAGAAGTGCTCTATGAACACTGTGTCGTATTCTAGGGCACTCTGCCATACCCTAGAACACTCTGCCATACCGTAGGCCACCTGCTGTACTCTAGGGACAGCCTTATATGACAGCGTCTCCATTTTTATGTTGTGAGAAGGTCAGGTTGAGAGTCTAAGGTAAGTTTGAAGAGAGATCACTTTTTATTTCCATAATGTTTAACATGAGCCTACCAATCTCATTATGTGAAAATAATAGCTAGAGATACCACAGCTGCGGGAGCCGTGGTAGCGCAGTGGTTAGTGCACTGGCTTCCTAGCTCGGTGGTCTTTGGTTCGATCTCTAGTTGAGGTGGGATTTTTTAAACCGCAAACGGCTCCGGGGTCGACCCAGCCTCATGAATTTAGTACCAGAACAACCATGGGAAGGTTAAGGCTGCCGGTGTGATGCTAACCACATCACCCTTGTGTACCGATGGTCAAGAAAACACCGGCGTAACACTGTATTCCTAATATGCCTCAAATGGCTTGTAATGGGATCCTTTACCTTTTTTTTATACCACAACTGCAAAAGCACATTAATGCTTGGTGCATAGGTGCTATATGGAGGCCAGCTACAGTTGTGGTTCCTTGCTCTAAAGATAGAATGACGAAGATAATGTTTTAAATGTTGTTCTGCAACGAACATCAATAATACGCAAATGATTACGAATAATCCAAAATATAAAATCCCACGTTTTTCTGTCAGTGCGTAACGCTAAGGGATGTAACTTTGGTTGAATGTTTGAAAGTAATTGGTTTGTTTCCCTTATATGTACTCTCCTGAAAATAGTAACACTCGACAAAGAAAAGTGCGCAAATAAAGGTGTGCACTGTATGGAAAGAAGTCAACAACACAACTGATAAACTGTACATGAAATGGAGACAGGACGATGAGGAGATCCATTATTTAAGTTGTACCAGATTAAAACTACAGAAAATCAAAACGCTCTTCTGTAGTGTTTAGACTTTTAACATGAGATGTAAAAAAAAATTTTGGTTTTTTTAAATACTTTTGAATGAGCAATATTGCCGTTAGATATTGGTGCTTTTGAATTTAATTCCCGTCCTTTGACGGACCTTAACACTTGTAATTAATAATAACACATATCTTTTCATCCATACACAAATGTTCCTATGTTAATCATATGTGTTAAAACATAATAGAAATTAATCACATTTTAAAACCAGAAGTGCACAAGGTCCAGTAATGTCTTTTTCAAACATCGAGAAAAATCTTTGATCATGTAAATATGGATATAAAAATCCACTACAGACTTAACCAAGAACAAGGACAACAATGAAATATATATGATATATGGCAGCGTTATAAAATATCTCATCATCGTCGACCAACCAGCTAAAGTAAAACACAGCAAAATTTACAAACATAATAGCAAAGAATTTCACACTTTTCATGGCGGCCTTTCTGTTACTCTGAGGTATCCTAGTTAGTTTAGCATTAGGGGTTGTCACTCTTCTCAAATTGGCTGCTTTTTTACGTCTGAAAGCCAAACTGGCAATTTTTAAATAACACGTGAGCACGATAATTAAAACAATATGATAAAGAACCGCCATAACGCTAACACATTCACTTCAACACATCCAGGAAAAAACGGATAGACTTATAAAGTATAGCCAGCAGGTGGGCTTAAACATCAATTTAAAGAAGTCAGAGGTCACGACGCTCAATGTGAGCTACCCTGAGCCCATATCAGTAAGAAATCAGCAACTGGTACAGAAAGACACCTTCACATACCTAGGATGCATAGTAACACCAGACGGCGTTGCAGGCAAAGACATCAACATCAGAATGAATAAGGCAAGAACAGGCTTTTTTAGCCTAAACAACATCTGGAAGTCCTCTCAATACAGCACAAGCACAAAATTAAGATTATATCAGAGCTGTGTGTTTTCTGTGCTTCTCTATGCCGCGGAATGCTGGAGAGTTACAGAGAAGGAAATGTCGAAATTGTCCTCTTTTCACACAACATGCCTAAGAAATATTTACCGAATCTTTTGGCCAAATACCATCACCAAACAAGATCTGCTTACTCGGAGCAAGCAAGAGGACATGCACACCATCATAGCTGGCAGACGCTGCAGCTGGGTTGGCCATGTCCTCAGACGAGACCCCGATGCCATCACAATAACAGCTATGTTTTGGACCCCTGAAGGAAAACGAAAGAGAGGCCGACCAAAAACAACCTGGCGGAGGACTGTGGAGGCTGAGATGCAAAGAATGAACCAGAGATGGGGCACTGCAGGAAGGATGGCCACCGACTGAGCAAAGTGGAATAAATCTGTTGTTGCCCTACAAGACGCCACTAGGCGTGATGGCCACTGACTGCTTTGACGGTCGGCGGCTATGGATCAAAGAAGAAGAAGATGACGCTTCCATGTACAATTGGTGGATTAAATATAATGCATTTTTCATGATAGACATCGTCCCTGTACACTAGAATGAAAATAAGTGTCGTGTGAAATTCTAATCCACATATATAAATTAAAAAGTAAATGTAAAGCCTAACAAATAACTTCAATAAAAGGAAAGAAGAATGGTAAAGAACAGTGCTTTCACAATGACTGTACTCGAAATTCCCCTTGTTTTCTAATTCGTCTGCAAATTATAACGTTTCACGTTGATAGTAAAAGCCTTCTGCAGCATACACGCGTTTCCACAACACAATAAAACGTGTACTGCCTTTCTAAGAAAAACCTTGAGATACGCAAGCTGACCTATATTTAATATTCCATTCATGTCATTTTATACACTACGATACCATAAACGAGCGGACAGATGGACTTAGGATAGAAAGAAAGGGAGGGCTGAAAGCCGGGACGCATGCAACACTAACACGCGTCTCGCTATACAATTACTGCCATCACGCGTGTAAGGCCACATGCACTAACTTTTTTTTCAAATCGACAGTGATAAAAAATACTACCCATACGAGAGTTAGGTTTTAAAAACCTGAGAAATTCTTATTAGGAAATATGACATTATACTGGTTTACGTTTGAAAACATTACAGTACCCAGACACCACATCGATCGAAGTGAACGGGAGGTAGAAGAAAATACATATTTTGAACGCAGCCCCTTAGCCCCATTAAATTTATATATTTGGGTTCCTTAGGACTTGCTGACAAAGAATATGTTAAACGTTACGCAAATAGTCTAGGAATAAACAAATTATAGCCAAAAGAAATAGTGAGGGTGTCAGACAACACCAAAATCAGAATCGCTCAGTGGCAGATTTTGACACCACCATTGTACGGGAAATAGGTCCCCATGTTAAATCCTATTTGATTGGAGCGCAGTAAATGTAAGGCTAAACACGATTAGTCGGGCTACAAATACTATCTTTTGTTGTTAGGGGAGACGGAAGGAAGGGTACTTTTTTCAAACGCTTGTGTAAACATGGCTCGATTGGTTAGACCCGCCAATATAGGCAATTGGGAGCGTCAGTTCAGCACCACATTTTCAAATAAACTTTCTAAAGCAACAGTGCGTTGAGATTCAGCTTATATTTTTCTAAATAAAAGCCTGAGACAGCGGCAGGTCGGATTTTGTGCCATATTCATTGTCAGTCAACGTAATTGTGTATTATTTCCATAAATTGTGGTAAGCTTGATATATTCAATATCTTTTTAATGAAAATTGAATGTAAATTGATAATTTATGTCTATATATGTGTGTGGTTCAGTAGCGAACATGAGGCAAAGCCTATATAGTGCTCCAACCTGAACAGAAGGTGTCGGAGAAAAGTAAAACTGCATGGAATGGCCAAACAGTACACTGACACCTATCTTATTGACGAGAAAGAACTAATGCTGGAATTGCAGAGGCGTAGTAACCATTAGGGAGGAGTATACTGGGGTAAATTGTTTCAGATGAAGCTGACAGTTGGCCTACCGCTCTGAACTCAGTGTTTGTTATGTATTGTGTTCAGTCTGGAAATAGATTATAAATTAGTTATGAAATAGGAGGTACAACCTTCTTGTTTCAGGGACTGTGGTCCTAAAGTTATTGAGCAGCACCTTGTCGGAGCTGTGCTGAATCTAGAGGCTGACAGCATACTCCTGGGTCAAGATATCGACCAGTGAGGTATCTCCAGAACACAGGGGAGCAATCGAGCAGAGGAGTCTTTTCCTGCCGCCATCACGAAAGTTAAGCCTCTGTGGCCAGAGGAGCTCAACATTATGTGTTCCCCTCAAAACTTGACATTATAGTAAAACTGAGGGTCAATACATTGTTTAAATTGATAGGAACGGTGAAGATTCCCCATACTATTTAAAAGATAAACAAACAATTGACGTCATGATGACAAATAACAACATAGCTTGAAAAACAAAACCAGTATTACCTCATAGTACTACTACACAACTGACACACATAGGATAATACTAATAAAATATGTCACTACAAGGTTCATATTTATAAATTATGTACATATAAATTGTGATTACATTTGATTGTGATTCCTGGTTCACTGTGTAGTTGAATCAGGATATATATATATATATATATATATATATATTAGTGAAAGTAATTAATACATATATATTTGAAACTTTACCAGTGACTCATTTAAGATAGTCTTATAGAGTGTTAAATGTGTGTGAGTGTCACAGTGTTGTCAAGTGTGGTGGAATAAATTAAATTGTTTATCTGTCTGTTGTTGTTGTGACTTACACTTCATCATTTACATAACCCTAGACATTTAACGTAGTCATCACAATATTCCAGAATAATTCTGACTGAGGTATAAATGTGGTAGCAAGTAATGATATCTGTAAAACACTACACCTATTAGATACAGATACCTTCACAGCTGATCTCAGTCAGTACACTAAGTCCCCTATAAATATATATAACATCCCACTTTACGACATATATTGGGGTCTCGCTCCCGGAATTTTGAATCTTTCCCTATTAAAAATATTGGGGGTAATTCACTTCAGGGAATAATAGAAATTAAAAAGGTATCCTTGGGTGAAAATAAATAACGTTGAGCTCTCAGTGCCTGTGGTGTCTTTGGATAAGTAATATCAGATTGTATTGTTTAGTTAGACATTATATAAATTTACCTGTTAGAAAATGGCGGACCTGGCCAAATTTCGATCTGCTGCTGTACAGACTGCGAAAGAGTTAGGAATGGACGGGCAAATTATGATTGCTTATGTCACTGCTGAATGTGACAAATATATTGAACGGGAAGAAAGAAGATTAGAAAAAGAGGCCGAAAGAAAGTTAGAGGCTGAAAAGGAAATTAAGAGGTTGCAGATTGAGGCTGAGGCTAAGAGGTTGCAGATTGAGGCTGACAAAGAGGCTAAAGCATTGGAAGCCGAGGAAAGAAGACAGGCTGCAGAAAGAGAAGAGAAGAAATTAGCTGCAGAAAGAGAAGAAATTAGCTGCAGAAAGAGAAGAGAAGAAATTAGCTGCAGAAAAGGGAAGATAAGCGATTAGCTGCAGAGAGGGAAGCAGAAAAGGAGGAGAAGAGATTACAAAGGGAACATGAGTTACGACTAAGGGAGTTTGAGTTTCAAGGCCATGATACTGAAAATGGTGCCAGTCCCTTTACCTCTGATGCCACTGCTAGCCAGGGAGCCTCAACCTCAGCTATGAATTTTCATTTAGATCATTTTGTTGAGAAAGACGATGATATTGAGAGCTATCTAAATAGATATGAACTATTAGCTACCACATATGGGTTAGAGAGAGAAAGGTGGAGCTTAAAGTTATCTCAAGGGCTTCGTGGGGCAGCTTATGAAGTTTTTGCCAAAATGAGCAGAGGTGATCAAGAAAATTATGACATGCTAAAGCAGGCTCTTTTGTTAAGATATGAAAAGAACGCAGAATTTTATAGGAAAAAATTTAGGAATGCTAAACTACTGTCAGGTGAAACCTATCACCAGTTCTCTGCACGGTTAGAGACATACTTGGAGAAATGGACTTCTCTGGGGAAAACCCAAGATCTTAAGGAAATGGTCCTTATAGAACAACTAAGAGAGTCCATGGCTCCAGAACTGAGAAAGTTTCTCATGGAACAAGGTGCAGAGAGGCTGGGTGAGTTGCTAAATGTTGCAGAAAGGTATCAAGCGGCTCAGGCAGAGGTATCAGGTAATAAAAAGAAACAGGTAGAAAATTTTAGGGCACCACAGAACTTTAATAAATTTGATCCTAGAGATCAAAACAAAGGTAAGCACCAATTTGATAGGCCACGGTATGACAATAAAAATAAAACCCCACAATTCGATGAAAGGAAATATGATGAAAGAAAATCTTTCAACCAAGGAAAGAGATGGTGTAAAAATTGTAAGATGAACAATCATGACACTGACCATTGTAGAAGGAAACCTCCTCATTGTGCTGCTATGACATCTAGAAAAAAGGTCAAACCTGCGGAACTACAGGAACCATACCACCCCCCCCAGTGTGTGAAGATGTCATATGTAATGGTGTCACCATAAGGTGTTTATATGATAAAGGTTTAGATTATGATTCCGTTGTGAGTTCTCACCTGGTGCAGGCAGATCAATACACCACAGAAATAGTGGAAATTCAAACTGCAACCAAGGATGTAGCTACCATGACACTTCCCGTCGCCCGGATAAAGGTGAAAACGCGATATGTGGAAGGGATCATAAAAGCAGCAGTGATAAATGAGCCAATCTACCCTCTGATATTGGGGTGTAGATATGTCTTCTTGGGGAATCCCAAGAGACCTGTGATATTGGCAACAGTGCAGACCAGATCACAGTCTAAAAAGGAGGAGGATAATCCAATAAATACTCATCCAGATGAGATGAGGAAGGCACAGGCTGAGGACAAAACACTCAAGCCGTGTTTCAAGAAGTTGCCCAAAACCCATACACCTCCAGGCAAGGGAGAGTTTTATATGAAGAACAAGCTGATATATAGGAAGGCTGGATCTGAATCCAATGGTCACGGACAGCGGGTCCTTCCCACTTCATATAGGACTAAAGTGTTGGAACTAGGGCATGCGATTCCCTTCAGTGGTCATATGGGGATCAGCGCAACAGGACAGCGTATAGCTTGTCACTATTTCTGGCCAGGGATAACTGAAGATATCAAACGATATGTAAAATCCTGTCCAGAGTGCCAACGAGTAGCACCTAAACATTGGACTGCACCAGCAACTCTGGGGGAAATGCCCATAGTGGGAACACCCTTTGAGAGAGTTGCCGTGGATCTTGTGGGACCTCTCACCCGAACCAAGAGAAGGAACAGCTACATTCTGACTCTGGTGGACACTTTTTCTATGTGGGGAGAGGCGGTAGCCCTGTCATCGATTGATTCTAAACATGTGGCAGAGGCATTGCTCACAATTTTCACAAGGTTAGGCTTTCCCAATCAAATCTTGACTGATAATGGCTCTCAGTTCAAGGGGAAACTAACAGAAGAAGTTTTCAGGATCTTCCAGGCCAAACACTTCCATTGTAGTGTGTACCACCCCCAAGGGAACGGCCAAGTGGAAAGATTTAATGGCACGTTGATGTCAATCCTGAGAAAGTTGGCACACGAAAAACCAGATACATGGGACCAGTACCTTCACGCCGCCCTCTTTGCTTATCGGGAGGAACCCCATAGTTCAACCGGTATGGCCCCGGCAACATTATTGTTTGGAAGGTCAATAAAAGGTCCACTCGAAGCTCTGTTAAGAACGTGGACTGATGAAAAAGCAGAGGAAAATATTACATCCTCATACCAATATGTGAATGAGCTGACCACTCGTTTAAAAACTGGCTGGAAACTTGCCAATGAAAATTTGAAACAAGCCAGGAAGAAACATGCTGCCTATTATAACAGGAAAGCTAAAGACAGAGATTTGGCTGTGGGAGAGAAGGTACTGCTTCTTCTCCCCGGTAGTCAAAATAAGTTACAAATTGGATGGCAAGGTCCATATACAGTTCTAGAGAAGGTGTCTAGAACCAATTATAAGATAGATAAGAAGGGGAAAGAAAAAATCTATCATGTAAATCTCCTGAAGAAATATTTGGAAAGAGAATATCAGGAAGAGACACACTTGTTGACCTTGTCCATTGCAATGGAGATGAAAAAGGAACCACTTTCATCATTTGAATATCCATTACACCCCTGTGAGACAGCGGCACAGGTGAAAATCAGTACACACTTAACGAAAGAGCAAAAGAAGAGAGTACAACAGGTTCTAGATAATCATACAGAGGTGTTAACAGACCGACCGGGGCATA
Organism: Oreohelix idahoensis; assembly: GCA_024509875.1. NCBI lineage: Eukaryota > Metazoa > Mollusca > Gastropoda > Stylommatophora > Oreohelicidae > Oreohelix > Oreohelix idahoensis. Next base: position 819,943 of record JAMPIV010001486.1, read on the forward strand.
CAAACTTATTGGAATATGATATGAAACTGATAGACCCCACACCTGTCTGTATGAAACCCTATTCGATTCCTTTTGCTAAGGAGAAAGCTTTGAAGGAAGAGATAGACTATTTGTTGAAGGAAGGAATTATTTCACACAGTGAATCTTCGTATAGTTCCAGTGTTGTACTTTTAAGGAAACCCTCTGGAGAACATAGACTCTGTATAGATTACAGGAGACTGAATGCTATTACAGAAGGACAGGTGGATCCATTGCCGGATACAAATCAGTTGTTTGCCAGACTAAATAAAGCTAAATATTTCTCAAAAGTGGATCTGAGTAAAGGATACTATCAGATTCCAGTAAAGCCTGAGGTTAGACCATACCTAGCTTTTAGTACCTCAGAAGGACACTATGAGTTTAACAGATTGCCATTTGGATTGAAGAATGCGCCTAGTGTCTTCTCTAGAATGATGAGAAAATTATTGGACCCTCTGAATAATCCATGTATCACAAATTTCATGGACGATATCCTTATAGACACAGAAACATTTGAGGAACACATTGACTCTCTGAACTTGCTGTTTAATCGACTTAGGGAAGCGAATTTAACAGCCCGACCAACCAAATGTTGCGTTGGATGTAAAGAATTAGAATTCTTGGGACACACAGTTTATCAGGGAAACATGACCCCTGACCCAAAGAATTTAGAGAAACTAAAGAAAGCCCCGAGACCACAAACCAAGAAAGACGTGAGATCCTTTGTCTCATTATGTGGTTTCTACCAAAAGTATATCAAAAACTTTAATTCCATATGTGCACCGTTAACTGATTTGACACGTAAAGGAAATCCAGATCGAATTACATGGACTCCACAATGCGAATTCGCTTACCAGGAATTGAAGGAAAAGCTCACAAGTAAACCTATTTTGAAATTACCTGACTTAAGTCAAGAATTCATTGTAAGGACTGATGCCAGTAATATTGGGTTAGGTGCGACTCTGCTACAGAAATCAGATGCATTGGAGGGGGAATTAAGCCCAGTGGCATATGCTAGCAGAAAGTTGAATAAAGCTGAAACCAATTACTCAACTAGCGAAAAAGAATGTCTTGCAGTAATATGGGCGATAAAGAAATTCAATATTTATCTGTATGGGAAGGCATTTAAGTTGCAAACGGATCACAAACCCTTATCGTTTCTAGCACAGGCTAGACATGAAAATTCTAGATTACTCCGTTGGTCATTACTGATGCAGCCATATGAGTTTAGCATAGAGTATATAAGTGGAAAAACAAATCTGGGAGCGGATTTTTTAAGCCGCCATCCGTGTGATGAGAATCACCGTAAGCCCCAGAAATAATAATAAATTTCTCTATGTGTATATAGAATTATAGACTGACATATAACGTCTGTTTTAAGTGGGGAGAATTTGTCGTGTGAAATTCTAATCCACATATATAAATTAAAAAGTAAATGTAAAGCCTAACAAATAACTTCAATAAAAGGAAAGAAGAATGGTAAAGAACAGTGCTGTCACAATGACTGTACTCGAAATTCCCCTTGTTTTCTAATTCGTCTGCAAATTATAACGTTTCACGTTGATAGTAAAAGCCTTCTGCAGCATACACGCGTTTCCACAACACAATAAAACGTGTACTGCCTTTCTAAGAAAAACCTTGAGATACGCAAGCTGACCTATATTTAATATTCCATTCATGTCATTTTATACACTACGATACCATAAACGAACGGACAGATGGACCTAGGATAGAAAGAAAGGGGGGACTGAAAGCCGGGACGCATGCAACACTAACACGCGCCTCGCTATACAATTACTGCCATCACGCGTGTAAGGCCACATGCACTAACTTTTTTTCAAATCGACAGTGATAAAAAACACTACCCATACGAGAGTTAGGTTTTAAAAACCTGAGAAATGCTTATTAGGAAATATGACATTATACTGGTTTACGTTTGAAAACATTACAGTACCCAGACACCACATCGATCGAAGTGAACGGGAGGTAGAAGAAAATACATATTTTGAACGCAGCCCCTTAGCCCCATTAAATTTATATATTTGGGTTCATTAGGACTTGCAGACAAAGAATATGTTAAACGTTACGCAAATAGTCTAGGAATTAACAAATTATAGCCAAAAGAAATAGTGAGGGTGTGAGACAACACCAAAATCAGAATCGCTCAGTGGCAGATTTTGACACCACCATTGTACGGGAAATAGGTCCCCATGTTAAATTCTATTTGATTGGAGCGCAGTAAATGTAAGGCTAAACACGATTAGTCGGGCTACAAATACTATCTTTTGTTGTTAGGGGAGACGGAAGGAAGGGTACTTTTTTTCAAACGCTTGTGTAAACATGGCTCGATTGGTTAGACCCGCCAATATAGGCAATTGGGAGCGTTAGTTCAGCACCACATTTTCAAATAAACTTTCTAAAGCAACAGTGCGTTGAGATTCAGCTTATATTTTTCTAAATAAAAGCCTGAGACAGCGGCAGGTCGGATTTTGTGCCATATTCATGGCCAGTCAACGTAATTGTGTATTATTTCCATAAATTGTGGTAAGCTTGATATATTCAATATCTTTTTAATGAAAATTGAATGTAAATTGATAATTTATGTCTATATATGTGTGTGGTTCAGTAGCGAACATGAGGCAAAGCCTATATAGTGCTCCAACCTGAACAGAAGGTGTCGGAGAAAAGTAAAACTGCATGGAATGGCCAAACAGTACACTGACACCTATCTTATTGACTAGAAAGAACTAATGCTGGAATTGCAGAGGCGTAGTAACCATTAGGGAGGAGTATACTGGGGTAAATTGTTTCAGATGAAGCTGACAGTTGGCCTACCGCTCTGAACTCAGTGTTTGTTATGTATTGGGTTCAGTCTGGAAATAGATTATAAATTAGTTATGAAATAGGAGGTACAACCTTCTTGTTTCAGGGACTATGGTCCTAATGTTATTGAGCAGCACCTGGTCGGAGCTTTGCTGAATCTAGAGGCTGACAGCATACTCCTGGGTCCAGATAGCGACCAGTGAGGTGTCTCCAGAACACAGGGGAGCAATCGAGCAGAGGAGTCTTTTCCTGCCGCCATCACGAAAGTTAAGCCTCTGTGGCCAGAGGAGCTCAACATTATGTGTTCCCCTCAAAACTTGACATTATAGTAAAACTGAGGGTCAATACATTGTTTAAATTGATAGGAACGGTGAAGATTTCCCATACTATTTCCAAAATAAACAAACACTTGACGTCATGATGACAAATAACAACATAGCTTGAAAAACAAAACCAGTATTACCTCATAGTACTACTACACAACTGACACACATAGGATAATACTAATAAAATATGTCACTACAAGGTTCATATTTATAAATTATGTACATATAAATTGTGATTACATTTGATTGTGATTCCTGGTTCACTGTGTAGTTGAATCAGGATATATATATATATTAGTGAAAGTAATTAATATATATATATTTGAAACTTTACCAGTGACTCATTTAAGATAGTCTTATAGAGTGTTAAATGTGTGTGAGTGTCACAGTGTTGTCAAGTGTGGTGGAATAAATTAAATTGTTTATCTGTCTGTTGTTGTTGTGACTTAAACTTCATCATTTACATAACCCTAGACATTTAACGTAGTCATCACAATATTCCAGAATAATTCTGACTGAGGTATAAATGTGGTAGCAAGTAAGGTTATCTGTAAAACACTACACCTATTAGATATAGATACCTTCACAGCTGATCTCAGTCAGTACACTAAGTCCCCTATAAATATTTATAACATCCCACTTTACCACAATAAGTGAATCTGCAATTGCCACAAACCAAGAGGCACATAATATTTTTAACATCAGTCGCTTTGTCACGTTCTTGATGTAGTAAAATGGATGAGCTATGTAAATGTAGCAATCAATGGCGACGATGCCAAAAGTGACTGCGGAAAAAATTAATACAGAAGAAATCACCCCAAAGATAAAAGCGTCCGCAGTAGTTGAACGGGTCATTCCAGCAAGGTATACTACTCCAATAACACAAAACGTTAGAGCCATGATTATGTCTACCACTGATAGAGACACGATTAACATGTTAGTAATGGTATGTAGTACAGCGTTGCTGCAGATGGTGAATATTGTAAGAATATTGTGACCAATGACAATACAGCCAAGAGGAACACTGATGTGAGCCAGGGCGAGCTCTTGACTATGCTGATAAGCACAGCCAAGTGTCTTGTTTCCAGTCATTGTTTGTTCAATCCAGCTGTTCTGCTAATAACTTGTCGTCATGTCGGAAAATGTTTCTTGTCAGCATTTGAACCTGAAGTTAGAAAATTAATAGAGTTCATTTATGTCTTAAAGAAAGCTATCGTGTTAAACTTGTGAGATGGGAAATTATTTTAACGATTTTTGTAGATCAATGTAATTTTAAAATATCATGGTAAAATATGTTTCAAAATGCTAGGGTTATTTCATTTAAAAGTAGAACACAACACTAAATAATAAACGACTTTATGTGTTTGTTTTTTAAAAGAATACCCGGTTGTAAAACTGGTAGATAGACAATTATTTAAAACTTATTTGTAGATGTGTACACAATAAGACTGTCGTGGTAATTTTTAATACACAATAGTGTTTTCGCTTTATTGTAGAACACAACACTAAGCATTATTTCACAATAGCTGCGTGATGTACTTTCTTTAAAGCAATATTATTGGTCCTTTCAGTCATAGCTAGCTAGTTAAGGCAGTACCAATATTACCTTCTTTTTCTTGGATCTTCAACCACTGACAGACTAAGCGATCAGTGGACGAAATGCCAAATAGAGTTTTGCAGGACAGCTAGTAATGGGCAATGACTACAATCCACAAAAGCCAGATCCAAACCTCAGAAATGAGGTATCTGAGGAAGGTGGTTGAATTAACAAGAAGAGACATGGTCCATAACCAGACAATACGTCAAGGCCTAAAATCCGACCCCCTGCAGACCCAAGTAGAACAGTCCCAACTAAGATGATTTGGCCATATCTGCAGAATGGGAGAAGATCGGCTACGACGACGAGCATCTGAAACAAAGAGCCAGGGATCTAGACTCCCAGGATGACCCAGAGTCCGCTGGGAGGACAACATCTTTGAAGGACCGAGGACTAGAATGGAACCAGGCCAGGAGGAAGACAGCCGATAGGATAGTCTGGCCGCTCTCTCTTCCAAATCTCTACACCTCACGGTAGAAGGGGAACGACTAAACAAGTAAGTAAGTAAGGACAGCAATAAGCCCTCACCACTTTGCTCGGTCTGTGGCCAGCCTTCGTGTGCTTCATCGCGGCCTCCACATCTTTCCGATAAGACTGGTCTCTCGTTCGGCATAAAGAAGCAGTTTTATATAACATCATAAAAACGGCAATGTGGGTACAGCGCTGTTACATAACAATTGAAGAACATTCAGACCAATGTCTTTTATATGTTGATATGAGCCCTAATATAATTGACGGGCCCTACGTCTAGGTTGAACATGGCGCTCCTTGCCAAAATGAGGCAACATTTCATATTTATAAAAGTGGTTATAGCTCTTGTTTCTTGGAACACAGGGTATATGTCTGAACGCGGGTGTGGCAGTTAGAGAACGATTTACAGTCAAAAGGAAGGAATAAGGAGAGTTAGAGGTGGGACGGTTCAGATAGAGTACAGGAAGGGGATGCGCGGACAATTTTGCGCATGACAGAGGTGAACGGTGATTTAGGAAATCACGCTTTTCTCAGGGGCAGTCCAGAACCGTGAGCCGGAGAGGGAAGCCGCATATACGCGGGCAGCCATGATAATGGCATTATTCAAGTAGTTTAAGGGATGAATATTTCACGAACAAGAAGTAGTTTTGGGTAATGATTAACCCGAATTATTGAACAGTGGGAATTCTTGTTCAGAAGAAGAAACGGTGTGAGTTAGATATTATTCAGAAAGGAAGAGGTACGTAGGGTGAACTTTATTTCATTTAGACAGTAGTCCTGTTCTTCAGTGATGAAAGGGAAAACAACATCCCCGGAGAGGCCCGGTCTACCAATAGATAACCTGAACACTGAGAGATGATAGATAACAAATAGACGTAAGAAATTATAAGGAAGAAACAACAGAAATAGAGACTATAGCACCTGAATGATCACTGATGGTTAAAAGGTCAGAAGGTGTAGATTCGATACTGAGCGGGAGAGAGTGAGGAAAGAATGAACTTATATATTCTATGATGGACCAAATGTGGAGGTCAGAGCAGACAGCAATGATCCTTTTCATATGTAAATAAAAACTATTTCAACTTGACTATGTCGTGATGTGCTGTGGAAACCTGATGTCGACGCATGTCACATCTGTATAGAATTTGGTGCCATGACCAACCTCTAGCAGCACACACACATTGCTTATAAAGAGGAGTTCAGAAACTATGCTTTATGCTGTCATCTCTCCTCGCTTCAGGCAGAAGACATAGATACGTTTGACGCTGTAACAGACTTCAAGAACCACAGACGGCAGAGTACAACGAAGAAAAAGTCATATTTACGTTTTTATAACATGAAAAAAAAAACAGAGTGACAACAGTGTAAGTTGTAAACACAGAACAAAGTGAACAGTATCGGAACCAGCCAAGCAGAAACGTCGGTCCGAAAAACCAAGTCGGAATTTTCTTCTTTCAAATCGACCAACACGAGAATAAGTTGCCACAACAACGCAAAGTACACTACACATTATACAATTCAAGAGCCGAGACCAACCTCAGCCAGCACTGAAATCAGTCATTCACCAAGACAAAGTACAACACACGCACTGGTTGATGACAGACTTCAAGAACCACAGACGGCAGAACAACGCAGAATTGCAGTTTTACAGCATACGAAGAAAAACAGGACAGTCAAAGTATAAACAGAAGCTGACAGGTTGCGAACTGGTCAACCGAAGACGCCAGCTCAGAAATCAGGTCAAGATTTTTTTTCTTCACGCCTTCTGCACGAGAGAGGTCGCAAAGACAAAGTGGGTACAATATTCACAAGTTCTGTAACGTCAAGTCAGAAAGAAAAAAATTGTTTTCATTCAAATCTTTTAGCACGGGGACACTCATCACAGCAGACGACAGGTCGACGTGCTTCGCGCAAGTAGTCTTAAGACAGGTTTGTGTATAGCATAACCGTGTGTAGTCCGGATGGTATAAAAATATAACAATAGTGTTTGTGAAAAAAAAGAAAAGTCGGTCACGCGCGGAATTTCGCGACAAACGAGTACTCCAACGTAGACATCTTAATTAATTAGTTTAATTAGACATTGTTTTATTATTATTGTATTAATTAGACATTATAGTAATATTATTGTTATTAATATTATTACTGTTGTTTAATTACTATTCTTATTATTAGTATTGTGTCTCAATAATATTGAATTATAACAGTGTATGCATAAAGTTTTTTTTTTGTAACTGTAACATTATATTTTTTTTTCAGGAAACCCAAGACTTATAGAAAAATTTCCATTCATTTTCAGGTGCAAGTTAGTTTAAGTTAACGGTAGAAATAAGTAACTATTTTTCAGATTGTGATGATGGCACAGGCCGAACAGACACAGTATAACATGCAAGACAGTCCGACTTTGGCCTTCATAAAGACGATTACCGACACATTAGCCAAGGTAGACACTGCTAAAGACGCAAATATAAAAGGTAATATAGACTTATTTTCAGGTGACCCACATGCATGCCGTAAGGGGCTTACAGACATTGACAAATATGCAATGTCCATAATAGCAGATGAATTGGAGAAAGTTAAAATTGCAATTTTTTCATCTGTTGATCTGATCACAGACTCTATCAGAAGGCAATTGGACACATTACTTAATGAAAGAGATCTTCAAGCAGAGTCTAAATCGTACGATACGATAGGGAAAGGACATTGTCACACTTGTGATAGAGAAAACAGGGACACAAACAAAATCACAGAAACAGCTGCTGGACGGGAACACTGGAACACACTTAATAAAAGAAGAATAAGAATGGCGGTCAGGAATTTTATGGCAGAAGTTAGAAAAGGGAAGTATATAGAAATAAATATCATCAACATAGCAAACCAACAGAAGTGCCAGATAAGAACACAGAACGGTTGGGAAATGAAGGTAGAACCACTAGGAGTGTGGAGAAACATAATAGGATCTGATCAGCAAAATATTACAATAAAGGAAGAAGGTAATAGGAATAGACCATGGACAAGTCAAGTTAGGACAACAGTCCAGAAGCAGGAAAACATACAGAGAGACAGGGTCAGCGTTGGTACACAAGAACCAGAAACACATGAAACACAGATGATTAGTGCCGGAACACAAACTGAGATTGATACTGTAGCGTCACACTTGGGGCCAGCACACAATGAGAAAGACGTCATGAGAGAAAATGAAACATGGTCACATGGGTTAGACAATACGAGAAAGTCTAAGATTCCACTCAGTGTAAAAAGGATGAACCTACAAACGGCTAAAGAAGTAGTGGTACCACAGCATAGGGATAGCATCGAGGTAAAGAATAAGAAGGATAAACCGATGCAGTCGACCAGAGAAAAAAGTCGACAGACAGATAATGAAGCAGAATATAGCAGTAGACGGAGATGGTCGTCAGAATTGGTGTCGACTGACTCAGACAGTGTAGGATCTGACGAGAGTGACGGTAGTCACAGACACAAAAGTACTTATAGAAGAGGAGAGAATAGTAGAAGAAGTAAGGAAGAAGGGAGCAAATGTGGAGATAGCAGTACAGAAAGGGAGTTGTCAGTATACAATCTGGAGAAAATAATAGCAGACAATGCAGAAATGTGGATGCGACATGCAGCGACAATCACGCAGACTGAATGGAGGGAGGCGTATAATCGACAAATTGAAGACTCGGAGAAAAGAAAGACGAAACAGGAGGAAGTAAGTACAGTACAAGAAAAGTACCAGCTTGACATAGAATCAGAATTCGATTCGTCAAGTGGGGAGGATAGAGTTATGGGCCCCGACGAAATTGGATACAGGTCGGATGAGCTCGAGCATATAACGGATGACGAAGGTCGTAGAATTTATTGGCCGAAAAATGAGATTAGTGATCTTGAACGTATAAATCAGATAAATACGAAGGCAATTACCAAAATAGTTGAACCAAGCATGGATGAGTTGAAAAATGTAATAGAAGCCACCATAAAGCGGCCTGATTTTAACTTCTCAAGAAGCATGGTTTGGAGAGTGCTGGACGGAAAATATCATACAAACTTTCCACAAACAAGAATTGAAATTGATAAGGTTCTGACGAAAATGATAGATGATGCAAACAGGAAAAGGTGGATAGAAAAGGCAGAGCAGGCAAATCGTCATCGAAGTCAGAAGAAAAATAAAGGAAAAAGAAAATATAGATATTAAGTGAAGTAGAGGGGGAGATGAGGGATAAAAGGTCATGAAAAATGACGAGGATATAAGGTGAGAAGAAGAAGAGCCATAAGAGATTGCGAAAGTAAGAGTGAGTAATTGAGATATTGGACGGGGAGTATTAAGGCCATGGGAGATGGCGAAAACAAGAGAATCACTTGGATAAATAAGTATGGGAAAATTGAGAGTCACGGAGAAGGGACGGGAATATTGAGAAGCCACAGGAAGGATGGCAAGGACATACAGAAGAGATAGTTCTAGACGGAACTTATGTAGAAGTGAGAAGCCATGGAGTAAATGGCAAAGAGAGATTTTTGCGGCAGTAGCCGAGTCTTATGAAGATTTTGGGGAGAAATCATATTTTTTTTTCTCTCCGTAATACATGAAGAGAAAAAATGTGTTGAGAACGTTCCAGGGAGGGAACGAAAAACATATAAAAAAAACGTTAAGTGCGGCGTTTGCCAGACTACAAATGTGAGTCTATGGAGGGTAACCCTCACCGAACATATACAGTAGAAATTTAGACATGGAGAGATAGTGTTGTGGAGAAGGAAAAAGGAGATAGCACAAAGAGAAGTTCCAGGGAGGGAACGAAAAACATATAAAACGTTAAGTGCGGTGTTTATCAGACTACAAATGTGAGTCTATTGAGGATAACCCTCACCGAACATATACAACAGAAATTCAGACACTGGGAGACAGTGTTGTGGGAAAAGAAGTCAAGTAACAGGTCAGCAGCAGAAAAATACGCAAGTAGGTCAAAGCGACAACGCGGTTTAAGATAGGTAGACCTAACAATTTTCAAATATTTCCGCGTAGGAGATTATGGACAAAGGTCTAGTTAGTAAAGGGTGGACGGAAGTATGACAATTCAGTGTTGCCATGATAGTAAATGGCTCACGCCATCATGAACTATGTATATAGGGAGACATGACAGAAGACATGTTTGGCTTTATACGAGAGAAGAGGAAGGCCAGACAATTCACACCAGGTGTGTGGTGACAGAAGATAATACTATATGAGGAATTTACGTGTATGACAACAGGAGTGACTGGATGTGTAAAAGGAAATAAACTTTGTATGGTTAAGTACACAGTTGGCAGAATGTGAGTGAGAAAGACAAGGGTTAAGAACAGTCATAAATGTGAAAAGGAAAGGTCACTTAAGAAAAGTGACGGGAAAAGAGTTATTTCTCAGTTTTGTTATGATAATATGTTGTAATGTAAGAAAATAATGACATGTTAAGTGATATGAAAAAAAAAACAAATGAATGACCACTAAGAAAGTGGAATGTATAACATGTCTAAAAAGTATGTTTTTTTGAAATCATGTAACGTGAGCAGATAGGACAAAGCAAAGATGAGTGGTCGTAAATGGGAACGAGATGTTGATGAATGTACGTTCCCAGTACAATTTAATTGTGTTGTGTAAAGGGAAATTGTCCTTTGGCACAGATAAGAATTGGTAATGTGCTGAGCTAGGGTTGTAACAGCACATTGATAAAGATTGTTTTTATAGTGTTGGTACAGTCATGAAAATAATTTTTTTCTCCTACGGATAAATAATTTATTTTTAAGGGAGAAAGGGAGATAATGTGGCAGTTAGAGAACGATTTACAGTCAAAGGGAAGGAATAAGGAGAGTTAGAGGTGGGACGGTTCAGATAGAGTACAGGAAGGGGATGCGCGGACAATGTTGCGCATGACAGAGGTGAACGGTGATTTAGGAAATCACGCTTTTCTCAGGGGCAGTCCAGAACCGTGAGCCGGAGAGGGAAGCCGCATATACGCGGGCAGCCATGATAATGGCATTATTCAAGTAGTTTAAGGGATGAATATTTCACGGACAAGAAGTAGTTTTGGGTAATGATTAACCCGAATTATTGAACAGTGGGAATTCTTGTTCAGAAGGAGAAACGGTGTGAGTTAGATATTATTCAGAAAGGAAGAGGTACGTAGGGTGAACTTTATTTCATTTAGACAGTAGTCCTGTTCTTCAGTGATGAAAGGGAAAACAACATCCCCGGAGAGGCCCGGTCTACCAATAGATAACCTGAACACTGAGAGATGATAGATAACAAATAGACATAAGAAACTATAAGGAAGAAACAACAGAAATAGAGACTATAGCACCTGAATGATCACTGATGGTTAAAAGGTCAGAAGGTGTAGATTCGATACTGAGCGGGAGAGAGTGAGGAAAGAATGAACTTATATATTCTATGATGGACCAAATGTGGAGGTCAGAGCAGACAGCAATGATCCTTTTCATATGTAAATAAAAACTATTTCAACTTGATGATAGATAACAAATAGACATAAGAAACTATAAGGAAGAAACAACAGAAATAGAGACTATAGCACCTGAATGATCACTGATGGTTAAAAGGTCAGAAGGTGTAGATTCGATACTGAGCGAGAGAGAGTGAGGAAAGAATGAACTTATATATTCTATGATGGACCAAATGTGGAGGTCAGAGCAGACAGCAATGATCCTTTTCATATGTAAATAAAAACTATTTCAACTTGACTATGTCGTGATGTGCTGTGGAAACCTGATGTCGACGCATGTCACATCTGTATAGAATTTGGTGCCATGACCAACCTCTAGCAGCACACACACATTGCTTATAAAGAGGAGTTCAGAAACTATGCTTTATGCTGTCATCTCTCCTCGCTTCAGGCAGAAGACATAGATACGTTTGACGCTGTAACAGACTTCAAGAACCACAGACGGCAGAGTACAACGAAGAAAAAGTCATATTTACGTTTTTATAACATGAAAAAAAAAAACAGAGTGACAACAGTGTAAGTTGTAAACACAGAACAAAGTGAACAGTATCGGAACCAGCCAAGCAGAAACGTCGGTCCGAAAAACCAAGTCGGAATTTTCTTCTTTCAAATCGACCAACACGAGAATAAGTTGCCACAACAACGCAAAGTACACTACACATTATACAATTCAAGAGCCGAGACCAACCTCAGCCAGCATTGAAATCAGTCATTCACCAAGACAAAGTACAACACACGCACTGGTTGATGACAGACTTCAAGAACCACAGACGGCAGAACAACGCAGAATTGCAGTTTTACAGCATACGAAGAAAAACAGGACAGTCAAAGTATAAACAGAAGCTGACAGGTTGCGAACTGGTCAACCGAAGACGCCAGCTCAGAAATCAGGTCAAGATTTTTTTTCTTCACGCCTTCTGCACGAGAGAGGTCGCAAAGACAAAGCGGGTACAATATTCACAAGTTCTGTAACGTCAAGTCAGAAAGAAAAAAATTGTTTTCATTCAAATCTTTTAGCACGGGGACACTCATCACAGCAGACGACAGGTCGACGTGCTTCGCGCAAGTAGTCTTAAGACAGGTTTGTGTATAGCATAACCGTGTGTAGTCCGGATGGTATAAAAATATAACAATAGTGTTTGTGAAAAAAAAGAAAAGTCGGTCACGCGCGCAATTTCGCGACAAACGAGTACTCCAACGTAGACATCTTAATTAATTAGTTTAATTAGACATTGTTTTATTATTATTATTGTATTAATTAGACATTATAGTAATATTATTGTTATTAATATTATTACTGTTGTTTAATTACTATTCTTATTATTAGTATTGTGTCTCAATAATATTGAATTATAACAGTGTATGCATAAAGTTTTTTTTTTTGTAACTGTAACATTATATTTTTTTTTCAGGAAACCCAAGACTTATAGAAAAATTTCCATTCATTTTCAGGTGCAAGTTAGTTTAAGTTAACGGTAGAAATAAGTAACTATTTTTCAGATTGTGATGATGGCACAGGCCGAACAGACACAGTATAACATGCAAGACAGTCCGACTTTGGCCTTCATAAAGACGATTACCGACACATTAGCCAAGGTAGACACTGCTAAAGACGCAAATATAAAAGGTAATATAGACTTATTTTCAGGTGACCCACATGCATGCCGTAAGGGGCTTACAGACATTGACAAATATGCAATGTCCATAATAGCAGATGAATTGGAGAAAGTTAAAATTGCAATTTTTTCATCTGTTGATCTGATCACAGACTCTATCAGAAGGCAATTGGACACATTACTTAATGAAAGAGATCTTCAAGCAGAGTCTAAATCGTACGATACGATAGGGAAAGGACATTGTCACACTTGTGATAGAGAAAACAGGGACACAAACAAAATCACAGAAACAGCTGCTGGACGGGAACACTGGAACACACTTAATAAAAGAAGAATAAGAATGGCGGTCAGGAATTTTATGGCAGAAGTTAGAAAAGGGAAGTATATAGAAATAAATATCATCAACATAGCAAACCAACAGAAGTGCCAGATAAGAACACAGAACGGTTGGGAAATGAAGGTAGAACCACTAGGAGTGTGGAGAAACATAATAGGATCTGATCAGCAAAATATTACAATAAAGGAAGAAGGTAATAGGAATAGACCATGGACAAGTCAAGTTAGGACAACAGTCCAGAAGCAGGAAAACATACAGAGAGACAGGGTCAGCGTTGGTACACAAGAACCAGAAACACATGAAACACAGATGATTAGTGCCGGAACACAAACTGAGATTGATACTGTAGCGTCACACTTGGGGCCAGCACACAATGAGAAAGACGTCATGAGAGAAAATGAAACATGGTCACATGGGTTAGACAATACGAGAAAGTCTAAGATTCCACTCAGTGTAAAAAGGATGAACCTGCAAACGGCTAAAGAAATAGTGGTACCACAGCATAGGGATAGCATCGAGGTAAAGAATAAGAAGGATAAACCGATGCAGTCGACCAGAGAAAAAAGTCGACAGACAGATAATGAAGCAGAATATAGCAGTAGACGGAGATGGTCGTCAGAATTGGTATCGACTGACTCAGACAGTGTAGGATCTGACGAGAGTGACGGTAGTCACAGACACAAAAGTACTTATAGAAGAGGAGAGAATAGTAGAAGAAGTAAGGAAGAAGGGAGCAAATGTGGAGATAGCAGTACAGAAAGGGAGTTGTCAGTATACAATCTGGAGAAAATAATAGCAGACAATGCAGAAATGTGGATGCGACGTGCAGCGACAATCACGCAGACTGAATGGAGGGAGGCGTATAATCGACAAATTGAAGACTCGGAGAAAAGAAAGACGAAACAGGAGGAAGTAAGTACAGTACAAGAAAAGTACCAGCTTGACATAGAATCAGAATTCGATTCGTCAAGTGGGGAGGATAGAGTTATGGGCCCCGACGAAATTGGATACAGGTCGGATGAGCTCGAGCATATAACGGATGACGAAGGTCGTAGAATTTATTGGCCGAAAAATGAGATTAGTGATCTTGAACGTATAAATCAGATAAATACGAAGGCAATTACCAAAATAGTTGAACCAAGCATGGATGAGTTGAAAAATGTAATAGAAGCCACCATAAAGCGGCCTGATTTTAACTTCTCAAGAAGCATGGTTTGGAGAGTGCTGGACGGAAAATATCATACAAACTTTCCACAAACAAGAATTGAAATTGATAAGGTTCTGACGAAAATGATAGATGATGCAAACAGGAAAAGGTGGATAGAAAAGGCAGAGCAGGCAAATCGTCATCGAAGTCAGAAGAAAAATAAAGGAAAAAGAAAATATAGATATTAAGTGAAGTAGAGGGGGAGATGAGGGATAAAAGGTCATGAAAAATGACGAGGATATAAGGTGAGAAGAAGAAGAGCCATAAGAGATTGCGAAAGTAAGAGTGAGTAATTGAGATATTGGACGGGGAGTATTAAGGGCCATGGGAGATGGCGAAAACAAGAGAATCACTTGGATAAATAAGTATGGGAAAATTGAGAGTCACGGAGAAGGGACGGGAATATTGAGAAGCCACAGGAAGGATGGCAAGGACATACAGAAGAGATAGTTCTAGACGGAACTTATGTAGAAGTGAGAAGCCATGGAGTAAATGGCAAAGAGAGATTTTTGCGACAGTAGCCGAGTCTTATGAAGATTTTGGGGAGAAATCATATTTTTTTTTCTCTCCGTAATACATGAAGAGAAAAAATGTGTTGAGAACGTTCCAGGGAGGGAACGAAAAACATATTAAAAAAACGTTAAGTGCGGCGTTTGCCAGACTACAAATGTGAGTCTATGGAGGGTAACCCTCACCGAACATATACAGTAGAAATTTAGACATGGAGAGACAGTGTTGTGGAGAAGGAAAAAGGAGATAGCACAAAGAGAAGTTCCAGGGAGGGAACGAAAAACATATAAAACGTTAAGTGCGGTGTTTATCAGACTACAAATGTGAGTCTATTGAGGATAACCCTCACCGAACATATACAACAGAAATTCAGACACTGGGAGACAGTGTTGTGGGAAAAGAAGTCAAGTAATAGGTCGGCAGCAGAAAAATACGCAAGTAGGTCAAAGCGACAACGCGGTTTAAGATAGGTAGACCTAACAATTTTCAAATATTTCCGCGTAGGAGATTATGGACAAAGGTCTAGTTAGTAAAGGGTGGACGGAAGTATGACAATTCAGTGTTGCCATGATAGTAAATGGCTCACGCCATCATGAACTATGTATATAGGGAGACATGACAGAAGACATGTTTGGCTTTATACGAGAGAAGAGGAAGGCCAGACAATTCACACCAGGTGTGTGGTGACAGAAGATAATACTATATGAGGAATTTACGTGTATGACAACAGGAGTGACTGGATGTGTAAAAGGAAATAAACTTTGTATGGTTAAGTACACAGTTGGCAGAATGTGAGTGAGAAAGACAAGGGTTAAGAACAGTCATAAATGTGAAAAGGAAAGGTCACTTAAGAAAAGTGACGGGAAAAGAGTTATTTCTCAGTTTTGTTATGATAATATGTTGTAATGTAAGAAAATAATGACATGTTAAGTGATATGAAAAAAAAACAAATGAATGACCACTAAGAAAGTGGAATGTATAACATGTCTAAAAAGTATGTTTTTTTGAAATCATGTAACGTGAGCAGATAGGACAAAGCAAAGATGAGTGGTCGTAAATGGGAACGAGATGTTGATGAATGTACGTTCCCAGTACAATTTAATTGTGTTGTGTAAAGGGAAATTGTCCTTTGGCACAGATAAGAATTGGTAATGTGCTGAGCTAGGGTTGTAACAGCACATTGATAAAGATTGTTTTTATAGTGTTGGTACAGTCATGAAAATAAATTTTTTCTCCTACGGATAAATAATTTATTTTTAAGGGAGAAAGGGAGATAATGTGGCAGTTAGAGAACGATTTACAGTCAAAGGGAAGGATTAAGGAGAGTTAGAGGTGGGACGGTTCAGATAGAGTACAGGAAGGGGATGCGCGGACAATGTTGCGCATGACAGAGGTGAACGGTGATTTAGGAAATCATGCTTTTCTCAGGGGCAGTCCAGAACCGTGAGCCGGAGAGGGAAGCCGCATATACGCGGGCAGCCATGATAATGGCATTATTCAAGTAGTTTAAGGGATGAATATTTCACGGACAAGAAGTAGTTTTGGGTAATGATTAACCCGAATTATTGAACAGTGGGAATTCTTGTTCAGAAGGAGAAACGGTGTGAGTTAGATATTATTCAGAAAGGAAGAGGTACGTAGTGTGAACTTTATTTCATTTAGACAGTAGTCCTGTTCTTCAGTGATGAAAGGGAAAACAACATCCCCGGAGAGGCCCGGTCTACCAATAGATAACCTGAACACTGAGAGATGATAGATAACAAATAGACATAAGAAACTATAAGGAAGAAACAACAGAAATAGAGACTATAGCACCTGAATGATCACTGATGGTTAAAAGGTCAGAAGGTGTAGATTCGATACTGAGCGGGAGAGAGTGAGGAAAGAATGAACTTATATATTCTATGATGGACCAAATGTGGAGGTCAAAGCAGACAGCAATGATCCTTTCATATGTAAATAAACCACTATTCAAATTACTATGGCGTTATCGCATCACGTGCTGTGTGTGTGTGACTGTGTGGTATACAGCATAGTATAGCTAACCACAGAGGTAAGCGAACCTGGACAGACATTGTCACATAACAGTCTTCATAATACAAAGAATCACGGGCTGTCACACGGGTCACGCCATTAAACCGGTCTATACAACAGTACAAAATTAAGACCAGTCTCCGCTCGCGGACAACAACAAAAACTACATCAAGAAAAGCTATAGAAGACTTTCATAAACAGGTGTTTGCGTAGAATAAAAGGATTGAAGTGTTATGACAAGATCACTCATGTGGAACTGATGCCAAGGTCATTTATGTGGAACTGATGCCAAGATCACTCATGTGGAACTGATGCCAAGATCACTCATGTGGAACTGATGCCAAGATCACTCATGTGGAACTGATGCCAAGATCACTCATGTGGAACTGATGCCAAGAATTCTACAAGTGCCAGTGGAACAAGAAGCCGATGGAGATGAGAAGAACACACGTTGATTAAACCTGGTGATAGCGTTACAAGACAGTCCTTGTTCTGGAACTCACACGGTAAGAAAGGTCGAGGGAGAACAATTAGAAACCTGGTGATAGCGTTACAAGACAGTCCTTGTTCTGGAACACACACGGTAAGAAAAGTAGAGGGAGAACAAGTAAAACCTGGTGATAGCGTTACAAGACAGTCCTTGTTCTGGAACACACACGGTAAGAAAGGTAGAGGGAGACCAAGTATCACGTGATGAAGAAAACTGGAGACAAACATAAAGAGGACGAAAGAAGACATGGAAAGATCTTGAGTTGATGGCACGTGACAGGAAGACTTGACATAAGTTTGTTGATGGCACGTGACAGGAAGACTTGACATAAGTTTGTTTAATGGCTAAGCTCGTTAAGGTGCTGAAGGGTTGTCGTATATATATACTGTTCAAAAAAAGAAACGCAACTTTTTTGGTGTTACTTTTATAAAAGATTTTCGCTGATTGGACATCGGTCAACCTATCGACTGTGTCCACCTGGTCATTAACTTGTCGTGGTTACCTGATTTGTACTCACCTCATGATTCGTGAGGTCATGAAAGAGGTCATGGTCAAAACAACATATTTGACAATAACTCGTGACAGGTTCATGAGAATCCCGTGAAACTTACTGAACACAAAACTCTCTGACCATATTATTGAATGCCTATAAAAGATTGACGCTCCTCGAATAAATTCAGTTGAAAATGCAATGCGCAAGTATGGCTCATCTCACTACAGAACAACGACTCATCATCATTGGGCGTTTACAGACTGGACAGTCACAAAGTGCAGTGACCAGACAATTTAATGTGGTTAGAAGCACCATTAGTCACCTTTGGAGGCGATCTCAAGAAACTGGCTCAGTGGCAGACCGGCCGCGCAGTGGAAGACCCAGAGTCACAACTCCTGCCGAAGACCGCTTCATACGGCTGCTTCACTTCGGGAATCGACTTGCATCTGCGTCCTCCACAGTCCAGTCAATGTCAGCAGCTCGTCGAATTTCAGATCAAACGGTCAGGAACCGGCTGTACGACTCTGGTCTTTGGGCTAGAAGACCCTACAGAGATCTTGTTCTTACGGACCGGCATCGCGAGAACCGACTGCAATGGGCAAACCAGCATCGTCATTGGACCGTTGGGAATGACTGGATTAGGGTTTGGTTTAGTGATGAATCATTTTTTGTGCTCCAGCGACACGATAGACGGAGAAGAGTTTACCGCAGAGTCCATGAGCGCTACGCCCAGAACAGCGTTGATGAGGCTCCTCCACATGGTGGTGGAGGTGTACTGATGTGGGTGGCGATCAACTTCATGGGAAGAAGTGACCTGGTGCAAATTGAAGTACGCCTGAATGCCCAACGATACGTCGCTGAAATTCTTCGTCTTCACGTCCTTCCTCTTCTGGCTGCACGAGGGTCGATTTTTCAACAGGATAACGCTCGACCTCATGTATCACAACTCACCACCAAGTTCCTCGCTGACAACAACGTCCAGACCATTCCGTGGCCAGCCAAGTCATCAGACATGAACCCCATAGAACACTTATGGGATAAACTCGACAGACGACTCCGCCAGCGAGACATGGCTCCAGCCAATCTCCGACAGTTGTCTCTTGCACTGCGGGAAGAGTGGGCAGCCATCCCACAACAACAGATCCAACAGCTAATCGGATCCATGTCAAGGAGATGTCGTTCTCTGATAGAGGCCAGAGGAGGCCATACACCTTACTGAAACGGAGGCCTCAGTCACAAAGAATACAAGTCCAAACAAAATTTAATGAACATCATTTGATTGTTAAAGTCTGAAAGTTTCTTCATGCCAAGACTGAAACATTAATTTCGTAAAATAAAATTTTGGTACAAGTTTGAAATTTGGTGTCCATTACCACTGCAATAATGTTGCGTTTCTTTTTTTGAACAGTATTATATATATATATATATATATATATATATCTTCTTCTTCTTCTTCTTCCGTCCTTAGCCACCGACCGTCAAAGCAGTCAGTGGCCATTACGCCTAGTGGCGTCTTAGGGCAACAGCAGATAGGTTTTCTTTGCCATTTTTTCCCATCACGCCTATTGGCGTCTTTAGGGCAACGGCAAATCAATCTATTTGCTGTTGTTTCCGTAATCGAAGTGACTGGCAAACGGGTGATCAGCCCGTTGGTATATATATATATATATATATATATATATATATATATATATATATATATATATATATATATATATATATATATATATATATATATATATATATATATATATATATATATATAAGTAGTTCTCTAATTACGCGTGTTTCATTTCCGTGCCGAAACTCGAAGTTATGCGCACCAATTTTTAGGTGTTTCTGTTTTATTTACGCTTACAAATATTTTGACATTTTTAACAGTATGTATATTTACAGTACTTATTTATATTAGCTAGGGGCATATCCAGAGAGTATCAGAAAATATCGAAGACGGCCACACATAGTGCTGCATTCGTCATCATTGCATCAGGTTATATTGATTGAACTGACCGTCCCATTTGAATCCAGATTGGACGAGCAACATTCTTTCAAAGCGGAAAAGTATAGTGATCTGGCCGAGGATCTAAGACATGATGGGTTTACTGCAAGGGCCATGGCTGTTGAGGTAGGTGCGAGAGGGCTCGTGGCTGCCTCAGTGTATGATTTTTTTGAAACGGTTGGGGTTGAGGGGACAGTCAAGAACAAGGGCACTGAAGAGGCTCAGTTAAACTGCGGAAAAGACATCATGCTGGCTGTGGAACCGCCGCAATGGGCTATGGAACTCGGGACAGTAAACTCTAGCTCCACCTGCGGTGCAGGAAACATCCAGCAAATTGCAATTTTTTCTAAGTTCGTAATACATTGAGTTTATCGTTATTTTAGGGAAAGAACGGTAGTTTACAGGTAACCCGCGGTGTATTTTTGGGGTGCGTGTCGTTCACTGGTAGATTTCAGTTGCCAGTTTGCAGTGGCTTCACGCCTCGTCGGCTCCTCACAGGTGTGGCAATATCAGTCCCTTGTCGTGTTGTGCAACGGGCTATGGAACTCGAGACAGTAATTTGTTTTTAACATAGGAGTTACTTTCAAAACTACCTCACGCTGGCAGAAAATTGTGGATTTTAAAGCTGCATCCACGGTGGAGTGGTGTTGCATATGTGTTTTTACAACATTTGTTGTTGCGCATCAAAGAGCGCTGAATTGAGTTTGAGGAATAGTTGAAGATGAGTAAATAGTACACTTAGGTACATTATTCATGAACGTAGCGAAAAAAATAATGATATTGTGCTAACCAATCAATGGGTTAGATTGGAAGATGACGTAGGAGTTATGTGTGTTATTATGATATGACGTGGTAAATAAGTTGGCCTGCAGGACAGATGCCTTTGTTTTGAACTGGCATCCAATTTGATACATTGGCTATTTATCTTCGGAAGTAAGGATTATACAAGACGGGAGTCTTGATTTATGATCTTAGATTTGGTGCCTCCACTTTCGTGGACATGAAGGTTAATACACCGTAAATCGGAGTCTTTTACAACCTTATATCTCGCTGAAGTGTGTACTAGTTTGGAGAAGTCAGTCTAGTGAAGTTAACGGAATCTGACAACGGCAATAATATATTCAGTACACCTATATATAATGATTTACTGTGAAGAAAACCAGAAAGCGTACTACCGTCAAGTGGTAGAGTATTATGTTATTTTGGTTGTTAATAACGGACGGAACGACATAACCTAGTGACGGTTCATCACTTCACCTACATCATGAAAAATCAATAAATTCTGTTGTTTTTAATAACGTACCAGCATTGGTTTTGCACCTCGTTACTTTTGATCAGTTGGTGCTTACTTGTGACGTTACTGGTTCGTTCAACCCTTGTAAGTGAACGCTGCCGAATTAATACAGTGACGATTCTATCTATCTGTCTATCTATCTATCTATCTATCTATCTATCTATCTATCTATCTATCTATCTATCTATCTATCTATCTATCTATCTATCTATCTATCTATCTATCTATCTATCTATCTATCTATCTATCTATCTATCTATCTATCTATCTATCTATCCGTCTGTCTGTCTGTCATCTGCTTATCTGTCTGTCTCTCTGTCTGTCTGTGCGTCCGTCCGTCCATCCATCTATATATATATATATATATATATATATATATATATATATATATATATATATATACGAGGCGTGTTCAAATGAAACCCGACCGTGCTGCGCCAAGTGGACGTTCGTAGGAGGAGCATGATGACGTCACATCTGACGTAATAAGCACATACGAATGTACAAGTGTGTAAGTGTTCATTCTCCTAATATTCATTGGTCGTGCAGCAGACCGTTAAAATAATGGCCGGTGTGATAAGGAATCCGTCCAAAAAATTCAAGTCACAGATTTCCGCCGGTAAGGTTACGCTGACCGCATTTTTTGACCATGAAGGGCTTCTATTGGTAGACGTTAAAGAGCCTGGCGTGAACATCAATGCCATCCGCTACAAAGACACACTAGACAACCTGCATACAGCAATCAAGAATAAACGACCCGGCATGCGTTCACGTGGTGTGATTCTGTTGCACGACAATGCTCGTCCACATGTTGCGAACATTGTGCAGGAAGCGTTAGCAAGGAAAAGGTGGGAAGTTCTGCCACACCCAGCCTACAGCCCCGATCTGACTTTCATTTGTTCGGACCCTTAAAAAATCTCTAAAGGGACAACGATTCGACTCCGATGCAGACGTCAGGGCCTCGGCGACTAAATGGTTCAATAACCAACAAGTCATTTTTCTCGGACGGCATCCGCCGTCTACCCAAGCAGTGGGATGCGTGTCTGAATGCCTATGGTGACTATTTCTAAAGGAACCCAGTGAGTACTTGCTTCCTAACAATTGCTGTATTTAATTCTGTTACTCCTACTGATGTACCTTACATATATTTGTTATAAAGCCACTGGGGCGGGTTTCATTTGAACACACCTCGTATATATATATATATATATATATATATATATATATATATATATATATATATATCTATATATATATATATATATATATATATATATATATATATCATATGTCATATTAAAACATGACACGCAGAGTTCTTTATGAAGGACAGCTTACAGAACCGTTTGGGATAAGAACGGGAGTGCGACAGGGATGCCCTTGTCTCCATTTTTTTTCTTATTAGCAATAGACTGGGTTATGAGAACATCGACAACACACAACATAAATGGAATCTAGTGGACTCTAACTAAGCAGTTGGATGATCTGGATTTTGCTGATGACTTGGCTCTTCTGTCCCATAACCGTAATCAGAAGCAGGATAAATTGAAAACACTCGATGAGAGGTCACATCAAGTGGGTCTGAAAATACACAGGGAAAAGGCAAAAATAATGAGAACAACTGCAGGTTATGATAACAGGGTTGACCTTGAATAAACACCAATACGAGATGTAGAATCGTAAACATATCTTGGCAGCAATATAGACAAAGTTGGAGTGACAGACACTGATATCAAAATAAGAATACAAAAACAAGACTGCATTGGGAAATATACGGAGGTCAAGAGAAATCGGATCCAACAAGAAAATAGGAATTTTCAACTCAAATGTAAAGTCAGTACTATTATATGGCTCTGAAACACGGAGAACAACAAAGACAACAACCAAAAAGCTACAGACTTTCATAAATGGGTGCTTGCGTAGAATAGAAGGATTAAAATGGTATGACAAGGTTACCAGCGTGGATCTGATGACAAGAACCAGACAAGTGCCAGTGGAACAAGAGATTAGAAGAAGACGCTAGCGATGAATGGGACACACACTGAGGAAACCTGTTGATAGCATTACAAGGCAGTCCTTGTTCTGGAACCCCCAGGGAAAGTGAGGCAGAGGTAGAACTAGAAGCACACGGAGAAGAGAGCTAGATTCAGAGGTGACAATGATGAGGAGAACGTGGAAAGAAAGTGAAATGATGGCATGTGACAGGAGGACTTGGCATGTGTTTTTTGAAGGCCTATGCTCCTTTGGGAGTGGAGGGTTATGAATATGTATATATATTTATACATAACATATATATAGGTAGTTCTTTGTTTACAAATTAAAAACATGTGAAGTAACACATTACATCTTTCCTTAGTGTTGAGTCCCGAACTAGTCTGACGTCTGTTGGCACACCTTTGCTTCACAAGAAGCGAACGTCAGATGGCAGATATAAGGTTACGTGTGAGCGAATATCCCAAGGCGGTGTTCCCTTTCGTATGGTCTTGGTTTCGAGACCCGGCAGGCCACTTGTGAGATTTTTCTGCTGTGTAATTTACTGCTTCTTTATTTCCTACGAGTGCCTACAGTTACTTGTTTATGTTCATTTATTTATTTATTGCTTGAACTTGTCCAGAAGGGTGTGTGGTTTACTTTTAGATGCTGACGAGTCATTCTCTCTCTCTTTCGCTGATTCCTCTTACAGCCATACGTATATTAAAACCCACACAACTGTTACGCACAGAATTTTTTCCGAAGGCATTGTGTAAATTATTTTCTAAAGACATTGTATAATTAACTTGTCTGAATTGTATACTTTAAATTTTTTATGATCTAAGGCAGATAACCCTTGTTTATACTATGGGTACATTTTACTATGGGGGTTAACTTTTCTTGTTGGTTGACTCGTTGGTTATCTTATCTTGTGTCCTGACTCGCTGATTCATTTTTTCGAACGATGTCTCCTTGTATGGTAGTCTCTGTCAACTATTTCTTGGAATGATTGAAACTAGGGTTGAGTTTTTTTTTTCCTGTCCATATAAGGCGTGATTTCTGAACATAGCTTTGTTGAAATGGTTCCTTTATCGTTTCGTTGTGAGTGTTAGTCAGATGTATGCGTTCTGCGCATGTCTAAACTTTAAGAGAGTTAGAATCGTCTTCCGCCCAGGGATTCGACGAGATGGACTGAGCAGAGAAAGGACGCCTTGCTGCGTCTGTGATTTTTGATAGGGAATTCTATAGTCCTCCTGTGAGTTAGTTAGCTAACGAGGCTTTCCCTATATGATTCAAAACCGCCTGGAGGCGTATGTTTTGTGGTGTTGATTCTGAAGAAAGGTAATACCCTCCTTTATTGAACTCTGTGATCTACCTAGATGTTAGACATTGTGTCGATCTCTGCTCGCTTGTGTGTTACAGAATGGAGAGGTTCTTTTACTAGGAAATTTCACCACCGGTATCTTTATACCTGAGATATATATATATATATATATATATATATATATATATATATATATATATATATATATATATATATATATATATATATATATATATATATATATATATATATACACACACACGGGTCGCTCTAGTCCCACAGAACAATTTCTATGTTCTAGGATTCGCTATGCCAGCGATTGCACCTATGTCGAGAGTTAGACTTAGGGACGCTATAAAGGTCAGCTTGACCTGTACTCCTGAAATGCCATTCTCGTGCGGACAATAATAGACTTATTTTGTACATCTGATCTGCCAGCATCAGAGAGGAGTATTGATTATTATTTAATGAGCATTGATGATATGCAGCTGACACAGTTGCAGGATTTTGATGAACCTTGTGTATGCAGATCCATGAAGAAACGTTAGAATGCTGAATACATTGAACTATTGATGTCTATGACTTATGTAACGTATCTGTACTTGTGGCGTCAAATAAATGATGAAACGTCAAGAGCAGTTTACCCTTTTATTACTTCGCATGCCATATTTCATGTGCTGTAACTCTGTGAACTACCTCACTACTATATACACAGCAACAACAAAAAAAAACCAGATAAGACACCCTACACTTCAACTATATTATACCTGGTGTCGATAGGGGTGGTATTGGACAGAGCTAAAGATTTACAACGTACTTGGACTTATACTTACAACGTCCATAGTGGCCAGACGGTGTGGCCTTATCATCATTGAGAAGTCAGTCTAAATCCACCCATATCATTTTATGGTGGCCAGTGTCGTCCCTATGAATTATGAAAATTGGCACCTTTATCATTTTATGGTGGCCAGAAGTTGGTTTAATCTGGTACCAGCACTCAAGGGGGTCAACAAACCCAGACAGCATTCTTCATACAACATGGCAGTTTGAACTCACTTCCTTCAAAGAAATATTTTGAAAGTACCCGGCGCTGCTCGATAGTTTATCGAGGTTTTCCTGATCTAGAAGGACAAGTACCGATCAAGTCGATTTTCTGCTAATACATTTAGAGAGTCAAGTGCCGAGCATTGTAAGGAAGAAGGACAAGTGCCGAAACAACATTTCCTGTATCAGAAGCTCATTTCCTGCGTCATGGCTATTTATGGGAGCAGTTGTAGATCAACGTTGGATCATTTATCCTCAGAATGCTGATCGCAACCTGTTTTGCACCGTGCTGACTTTTGGACACATATAAGTTAAGTGGCCTGTTTTGTTTGTGAACTGTGCCCTTATATTCTAACTGAGCCTTCTATACTTTCACACACTTTTTGCTACATGTTATATGTTTACATGTTATATGTTATTTGTATATTTATATGTTTATATTTCAGCAGGCCGGTTGGGTAGGTGACTATCGTAAGAGATACCACGTCATAGAGGTCTTATGATAGCGTTCTGTAGGAGCAATTTTCTTAATTGAAAATTGGCATGCAACATCCGTTGCTATTTTTGTTAGTTGTGATGACATGTGCAGTTTTGTTTTCGGTATTTTTTCGCATTCTTTAGTTTTGTTTTGATTTGTTTGTATTTGTAGGTCTCCTCTTTCCTATTATTCAGTTCTATACACCATTTTTGTTTATACACTGTGACGTCATTCGTTTGTTTACATTTTTCGCATTTGTTATCACATCCTTTGTGATATTTTCCTTAGTTCTGCTGTTTATTTCTTTGACTTTTGCGAATGTTTTCGTATTGTGTTTGATCTTTGTTATTGTTTACATTGTCTTGGATCTTTGTTATTGTTTACATTGTCTTGGATCTTTGTTATTGTTTACATAGTTCTTAGTTAGCATTCACTATTGTTAAATATTTGCTTATGCACTATTAGCTGTCTAGTGCACTTATCATAACTAACTGGTGGATTGGTTCATGCACTATTGGATGTGTAGTGCAGTTATGATAAATAACTGATGGATATATGGTTATGCACTGTTAGATGTGTAGTGCCTTTATGATTAAGAAGTGACCAGTGGTATTATTATACATTGCATAATACAAGTTTTTTATCAAAGACTTAATTCCCACAAAGATTGGAGTAAACATTGTGATTATACAAGTACTTATTTAAGTCTTGTCACTATTAAGATTGAAATAAGTTAATTAATTATTTCAGGTTTTGTGACTCATAATATTAGACATCATGTCTACACTTGATTACTTTATTGAGCAAGGGAAATCCCTTGGTAAGACTGGTGATAAATTGGAAGAGTATGCAAATACTCAATGGATTAAAGCACTAAAGTCTGAGGAGAAAAGACAAAAAGAGGAAAATAAAAGATTAGACAGAGAATCTGAGCAAAAGAAGATAGATGCTGAGAATCTGAGACTGCAGATGCAGGCAGATGAAAGAAAATTCCAGATGGAAATGGAAAAGCAGAAAAGAGAAGCTGAAGCTGAGGAGAGAAGATTGGACAAAGAAGCTGAGGAAAGAAAATTTAAGCTACAATTGGATGCTGAAAATAAAAGACTTGAAAAAGAGGCTGAAAATAAAAGACTTGAAAAAGCGGCTGAAAATAAAAGACTTGAAAAAGAGGCTGAAAATAAAAGACTTGAAAAAGAGGCTGAAAATAAAAGACTAGAGTAAGAGGCTGAAAATAAGAGACTACAGGCTGAGGCTGAAGAGAAAAAGTTACAAAGAGAGGCTGAGGCTGAAGAAAGAAGGTTACAAAGAGAGGCTGATGAGAGAAAAGCAAAAATGGAGCATGAACAAAAACTCTTAGCTTTGGAGTTAGAAAACTTGAAATTGTTTCATAAGACGAGGGAGTTTTTTTCTCAACCGTTACACAGGCTATTAAATAATACCGTGTTAAATATCCCCGCTACACGGGCTAATATAATTAGGTCGAGGTTCCGTAGTAAAGCCACCCTTGGCAAAGACAAGACGTTCTGTATACATATAGGCCACGCCCACCACAGGGCTGTTTGTAAATATGAGTTATTACTGTCACGCCTGGAAGGTAGAGTGAGTGTGTGCTGGCAGAGTCGTTCACACCACAGGTACATACACAAGAGTCAATGGAGTGTTGAACGACTGATGACATTTAACAAGGGTATATTAAGTCACAGCACATCATCACGTTGACATAGACGAATACAATTACATCGAATCATCACAGCTTCATAACCTCAGCGAAACAATAATAACAGTTGATGGATCCTTTCATCGAACGGTCGTAATCACCGTGTTAATACAATAAATATGGCCTCGTCAAAGATGCTCCTAACATAACCGTACTATAAATACTGCACACAGCAGATATATAAATCAAGGCCTAAAGTACTCACAAAAATCCACCAGCAAACGGTCGGCATCACCGTGCTATAAATACTGCACACAGCAGATATATATCAAGGCCTAAAGTACTCACAAAAATCCATCAGCAAACGGTCGGCATCACCGTGCTATAAATACTGCACACAGCAGATATATATCAAGGCCTAAAGTGCTCACAAAAATCCATCAGCAAACGGTCGGCATCACCGTGCTATAAATACTGCACCTTACGAAATATGCTGTACACACAGCGAAAACATAAGTCGACATCTTAAGCACTGTACAGGCATACACCATCCAAAAAACACCAGGCTTGACCAGGTCGGTCCACGCCCAGACACACACTCGTCCCGCCAAAAAACCCGTCACGAGAATCTGCTGTTTTTAACACCGCTCTCAATACATGCGGCTTAGCCACGAGCCAATCACAGCTCAACAATTCAGAACAAATTCATCTCCCCACCAGAAATGAATAGCGTTCAGAGACTGTCCTTTCTGACTTTCGAACTTCTCGAACATACGAGGGAATTCCCCTATCATAATTTACTTTATCGTCATAGTCAATCAAGCATACAAGCGTTGTAACCCAACATCTAACTGGACACCAAACATAATCAAGATTGCTCCCCTTTGACCTTTACATTACACCGCCCCCCGGGGAAAAAATGATTCTATCATTTTTTTTTTTTGACAAATACATCCCCAACAAATTAAGAGGACAATGAAACTCTACCATAAGCGTACAAAAATTATCTTATACTAAGTCAAAATTATATATCTACATGAAAAAATATAAGCATCAAGTGTAATGTAACAAATGAAATATCTAACAAAATCAATGAAGCCTACCCAAAATATTCTATTACAAAACCACGTTAAATATATACAGCACAAACTAAACAGAGATCAACTGATAGTAAGAGAAAAGACAAGATCAAGCAAAAGAAGAATGATATGTAATGAAGGAAAGTATAAAATTAGAATAAGAGAAACAAATCAATAATTAAGTTAAACAATTACATGTCAATTAAATACAAATATCCCTACTATTTACATTATCTTAAGTTATATAATTAATCTGACAATACAAAGAATGAAAATATAAGAAACGTAACAAGACAATATATACAAGAAGCATGAAGTGAAACGAAGATGAAGCACAGAAGTATAACCAAAGTATGAAACCATACTGAAAAGACAATAGAGAAAATGTAAAGGGATGACGAGTAGTCAACAAAGATAGATGAAAAGTAAAGATGTAAATGTAGAGAAAGATAGTAACAACACATTATAATAACTAATTACATTAAATAACGTGTTATATAAATAAATGCAATCATACAAGAAAGCATCAAACAAAAACAACGTATGTATATGTATACCGAAACATAAAGGAAAACTATACTTAAATAAAGTATAATAAGTAATTTAACTAAATTAAACTTATCCATAACTGAAACAAATTACTCTAGACATCAAAAAAATAAAAAATATGAACGTTATCAATACGTTCTTAGTGACGCACAGTGACGCACTAAATAAAAAATACATCAAAACATCAAAATACAATTTTTTTAAAAAACCCGATATCAATCTACATTCTAAACTATAGCGATGAACACAAAAAAACAAAATTACAATGACAGAAAAACATATTTCAATAAAAAATACAATACAAAAATGTTTCAAAACGCTAAGTTAAATAAAAATAGTATTTCATATTTAATTAATTAAAAGCTATAATTAATAAACTAACTAAGAAATCGGTTTTAACAAAATGAGAGAGATATACAAAATCCTATCTCTAAGTTTACATAGATCACCAACTAAAAATATTTTCCAAAAACAAACACGTCGCAGAAAAAACACATGAGAAAACACACTATCATCTACCTAATGGCTTTCAAATATTTTAGAACAACATGATTAAGTTAAGTAAGTTCTTAAACCAGATCTCTAAATTCTTTAATAAAAAAAATAATATCAGCTATCGCTGTTAATTCTACCTATACATTTCAATTTAACCTTTAAAGTACTTCCGGCTGACAATCATATTCAGCTTAGTTTTAGTATTATCTAGTTTTAAATTTATATTTATCTCAACTTGATGTGTTATCAGAACATGAGAAAAAGAAATTTAAGTGATAGATAACGAATACTCATAAACTTTCAAAAAGTAACTATTGTACCATTAGAACTAATGAGTTTGGACATAGGGCTGACAATATAATGATGTACAAAAAATTATCCTAACAAACACTGCTTTAAAAAAAACACAACTCCAAGTTCAACAACGGAGTATAAAGGTCAATGATTGCATTGTATAAGTGGGCACACAAGTGTATAGACACAGATCGTTTACCACATTCATGAAAAGTTACAGACAAGTCATTACCAAATAACATACTACATATTTGCAAACACAATAATATAAATAGCAATAAAAATAAACTGGTACATTATCCCAATAGTCATATATAAAAACTAAATATAGCAATCAGATGATGCGTACAAATAATCATCATAATGTAACGAAGAAATTGCATAATATTTTATTACAACGGCATATAATAGTTTTGGAAATATAAAATACAATAATATTTACTGTCCTAAAATAAAACAAAATAATCAAACAGCCAAAATCTCCTGCGACTTGTAAACATTACATGACCACCAACAGGCAACCCCTCAAATGCTTAGTGGGACGCACTGACAGGTTACGCTTGATCGAACACGGGCGTAAAGTTGACGTAAATTCCTCATGGTTAACGTCACATGGGAGCGCTGACTTTTATCGTAAAGTCACCACTGTGAATAAATACAATTGAAAATCTCCCCTTTAATCAACGGTGAGATTTAATGAAGAGAAAAACGAAGAGTTAACTTACAATTACCTAGCACTGTAGCCTGTATAAACTCCCGGCCTCTTCATGAATGCCGAACAAGTCTTCCTTTGTCACATAGTAGACAACACAGAATGTTTAGGAATAACATGCCCGCACTTGTAGGTCGCCACTTGTGTGTTCTGACAAAAATTTCTACATTCACAACCACGAGGTGTTCTTTCGAAATCGAAAGCAGTAGTATTTGAAACTTTATTGCTAGTGTTAGCTTGTTTACCCTTAATGACTCTATTCTTTTGTTGAGCATAGTTACCCTGATGATGTGAAATCTCATTTAGGGAGTTATTATCTCCATAGAAAACATAGCTCTTACCTCTATTGTGAACATTGTTTTTTTTAACATTGCAGTTAGCATTATTATGCTTAACATAATTCCCTTGGTACTGTTTAATCACAGGATTATCTCGCTTACCAAGACTGCTTCTATTCTTTTCTTTGGCAATGTGCTTATTTGTAGTATCATACTGCTTCGACTGGGTATGATACGTAATAGGACCAAGAGTATCCTTACTGCTCTGCACATTATGTGTTTCATTCTTAGAACAAGTAGCACTAGATTTGTTCCTTGCCACCAGTTTATCAGAATTTACCAAAGTAGACACATGGTTGATCTTAAGAGTTCTGGCCTGAAATCGATCACCTTTCTTTTCATGACTAACCGAACTGGTTGTTACACTAGAATTCTCTCTGTTGGTCTGACGCCAAGAATCACAACCATTAGCAGAAACGCCATCAGTACGTGGGAAATTGTATCTGCCACGTAGAGATTTACCTCCAACATGTTTGACACCAATAGAAGTATTAGCAATGAGTGTGTAGGGCTGACTCTTTGCTTTAGTGCCTTGTTGGTAAACAACTTTCTGTCTAGCGTTGTCAACATTGACAGTAGACCACATCTTGTTATTCAAGACGATTTCAAGCAGGCCATCTACTCGTTTTCTGGCTTCTGACATTTCAATATTTTTATGGGAAATCTCCTCACTAAGTTTCTTATTTAAATTCTCAATCTTAGTCACCTTTTCTTTCTCAGCCGTTAACTTTACCACCAATGTCTCTTTATCATCCTTTTCTTTATTAGCCCTCAACTGTGTTAAGTCCATCTGAAGTTTCTCAGTGTCGCTATCATTGCTATTTACATTTCTATCAATCTTCCCTGGACACACAGTACTTATCTCTTCAAGCTTATCAAAACATACATCATGAAGCATTTCTATGTATAATTTCTCTCGTTCATTGGTTTCAGCTTTTAATTTTTCATACATATCTTTCTTTCGTTGGGTCTCCTGTGTAAGGTTTTCCAACTCAACATGTTTAACTTTCATCTGAGATTCAAACTCCTTAATCTTTCTTAAAGCCAAATTCAATGCAGTTTGTGCACTAGAAAGCTCTGAGTTTGATTTATGTAAATCTCTTTTAAGTCTAGCCACCGTTTCTTGTAATTCCGTGTCCTTAGCAACATTTTCTAAGAAGTTTTCCCTTTGCTGTAAAGCAGTTTGTTTGATGACTTTCATTCGCTCCTCATCCCCCAACTCATCTTTCTGGTCATTATGAATGCCGTCGCGCAACAACGTACGCATACTCTTCAATACGCTATCACGTTTAACATCCATCTGGTTGTACAAGAACCGACGAAAGTCCATACCCAGCAATCTCGCCAAATCCTTAGCTATATTCAAATGAGGAATGGACTGAAATCTATTCTCAGCAAACTCTCTTAGGGCTGTCGACGCATGGATCAAAAATCTATCCATCACGTGTTCTTCCAGTGCTGGACCCTGCAAATTCTCAAAACTATCACCCCCTTCAAATAAGTACTGTAAATCAGACCACATATACTCAGGATCTGTATCGGAATCCATATCAAGATCCATAGTAGTACAATCACAAAGCTATTAAACACCTATACTTTTAATAATTTATTGTCCCAAGAGGTTGGACAATTACCTTTCCAGCTCACAAAACCAACTATCTATACAAGAAGTAGAAATTATCTCAGTTCATTACTGTATACCAAGTTCCTATGCATAGAACCTTAACAAAGTCATATCATTATCAGGGAAGTCATCATCATGTACGTAGCCATTAATACTCATCACCAAATCTCAATGATATGTCATTATGGACATAGACAACAAAAACAACAGTTATCAATAGAATAGGTAATGTATAGCAAAAGGAAGGCTCGTTGACATTGATAAATTGGCACGATTTATACAACATAAACCACTTATCTGAAAGTACTTCCGTTCCTTTCCGCCAAGACACTGGATATCACAAAGTTCTGCTAAAAATACTCATCTGCAAAAAGGTACTGGAACTCAACAATCTTCCCTACAGGACCTTAACCTCGTCTGGTATGTGCTCGCACACTGCACAGGAGCACATGATGATAAGAACTGGAACAATACTGCAACTCTTGACTTGCGGTACAATACACGTGCAAAAGGGTTGGAAACACTGCACGTATACTTGCACGTGTACACTGTCTATCAATCTCGTTGAAAGGAGACAGAAGGGCTGGAAATACCGTCACTTGAACTTTTATACTGGTCTACCTGACAATTTCAATCAGGAAAAGTAGAACTGCCTCGCTGCACATCCATTCATGCGTATGTCATAGGTTCCATCCAATTAGATGACTGATCCACCAGCTATGTTACCACAAACTGATATAGCTGTAAATGTGTTTGTGTGTAAATATCGTAAAGATGAGGGCGTGCGTTGTTTCTTGAGTGCACACGCCACACAGTTCATCAACGCGAATATTGTAAGTGTCAGATCCCGTTAAATCTGTAAACCACCACTGATAAGACGAGAGTACTGTAAATAAGTACTGGCCATCACTGATAAGACGAGGGGTGCTATTTCTCTCAACCGTTACACAGGCTATTAAATAATACCGTGTTGAATATCCCCGCTACACGAGCTAATATAATTAGGTCGAGGTTGCGTAGTAAAGCCACCCTTGGCAAAGACAAGACGTTCTGTATACATATAGACCACGCCCACCACAGGGCTGTTTGTAAATATGAGTTATTACTGTCACGCCTGGAAGGTAGAGTGAGTGTGTGCTGGCAGAGTCGTTCACACCACAGGTACATACACAAGAGTCAATGGAGTGTTGAACGACTGATGACATTTAACAAGGGTTTATTAAGTCACAGCACATCATCACGTTGACATAGACGAATACAATTACATCGAATCATCACAGCTTCATAACCTCAGCTAAACAATAATAACAGTTGATAGATCCTTTCATCGAACGGTCGTAATCACCGTGTTAATACAATAAATATGGCCTCGTCAAAGATGCTCCTAACATCACCGTACTATAAATACTGCACACAGCAGATATATAAATCAAGGCCTAAAGTACTCACAAAAATCCATCAGCAAACGGTCGGCATCACCGTGCTATAAATACTGCACACAGCAGATATATATCAAGGCCTAAAGTGCTCACAAAAATCCATCAGCAAACGGTCGGCATCACCGTGCTATAAATACTGCACACAGCAGATATATATCAAGGCCTAAAGTACTCACAAAAATCCATCAGCAAACGGTCAGCATCACCGTGCTATAAATACTGCACCTGACGAAATATGCTGTACACACAGCGAAAACATAAGTCGACATCTTAAACACTGTACAGGCATACACCATCCAAAAAACACCAGGCTTGACCAGATCGGTCCACGCCCAGACACACACTCGTCCCGCCAAAAAACCCGTCACGAGAATCTGCTGTTTTGAACACCGCTCTCAATACATGCGGCTTAGCCACGAGCCAATCACAGCTCAACAATTCAGAACAAATTCATCTCCCCACGAGAAATAAATAGCGTTCAGAGACTGTCCTTTCTGACTTTCGAACTTCTCGAACATACGAGGGAATTCCCCTATCATAATTTACTTTATCGTCATAGTCAATCAAGCATACAAGCGTTGTAACCCAACATCTAACTGGACACCAAACATAATTAAGATTGCTCCCCTTTGACCTTTACATTGTTGAACACTGGTAATGCTAATGATGCAAATAAGGTGTCAGATAAGTTCAATGCAAGTACTTTTAAGATTAAACTACCTGCATTCAATGCTTCCAGTGACGATATAACGTTTTATCTGGATAGATTTGAACGTGCATGTAAAACACATAACATATATAAATCACTGTATGTTTATCAGTTGTCCAATTTACTTAGAGGTGATACTTTGAGTATGTTAAGTATGGTAGATGAGCCTGACAAGAACAATTATGAGGTTATCAGAGCAGTATTGTTAAAGAAGTACCAACTTAACGAAGACGGCTATCGTCTTCAATGTAAAAATATGTTGCCAGACACTGGAGTTGAATTCTCTGAATTCATTTCAAAGATACGTCTTACTTTTTCACGATGGGTTGAGCTGTCTAAGACAGAACATACATGTGAAGCACTTATGGACTTACTACTTAGAGACAGGGTTATGTCTTCTGTCAATGAATCTTTTCTTTCTTTTCTTCATGAGCGTAAGCCTAAAATCATAAAAGAAATGGAAGAATACTGTTGCCAGTATGTCACTGCGCACCCTCACGTAGCCATTAGCAACTCTAGAGTAAAAGAAGGTTTGCCAGTTGCTTCGGCAGCACCATATGGCCAAAATTTCAAATGTAAATTCAGGGTACTCAACATAATATTAATAGAAAGAGTAACCGTAATTATGATCAAAATCATAGCAATCAATCACATGGTGATTCTTCTTCGAATAACTGGAGACAAGGTGACACTCCTCGTTATTCTGCACCGAATAATTTTAGACATTTCCGCAAGGGTAGTCAGTATAGAGGTAACTATTTTTCGCGTAGACCTCAAAATCAAACTGCTAGATTTTCTAATCAATACAGAGATGATAATTACAATTATGGAAACTGGGACTCAAACCAGGATGACAATTACAGGAGAGAATATAATGATAATTTCAGAGGCAATAATGGTTGCGGTAGATCTCTACATAAGAGAAAGAGATATCAACAGACAAACTCTGTACAACAAGAGTCTCAGGGAGCAGATAAACAGGTTAATGATAATAAAAACCGTAATGCTATCACATGCTCTGCTTTTGACTTTGGTAGAGCAAATAAATGTCCCCAATGCAGTACTTTGTTCGAACCGACTACCGTAACTACTTTAAGCTGTGGTCACCCTCTTCCCGCTCTTCATGCTGCTGTTGCGCATGACGGGAGAGGTTCTTTTATACTACATAAGGGTCTTGTAAATAGTAATCCAGTCTCAGTTCTGTTTGATTCTGGATGTACTACTATTGGTGTTAGGCAATCTCTTGTAAATCCATCCTGTGCTACAGGAAAGGTCATCAAATGTGTCACATTTGGTGGCACTTTGGAAAAGTATCCTACTGCCATAATACATATTGCTACTCCCTTCTTTACGGGAGATGTCCACGCGTGTCTTCTTCCTAACCCTATTGCGGACCTTATTATCGGTCGTATTCACGGAGTTAGGGAATGTACCCCACAGCAGATAGCTGCTTGGGAAGATCAGAATATGCATACTACCAATGCAGTGGTCACAATGGCACAAGCTCTAGAGACACCCCAAACTTCTTTGATTAGTTGTAATAATGAAGTAAATAGCCAAGGTAGTCACTGCCTTATTTCACATGACGCATTCATAAAGTTGCAAGAAGAAGATCCTTCTTTACAAAAATTCTTCATTCTAGCATAAAAAGGTGATACAAATCAAAATACAAATAGAAAGTCTTGGATTTCTAGGAAGAACGGCGTACTTGTACGTATGGTACAAGACTCGACTACATCCACTCATTCACAAATTCTTGTGCCTAAGAGCATGAGGGTGCAAATATTGCAACATGCTCATGACTCGCAATGTGCTGGACATATGGGGTTTTCCCGTACAAAGTCGAGGGTTCTTGCGGCTTTCTTTTGGCCATTTGTAAGCAAGGACATACGCATTTACTGTCGATCTTGCAAAGTATGTCAGGAGGTCAAATCTAGAGAACCACGACATGCTGCGCTTATCCAGGCTGCTGACATCCCTATTCGTCCTTTTCAGAAGATGGCGATAGATATTATCGGTCCTTTTAGGATCAAGTCGGCTAGAGGACATCAATTTATCCTCACATGTGTCAATATGTGCACACGTTGACCAGAGGCTATCATTCTTAAGAGCATCTCAACTGCTGATATCGCAGACGCTCTTTGGCTGATATTTTCTCGCTTGGGTTTCCCCAGAGAAATATTGTCAGACCATGGCACGCAACTTATTTCCGACACTATGTCACAGGTAATGTCTATCTTACATATAAAAAGGTCTCTCAGCAGTATCTATCACCCAATGTCTAATGGGTTAGTTGAGCGTTTGAATAGAACACTCAAGACTTTACTTGGGAAGATAACTGAGGATCATCCTCAGGATTGGGACAGGGTTTTACCAGCGGCTCTCTTTGCTTATAGAGAGGTCCCCAATGAACACACAGGGTTTTCTCCTTTTGAACTTGTCTTTGGCGCGCGACCGCGCGGCCCTATGTCTTTACTTCACGATCTCATTACTGCCGATAATATTACCGATGACACTCAATCTTTTTATGAGTATGTCATTGCTCTGAGGCAAAGGATCATCGAGGCATGCAAATTAGCAACTTCGTCATCCGAGTTTGCCAAAGAAAAGGCAAGGCAATTTGCTAATAAGAATAGATGTCTACGACAACTTTGTCCAGGTGACAAAGCTCTCGTCCTACTTCCTTCAAGGGAGAACAGACTTCTCATTGCATGGAAAGGTCCATATGCAATAGTCTCCAAGATTTCCGACGTCGACTATGTTGTCGATATTGATGGAAAGCATAAGACTTTCCACATAAATATGTTGTCGGAATTTCATGAGCGACCAGACTATTTGCAGCCTATTTTTCAGGCGACGGACGATTCTCCAGTACCTCACGGTCATTACTCATCCCTGTCAGTCATACAGGATGAGGAAACTACTTTTTCTGATGTCAATCTTCCACTTCCTGTGATCCCACTTCATTCTACGGAATCTTGGAAAAACGTTACCGTTTCTCCTAATCTTTCCGCTGAAGAACATCGTCAAGTCTCTTTGATGTTGCAAACATTTCAGGATGTCCTTACCGACATCCCGGGACACACACATGTCATCGAACATGACATAGTACTTACTGACCATAATCCTATCAAAGTCAGACCCTATCCAATACCTATCCATTTTCAGTCACAAGTCGAGAAAGAATTGGATGAGATGATACGATTAGAAATAATCGAACCATCCACTTCAGCATCTTCTTCGTCTATGGTTATTGTTCGAAAGAAAGACAATAACATTCGCATTTGCGTTGATTATCGCAAATTGAACCAAGTTACGTAGTTTGATGCTGAACCTATGCCTTCACTAGAAGAGCTACTAAACAAACTTTCTAATTCTAGACTCTTTACCAAACTAGACTTGTCTAAAGGTTATTGGCAAGTTCCTTTAACTGAACGTGCCAAACCTCTTACCGCTTTTTCTACACCTAGGGGTTTATTTCAATGGAATTTCATGCCTTTCGGCCTTATGAACGCCCCTGCTACATTCGTACGCATGATGCGTCAAATTCTTTCATATCGTACTGATGTCATAGCATACTTAGACGATATCTGTCTGTTCAGTGATTCCTGGGAAGATCATTATCTGGGTTTATACGAATTGCTGTCTATTCTTCGCGAGTATAATTTAACTGCAAAACCCTCTAAAGCCTTTATAGGTTTTAGTGAGATTTCTTTCCTGGGTCATCGTGTTGGTCATGGTCTTTTAAAGACAGAGGACCACAATGTTTCAAAAATACAAAACATTTCTGTCCCTAAGACGAAGAAACAAGTAAGGAGTCTCTTATGTTTGATACAATTTTATGGACGATTCATTCCGAATCTGTCCTCCATTATGGCACCGCTTTCTACTTTACTGAAGAAAGGATCGCCTAATCTGATCCGCTGGTCTCAAGAATGTCAATCCTCATTGGACCAGATTAAAACTCTATTTTCATCTCCACCTATCCTTAGGTTACCTACTATTGAGAAGACTTTTGTTCTTCGAAGTGACGCCTCGTCTAATGGGATTGGGGCAGCACTTATGAAAGAGTATTCTGATACTCTGCATCCGGTGATGTATATCTCTAGGAAATTAAATGCTGCAGAAAGGAATTACTCGGTTTTAGACCGTGAATTATTGGCTATGGTATGGTCAATTCTCAAATTGCAAAGATTCCTTCTAGGCGCACATTTCATTGTGGAAACCGACCAGAAAGCTTTTACTGCTATTCAGAGCAAAAACTTGAAGAGCTCGAGGTCCACTCGATATGCCATAGCTCTTCAACCATTTAATTTTACGGTGCGAGCTATCCGTGGTTCGGATAATGTGATGGCGGACATTCTGTCCAGATGCGCACACGATTCCACTTAATTCTTCTGTCATATATATTTCCTGATATACAGTCCACTACTATAATGACATATCAGCATATATGTTATCACTTTTTGTGAATTTATAACATTGTACCATATAATTTCCTATTTTCTGTTACCGATTTCATCATAACAGAAGAAGGCTTAGTTAGCAATATATGGGCCAGAAGCTCACATGGCCATTTTATATATTGTATTTTGATTAATGTATTAAGAAATTTAGCATATACCATAAAGATTTGTGTTATTGATATTTTCGCAGCACATCATTGACGTTTGCGAGAGTATGGACATGAAGTATGTCAAGTTCTTACCTGCTGTGGAACGATTATATCCATGTCTAAGAGGAACATCTGATTTATTAATATTGATTAGTAATACATTGTATGCTTGTATAATGTATTTTTAGTTTGAAATGTGTAGTTCATTACACTTCATACTATGATAACATATTTGTATTTATGTGAGTATAATTTTGCTTACATTATGATGTTGCCATCATGTGGCGTATGTTGGTGGCACCTCCCTGGAATACGTGTACACTTAGGGAAATATTTTCTCTAAGAATCTGAGATATAATTTCAGCTATCGCTCCATGCGTCGAGCTAGCCTCATTTTAGGCATTATATCCTCGCATCATACGTGCGTTACGAGCCTGTTATTTCTGGCTCTTGGATTTTTAAAAAAAATGTTTCATTTTTTTCTCGGAAGGTGCGGTAATCTGTTACGCACAGAATTTTTTCCGAAGACATTGTGTAAATTATTTTCTAAAGACATTGTATAATTAACTTGTCTGAATTGTATACTTTAAATTTTTTATGATCTAAGGCAGATAACCCTTGTTTATACTATGGGTACATTTTACAATGGGGGTTAATTTTTCCTGGTTGGTTGACTCGTTGGTTATCTTATCTTGTGTCCTGACTCGCTGATTCATTTTTTCGAATGATGTCTCCTTGTATGGTAGTATCGTTCAACTATTTCTTGGAATGATTGAAACTAGGGTTGAGTTTTTTTTCCCTGTCCATATAAAGCGTGATTTCTGAACATAGCTTTGTTGAAATGGTTCCTTTATCGTTTCGTTGTGAGTGTTAGTCAGATGTATGCGTTCTGCGCATGTCTAAACTTTAAGAGAGTTAGAATCGTCTTCCGCCCAGGGATTCGACGAGATGGACTGAGCAGAGAAAGGACGCCTTGCTGCGTCTGTGATTTTTGATAGGGAATTCTATAGTCCTCCTGTGAGTTAGTTAACTAACGAGGCTTTCCCTATATGATTCAAAACCGCCTGGAGGCGTATGTTTTGTAGTGTTGATTCTGAAGAAAGGTAATACCCTCCTTTATTGATTTACGCAGTTTAGTTAACCTACAACTTCTGTATGCACTATTTGCAGACAAGAAAGAAGTGACTACAACTAAATACAACACTTTCTAATTTACACAGTTTAGTTAACCTACACCTTTTGTTTACACTATTCACAGACAAGAATTTACTTTACAAATAAATACTACACTTTCTAATACACACAGTTTAGTGAACCAACAACTTATGTATGCACAATTCACAGATGAGAAAATACTACGCCAGTATATCACGTAGCAGCGACTATTGCTTCACTTGGATTTTCTTTTTAAAGTATCCAAGATGGTCTTCTATCCATGTTTTCAGCAGAGCGTACCTGTTTTTTATACCACTAGCACTGTTTTTTTTTTGCACTCATTTAACTACTGCAAGCAATGTAAACAAATTTTGAAACGATTAGATGCGAGTGTTCAATAAATGTTTCAGCTGGTCACTCGTGAGTTTACTGAAATGTAGTTTTGCACCCGAGGAAGATTTAAACAATTTTAGGGACTATAAATCACGTGTTAGAAACAAATGTCAACGTTTTATTGGATGCAAAGTTTGTGTATCTGTCAAATATACTCACTAGCTCGGGAACTGATGTTGATTTATTGTATAACAGGGATCCTCAAACTTTTGGTAGTAGGATACCCAGATAAGGTAAAAACTCAAATTTTCCTTTCAGAATCAAACAACCATGGGTATAGTGTTAGTATGGACTTAACATTTTTTCCACATAATGACCTCATTAATTATGCAAATTAGCTATCTAATTTGGCCGCCGTAGTGAATAAATTAAACACTTTTTTAAAACATCATAACTATGTTATTTGTACAAGGATCTGACTAAAACTTGACAAATTGAATCAATATAAATAGCGTGAGGTTATGAAATAAAATGACAGAGATTGACAAAAAGGATAATTTTTAATGAATTTTCGAAATTTCTATTTCTTGAATGTTTGACATTTGTGCCTCATTATATATGCATGATGGTCACAACACTAAAACCTTGAATTCAATTGTATCCATTTTGGTTCAGAATCTGTAAGAGTATATGATAGACAATTGTTTTAATTTTCATGTCAATTGAATGTACATATCCCGAGCTGGTCAAGACCGTGCTCCACCTCCACGTGGTGGTCCTGGAAACAGTCTGCAGCAGTGCAGGCTGACTGAGCGAGCACGGATCGCAATGGGAAGGCAAACCAGGTCCTAAAAAATGCCGTGCAGAAGTCGGATGTGTCGACCGAAAGGTG
Source organism: Oreohelix idahoensis (assembly GCA_024509875.1). Taxonomy (NCBI): domain Eukaryota; kingdom Metazoa; phylum Mollusca; class Gastropoda; order Stylommatophora; family Oreohelicidae; genus Oreohelix; species Oreohelix idahoensis. The sequence goes on from JAMPIV010001486.1 coordinate 862,354, forward strand.
CAGATATTACAGCTACGGCGTAAACAGGCACAACGCAACCACCGTCCTTTTCAGGGCGAACGAGGAAGAAGAAGAAGAAATCCCATAAAACTAAATCTTTTAAACAAACGCACGATCGATGCTGATCCATAATTGAAATAAGAAATTGCACTAAATACAGCCTCCTCTGTTGTCTCTCTTTCCACATACACTTCTTTAGTACATCTATTCCATATCAATTTATTCAGTGCTTCATTGTTATTTTGGGTCTTCCCGTGTACACATTTTCTCAGTAGATCCTCCTTCGCGAAATCAGCAAACACTGGCCGTATAAAATCCATGACTGCCTGTGGAAGTCAACTTTTATGAGTGTATGTGTCTGGATTTAATTTATACTTACACCATGATTCACTTGGGCAACAGTCGTGGTTCGGGTTGACTTTAGATGAACCAACATGAGGAAGAACAGCCATCATTTCACGCACCATATTCTCTACATTTTCTGGATTCTGTCTAATTGCAAAGCCATAATGATTTTGAAGAGTGACTATCTTTTTATCAGTTAGCCTCCCATCTCCCCCTAAACCTTTTCCATCATCTAGCTTTATACCTTTGTTCTCATTTTTCAGCTTTCTTAATCGACACGCACATCTCTTCTGAACGTGACAACACATTCCAATTTTTCAACCTCTACATCCCCATATAGATTTGCTTCCTGGACTTTCGTGAAAGATGCAGAGTCCCCCTCACCCAAATTCTGTTTATACCTTAGCTTTCTCTTGTGTTCTGACCGACTAAATATCCGGACTGATCCAACCGCCTCCATTGCCCCAGCACTTCCACTATGGTTTATTTTATAGTTGTATATACGTGTCCACTTTTCATACTTCATAGAACCCTTCCTTTCCTCCCAGTGCTGACACCCTTTACAAATATTTGGGAGAACTTCAGCATCGACACACTTTCCAGTGTCCACTTAAATAGTGATCACCATTCCATGATGACTTGCACGACTCCTTCGTTGCCAAGTCCCATCAAAAGACACTACACAGTTTGTTCCATCTGACTCAGTTTCAGTAGACCCATCAGTCACCATGTCAGATGACTTGAACTCTCGTACTTCCTCTGCAGCAGAATTCATGCTTTCAATTGCAATGTCCTTACTTACTGAATAGATCCTGTGCAGCGTTCTCCTGTATGCTGTCTTTGCCATGGGTTGACTTGTGTTCATGTATATAGAAAAATTCTGCAATGCACTGTGGCCTCTCCCAATAGAACGCACAAATGCCATCATTTTCACATTTACTTCTTTGTGTTTGTGAGTAGCTGAAGATGATACATCAAAAATGTTGAAATTGGCATTCCATTCGCCACAGTTTGTGCACTTGATATTGATTTCGTGACAAAAGCCATTCCGAGTCTCTTCGACGATATCACAAGTAAGTGAGTACTGATAACATTTGTCACATCTAAAGTTAGCGCATAAAAACCCAAACAGCAATTTTACATACATAAGGATAAACCCATTTCTTCCGTTGTCATTTTTAGCTTGTCCTTCACTTTCTTGGACCGTTATTTATTTTGCTGAGGAGCACAGATGCTTTATAGCGTCACTATCGGCAATAGGTGTCTCATTGTCAGGCAAAGGTTTAGAAAGTGTAGTAGTGTACTGATTTCCAAGGAACTTACGTTTAACACGCCTCCAAGTCTTTGTATTTCCCATCACGAACAGAAGAAGCTCTGCTAACTACTATTATACATAATCAGTATAAAACTAGCTATAAATAGAGTTTATGTGGATGAAAATGCACAATGCAAGTGTTGAAATTTACGATCAAAGCTTTCTAGACACACACTTTTAAAAAATTGATAAGAAATCATAGAGTGATTCCCCTTGGAAAAGTTATAAATATCTTCTTCCTGTTGCCTCAGTATAATTATAATTTCGCAGTTTTACAATCACGTACCTTCATGTTGGGTCATTATTCACATGTTAACCAACAATAAACATTGATTGCTGTGCAAATCACTCAAGGGGGTGTGTGTAGAAAAACACTGATTCCTATCATACCAGAGTGTCTCTAAGCTTCTATGAATTATTTTTAGTACATGTTGACGATGATTTCAAGCATGAAAATGAAAATTGTTGGATTTTTATTTGTTTCAACCTTTTCTGGGTATCCTACTACCTTATTAAGTCCCGACGTGTCCATGGAATCATGTATACTGAACCGACCCCAGGCAAAACTTAAATAAATATAGTTAGTAAGTAATTATTATTATTACTTGGGAAGGTAAGATGTTGTTAAAGATGATTTATCATGTAATTTATATGTTGTCCATGTTTAGTTCTGTTATCAGTTAATCTACGCGCTAACAGTTCTATTCGTGGCCAGCATGATGTATTTTGCACTTACATAAATGTTAAATGAATGCGATATTAGTCTGACGTCACTTGGATATGATGACGTGGTTTTGGTGCTTAACATAACTTATGCAAACCGTTAGACGGGGCCTATCGTTAGTAGTTTTTGACCAAGGAAGACGTCAAAGCTGTTGCTCCTTGATTTTTAGAAGATTCAAGATTCTTTTACGTGGCTGTATATTTACAAAGGTCGCCTCTGATATTATATTAAGATTCCGAACAGAAGGATTGAGTTCGAGGAAATATTTGTTCAGAGAAGTATTGCAATCGCAATTTGATTATAATTAACTCCATGTCTGGTTTCCGATACTTTAGTGATAACCGTGATGGCACTGCGTAGTAAGTATTTGTCACGAGGAGCGAATGAGTTTGTATTTCGACTTTCTATACTCATTGTCTGCACAGACATCGTTTGTCAACAGTCATGGGACATCCACCAATTTTACAAGGAATGTTTACATAACAATAGACAGCGCTCGGCGTGAGCCCTGTAAACACAACAACATTCACCTGTCGAAAGTCATAAATGTCGCACAACAAGGAGACATTACATTAATAGTCCATCGCCGGACGTCGCGGGTGTGTTTACACAAAGTTAGTAATACCCAAGTATTATTTTGGTTAGTAATAGAACATAATTTGCAGTCGGCGACAGAAGGCCAAGTAATTTTACAATGCGTATGGTGGTCAGTCGGACTTCACGGATAATATTGAAGTAACGGAGAGTTATCTACCCTTCCAAGATGGAGGTGAAATTCGTTTCTCACCTTAGACGCCGAAAGAAAAAACATCAGGAATGTGTATATTTCGATGGATATCACCATGTTATGTTAAATTATAGAATAAAAGATACACCAGAGTATCTAGTGGTGTAGATATTTTCCTATAACTGACCTCGAAACCCTCGAATCGGTCGGTTGGATCGGAGGGTTGATCAGTGAGTTAACAATTCACTATCGTAAAACAAGCTATTGTTACCGAAACAGAACCAGGCTCGACAGTAAACATGACTCACTCTAATATCTTGGGGGCTAAGGAGATTTCTAAAATTGGATACTGGAATGTAAGAACTATGTATCAAGACGGAAAATTGGAAGAAGTAATGAAAGAAATGGATAATTATAAGTTGGACTTATTGGGTGTCAGCGAGTGTAGATGGACGGGGAAGGGCATAAAATATATTTCAGAAGAAAAAAAGCAAATTATATACTCTGGTAGTAATGATAATCGTCACACAGAGGGAGTAGCCATCCTAATGACACAGAAAGCAGCAGCATCGCTTATCAGCTGGGTACCTATCAATGAGAGGCTAATATTAGCTAGATTTCAGACACGATTTTTCAAGCTCTCAATTGTACAATGTTATGCACCAACTAACGACGCTCTTGATACCACAAAAGATGACTTCTATGAAGCACTTCTAAGTACCATCAACACAATACCCAAGCATGACATAATAGCAGTCATGGGTGATTTTAACGCCAAAGTAGGTGACAACAACGATGGAGTACAAAGATATCTCGGTACTCATGGCATAGGCTGTTTGAATCAAAATGGCGAAAGACTTCTAGAACTTTGTGAAATATCAAACCTCGTTGTGGCAGACACCATCTTTCCACATAAGAATATCCACAAGATAACATGGAATTCACCTGATGGCAGAACTAAGAACCAGATAGATCACTTCTGCATAAGCGCTAAATTTCGCTCATCAGTTCAAGACGTCAGAGCATACAGAGGTGCAGAGATCGGAAGCGATCATAACCTCTGCATAGCTAAAATGAGAATTAAACTGAAGAAGTTATACCAACCGAATAAAAATAGAAGAATAGATGTACACAGACTGCAATCAAATGATATAAAGAAGGAATATAATGTCAAAATGAACAACTATTTCGATGCTTTAGGCAAAATTGACAACGATATCACCACCAAGACAATCGATACTAAATGGGAACAACTGAGAACAGCAATGACAGAAGCAGCTGTAGCGACCACCGGATACCTAGTACATAAAAAGAAAAAAGCCTTTGATAGTCTACACCGCCCATCATTGTGGAAGATACTTACAATCTATGGTTTTCCAACAAAATATGTGAATATAATCAAAGCGCTATATGACAATGCAAGATGTTGTGTTAGAACAAATAAAGGGAATACAGAATGGTTTACAGTAGAAACAGGTGTGAAACAAGGCTGTATTATGTCACCACTACTTTTTGGAATAGCTATTGATTGGGTTATGAGAAACTATACCCACAATGAACAATTGGGTATAAAATGGACAAATGGAAAATTCCTGGGGGACCTGGATTTCGCAGATGATGTAGCATTCTTAAGTTCAACACCAAGACAATCCCAAGAAGCAATAAATAATTTGTGTCATCTCTCGGTTAAAATTGGTCTCCAAATAAATGCCTCTAAAACTAAAGCTATGAACTTTTCTAACGAGACCTTTGATATCATCTTGAACGGGGAAAAACTACAGAAAGTTGAAAGTTTCAATTATTTAGGCAGTAAAATGACTCAGGATGGTGACACAACAAGAGAAATCCATACTAGAATTGCTTTGGCAGCTAGCGCCTTCAATAGATTATCTAACATTTGGAAATTACGATCATTGAATATACATACCAAGCTTCGTCTGTTTAATTCAAATGTTATCTCAGTGTTAACATACGGCTGTGAGAGTTGGAAAATAACAAAATCATTGGAGAACAAGCTGAATACATTCGAGAACAAATGTCTTAGAAAACTCATGAACATCAGTTGGAAAGAATTCAAGACTAATCGACAAATAAGAGAAGACTCTAGGCAGAAATATGTCTCCGACTATATAAGGAAAAGACGATGGTCATATATCGGTCATGTCCTACGAATGCAAAACAACAGAATACCACTACAGGCGCTCACTTGGGTTCCTGAGGGTAAGCGGAAAAAAGGAAGACCAAAAGAAACACTCAGAAGAACAATAATAAGAGAAGGAAGAACGTTGGGCCTAAATAATGTGCAAGAGCTAAGAGGAGTGGCGTCACAACGAACAACCTGGAGAGCACTGGTTTCTGCCTTATGCGCCGTGTTTGGCGCTTAAAGAATTTATTATTATTATTATTAACGGAGACACAAAGTCGGTGCGAAAATCAATATGAACGAATAAATAACAACATGAAAGGAGTGAGAATACGAAATTATAACGAGAAGAACAACACTGCCCCAGACACCCAAAAGACGACGCAGACAGAATGTCTGGGAGAGGAAAAACAAGAAAACGATAATAGCAAAATATTACAGAAATTTTACACGGTAATGAGGACTGAATGTCTCACTAAAGGAAAACAAACGAAATTTCACATGACAAGAAGCGACCCGAAAAATCGCCATAGACGATTCAAACGATATATAACACTACTAAAGTTGTAGCTCGGCATTGCAAGAGAAGCAGTCCGCCGACAAACTTGGGTTCTCGATTTCACGAGAAAGAATCAAGACGTGTGTGTCAGTGAAATTCTTGATATGGACACCAAGTGGTAGAGACAGGGACCATTTGAGATACTCAGCCTTCGTCAACTACTTTGTTGGCGTTAATCACGGGATAAGAGCTTATGAGTAGGGCCAAACAGAAATACTGCGACGACACGCATCTCACAGATATTTAACGGCAACAAACCTACCAACCAAGACGGGGATTTTAGAAAAGAACTTGCCAGGCGGCGAAGGGACTTTCTACTAAACAATCACCCACACAGAAAAGTAATCCGCAATTACCTAGAATAAGGGATGCATTACTAAAGAGCTGTCCACGTGAAATTAATGATCTGAAGTTGCAGTAGCAAACGGACGATTTTACAACAAGTGCCTTTGAGAAATCTTGATCAGAAGTGCAAGAGTAGAGAGACGATCTTGTAAACCCAGTGCCTACCAAATTTATCGAGATCCTAAATTACTTGCAGTAATGGACAGATTCTCCCCGTAAAACTGATACGCCAGCAAATTCAAATATATACCAGATTTCACCATCATCACCACCTGAGGAAAATATCTTCACCACACATGGACATCTGCATATCAGACGAAGTCTCCACCGCATAACATTGTTTCAACACAACCTCGGAACAAGCAATCTCAGACGCGCGTGGCAATGTCAACACTCGCTTGGTGAGGAACAAAAGAACAGGCCATCGACACCTGACGAAATAAAGTGGACCGTCCAGTATTATTGAATGCAGACAAAGATTTGTCCAGTGTATACAAATACCCAGAGGTATATTTACAGTCAGTCAGAGACCCGAAACACGATATCCTTTTCATTAGTATTTAGGAGTTGCTTACATTTCATCATCATCATCACATAGTGTATACTTTAGATTCAGTTGTGTATTTTGCATTAACTAATATCTTTCTTCACAGGGATAGTTAATGTCATTCCTAGTTGCATTTGTATTAGGGTAATTGAATGTTGTTATATTTCAATAATTTAATAAATGTTGTAGTTGTGTTTACTTTACCAACACACGTTATTACATATATAGAGAAGGAAAGAAAGTGTGCGAAAGAGACATACTGTTCTTCCTTTCTTCCTCTTCTGTTCACTCAGTGTAATAGGGGAGGTGGGGGGCTCGTTAGCATTATAATATAGAGAGGGGGATGGAGTGGTAGGAGTTATAATGTCACGAGATCTAGAATCACTGGGACTGTCTGCGGGGAATTTATCCCAGAGTCTTACATTCGCCTTCTTCACTCCTGCTGCCTATTTCCAACGGGTTGCCAGGCAAATCTGAGCCATTGACAAAGCCAGCACCACACAGATAACTCTCTCTTTGGTTACCCTTCGGGATAACCCTGTGACAGTATTCCAGATATGTGAGGTTCTATGAAGGACAGTAGGAGCTTCAGATTACTCACATATATTGAATGTTTGACCATGAACATGTTTGCCTATTTCGTCAATTAAATTTCGTAATCTATGTGGACCTAAAACATCAAGACGTTGTGAAGTCATTTTTATAATTCAAGTTTTGGCACCACCCATACGACATTTGCTAAACATCTATTGCACGATTGCTCATTAAAAAAACACTACATAATTATCTAAAACAAGCCCTCAACAGAGATGGTGTCTATTAATGGGGATTTCGAATTGTCATGAACTTGTTTGTAATTTATATCAAAGTGGAACGGGAAAGAAAGGAGAAGTTTTTCAAGCATTCATCGAATTTTTTGCCGGTACGGCAAATTTGCATAAGTTCCAGCTGATCTGCGCATGACTGATGGTTGTCCTGCCAACGGGCGAATTTTGCAGAAAGATGTCGGCTGCCATGAATGCCGTGTGAAACTGTCCGTTGAAGATTTTTACTTTCAATGCATCTTTGTCCTGGAACCGAGTATTTTGAACTACCACCTATGGTAGATGAAGGCGAACGAGCATTTCAAGTCACCAGTCTGCCTGTCATCAAAGCCTCTCTGGTGTATACGGACGTTTGGGAGGATGGATGTTTCTGGCCATTAAGATAAGTACCTATGTATTGAAAAAAATAGTTTGTCCAGGTTACTTACTGGTGTGCCCTATGGTAATATGTAATTTTTATGAATGTTCTATGTATATTTATATGTCTGTTAGTTATACGAGTATATAAGTGGGAGGTTGGCGGGAGCTCTAGACTTGTCATGTCTTTTCGAATGACCGCAAGTCTAAAGCCGTTCTGTTAGGGAGATTTTGATTCATCACAATTTTGAGCAGAAGGAGACTTGAGTTTAACTCGTCCTTATCCTGTCTGTTATTGCTTTTATCAATATTATATGATTAGTTGTATCGTCTTGTTCATCTATATTGTATCTTCTTTGTACTCGGTTTCATTTTGCTAATTTACGTCATTGTTCGTTAAATATTTGTAGATCTTACCTGACTATCTTTCAATTCTACATGTCAGCTGTTTTTGTCAATGGGTCCTGTCTGGTCTATTTTAAGATTTGTTGTTGTGGTTTGACCTCATTTTTATTTCCGTACCGTTTCAATTGTATAATTTTATTTTGTTGATAGAAACCATTTTACTTACGTCTTGTCTAATATTGTGGCGTCATATTGTTCTGTACTTTACTCTTCTTTCATTTGTTTATGTCTTATTAATGCATAATATATAATAACATTGTTTACATAGTTCTTTATGCAAATATTAGATGACTGCATTATATGACTGCAATAATTACTGATTGCAGTGCACTAGTAGTTCACTAGCTACTATTCATTCGCCCGAAAAAGGCACATCATTATATAATATTAACAAAAAAAATTTTGTTGCTTACAATTAATTTGTAAAGCAACTTGATAGTTATCTGATTGACTAAGTGAATCACAGTACCATATTAGCCATTAGGCATATATTTTGACTAAGTAAGTTGAGTGAGTCATTGTAGATATACAAAATGTCTACGGAGAACATGATGTCTGTGCTGAAGGAGTTACTCCAGGATGGTAAAGATGATAGATTACAAGGCCCAGCACTTGAGAAATATGTGATGGACCAGTTTTTATGTCGGGCGGCATGGGATTTTGATAATTTTGTACATATGAATTTTCAATCCGTTCCTCATATGATAATGGCTAGAGATTTAGCAGATTTACTGCGTGGGAAACTTCGTATGTTTCTGGATCGACATATCCATGTGAAACATGATCATGTAATGAAAAATATACTACATGCTATACTCGACAACGATGTCCAGGGGAAGAAAAGAAAGGAGGAACACCAATGTAAAGAGAAAGCTCTTACTAGTGAGCTAATGCCGCTAAAAGTAGAGTATGAGAAAAATGAGTCAGTAATGAAATTTGATAATGTTACACCGAATAATCAGGTGTCACTCCTGAAATCTGATAATTTGAAATTCTATGATTTTTCTACTCGACAGAAAAAAGAGCTGGTGGATGAGGTAAACTCATTTAAGAACTTACTTGACAAATATAAGAGTGTCATTGATGTTCTAAATAATCTTAATACTACTTTAAAAGTAGACTGTGATGCAAAGGGGGTACAGATTCAAAAACTGATATCTGAGATTTCTGATTTAAGATCAAAGGTTAATATTTTAGAATTGGCGAGAGATCAGGTAGAATTAGCTGAGAAAAGGAGAGGGGAAGAAATGACTGTTGAGTAAGAAAATTTGTCACAGGCTCAAGCTCAAATGCAGAAATTACCAGAGGGGTTGACTGGAGATACCCATAAGGAAAAGTTGAATTGTATGGAATATGAGGACAAATTGGCAGCACTTGAGCTTGTAAATCAAGAGCTCAGACGCCTTGGGGATCAACAAGAAAGGTTGACTAGTGATAAGGTTTCTAATTTTAAGAAATTACTCACGGAAGCAATGGCAAACTACTGAATGAAAAAAATTGCCTAGAAAAATCACAAACAGCCAATAAAAGCTGGGGTTGATTGCCACGTCCTGTAAAAGATAAGCAACTAACTTAACTCACGGAAGAGAGGTGTACGAATATAAAACTGGAGAAAGTAATTAAGAGGCATCATCATCATGTGACATATTCTTTCCAGAACGTTGTCTCCATTACAGCTGCTCTGAACGCATCACGATTCTGGGCAAGTCGACCTGCATCAGCCAAAGACAAGTTCAGACTCTCTGTGATGTCCTGGGTCCACCGTCGTCTTCCCTTTTCCCAGGGACCATGCCTTCCATCACTGTTTTTTCCAGACTATTATGTAATTAAGAGGCAAAAGGAAGAAATTATACTCAGGGATTTACAAATTATTAAATTAAGAAAGAGGGTTGATGGGTTGCTGGATGTGGTGTTACACAATAATTTGTTGTCACACAGCAGTTATGACAAACCTAAAGTACGACATGCCATCTGTACTGATTATAAGGTTAAAATATCAGCACACCCAGGGAAGAATAGGAAATCATTCCGGGGGAGATATACCTTCCCACGACATCATAATACTGCCAATTCTGTGAATCAGTCATGGCGACATGATCAGAATGTAACTGATCTTAAAAAAAAGGCTGAGGTTGTTAAGAGTGAAGACAAATTTACTGATAAAAGTCATAATGTTGTTGATAAAAATAATAAAAACTTACAAGGTAATATTACTACCAATACACCTATACAAAAAGATTAGCTATGCCTCTACAGCTGTCTTATACGACATGCTCCAAATCTACAACCTCGCTGGTGATAGTTATCATACTCTGAGCAAACAGTATGATCCATCGTATGGAAGGAAATCGACATGCATGAGGAAAAGAAATTATCATGTTCCTCAGCCAACTAAGGTTGCTCATCACCCTTGTTCACAGTTTGGTGACAATGGGACTACTTATATCGGTAAAGGTGCTTATTCACGTACTGTTCTTGTGCGAAACCTACCACCAGGTACTACATGGCAGGCACTGGGTGATTTTTTTCACTCCACTGCAGACGTCAAGTTTTTACGTCTGTTACCATCTCCCAATATTCAGGATAGTGAGGCTTTAGTTTCCTTCTATACCAATAGGGACGCTCGTATGGCTGTTGAGCGGGACAATGGTGTGTATTTTCACCACCATTCCCTCTTTTTACAATTAGTAACTGATTCTGCTTCACGCAGATATTAACGAGTTATCATTTCGTCTTTATATTGTTATGTTTTTTTTAATACCTGTAAAAGACAGTAATTTTGTTTATCAGTATTCGCATGCTCAGCTAATGCAGCATGATGTGTCTGTCCTTTCGTCATTATTACGAAAGGGCATGCCACTAAAAGTAAAGTGGACGAAAGATACTCAGGTAGCTTTTGAGAAAATTGTAACTATTTTTAATTCACCTCCTATTTTGAGGTTGCCTGATACTCCCAAAATCTTTATACTCCGAACAGACACGAGTAATTTTGGCTTGGGAGCTACGCTGTTACAGGACTACAATGGTACACTACATCCTACCCTCTACATATCCAAAAAGCTGTCGGATACAGAAAGAAAATATTCAACGATCGAGAAGGAGCTTCTAGGAGTTGTATGGGCTATTCAAAAGCTGGAGCGGTTTTTGCTTGGTACTCCTTTCATCATATAGACTGAACAATGCTCAGTTGCGGCTTTGAAACGTGCCAACCGCAAGAACCAGAAATTGGCAAGATTTTCAATACTTTTGCAACCATACACGTTCGATATTCAACATATACCATGTTCGGACAACGTCGAGGCTGACGTGTTCTCCAGGAATCCGACTTCCGTACCTGAAGCCTAATTAATGCACTGTATACATACGTGAATTCATAACTTTGTTGGTAATCAAGACAACCTCTTTCAAACCAAGAAGTATACGTAAAGACAACCTATCTTCAAACAAGAAAGTGTACAGAAGAAAAAACTGTCTTGTTTACAGCCTACAATGGCTTATATATCATATTATGGACAAAAATGTGTTTTATTGCTCAATATCTCACGGGACATTTCGGAGATATGTGTTGTTACGGAGATCAAACTTTTACCATGTTTTCGTTTATGACTATGGAACTTACATCTTCTACAATTCAAGTAGCTACCAGAATTGATTACTGCTGTAGTAACACATGAAACTTTACTTGATGGCGCTGCTCTTTATTATTGACGAGTGTGAAGTGAATATTGACACAGTTGCTCCGAACATTCTACATTTCAAGGATTCTGATGTTTCCAGTATTTGGAACTGCATTGACTTTTCTAATTATATTGTATTTTAATGTATAATTATATTATGTATTTATGCATAGTTGATATTTAAATAATATTAATTAGAAATAGTTTACTATTATATTTAGACAGATTAAGTAATGTCTTGTCTTTACTTCTCTTTGATTAGTAATAATTTTGAATAGATAACACACAATTTATTTGTTCGCTGTATACTATTCTTCCTTACTTTTCTTTATTCTGATGTCTACGTTTTCTTGCTAAAAATATTTTCTTGTCTAATTTTCATAGCTCACTACTTTCTAATGTATTGTTTATACACACACACACATGCATTACATTTTTATTTTTAATTATTTTAGATTAATTATATTTATATATATGATTTTATTATTTAAATTACTACATAGTCATATAGTTACCACATTCTTCTTTTTAATTTATTTAATTAATAGTACATATTATTTAATAGTTCCATCACTATGTTTAGTTATTGATTTGTCTTCTATACTTCTTCAGTATCATAGATATCTCTAAGATGTTGACTATTGACGACATTTTCTATTAGTGACGTGTAATTAGATATACATTGATATGACATACGTTTGACGTATATTATGTTAGATAACGAAATTGACATTAGTTTTATATAAACATATCTGGATGTTTATATGATTTTTTTCGAGATGTTTTTGTTCCAAAATTCTTAGGACGAGATTAACTTAAATTGTTTCGGTCATATTTTTGAAAAAAAAAAATCGTTTCACAATTTTTTTTCAATCTACCTGGGGAGGAATTTGTTAAAGATGATTTATCATGTAATTTATATGTTGTCCATGTTTAGTTCTGTTATCAGTTAATCTACGCGCTAACAGTTCTATTCGTGGCCAGCATGATGTATTTTGCACTTATATAAAGGTTAAATGAACGCGATATTAGTCTGACGTCACTTGGATATGATGACGTGGTTTTCGTGCTTAACATAATTTATGCAAACCGTTAGACGGGGCCTATCGTTAGTAGTTTTTGACCAAGGAAGACGTCAAAGCTGTTGCTCCTTGATTTTTAGAAGATTCAAGATTCTTTTACGTGGCTGTATATTTACGAAGGTCGCCACTGATATTATATTAAGATTCCGAACAGAAGGATTGAGTTCGAGGAAATATTTGTTCAGTGAAGTATTGCAATCGCAATTTGATTATAATTAACTCCATGTCTGGTTTCCGATACTTCAGTGTTAACCGTGATGGCACTGCGTAGTAAGTATTCCAGATATGTGAGGTTCTATGAAGGACAGTAGGAGCTTCAGATTACTCACATATATTGAATGTTTGACCATGAACATGTTTGCCTATTTCGTCATTTAAATTTCGTAATCTATGTGGACCTAAAACATCAAGACGTTGTGAAGTCATTTTTATAATTCAAGTTTTGGCACCACCCATACGACATTTGCTAAACATCTATTGCACGATTGCTCATTAAAAGAACATTACATAATTATCTAAAACAAGCCCTCAACAGATGTAACAGCTTAATTGCTGTAAAAAGCTTGGGGTATTTTGTAGCAGTATTTACATTGCTCCAGTAGTCCTCAAAACGTACTTGATAGTTATTCAAGTTTATAGTTAGTTTTGAGGACTACTGGAGCAATGTAAATACTGCTACAAAATACCCCAAGCTTTTTACAGCAATTAAGCTGTTACATCTTACCGTCCGCTGCCATCAATGGTACCTATACCTTGTAGCGGTATGGCAGCTTGTGTACCCTGACAATCCCCAGAGCTATGCCAATGGGAGTTGTACTCCTGGTAGGTTCAACCATGCTGGACTGGTCTGCGTGGGTAGGGGTCAGACAAAAGCTGGTACCCTGGTCCTCCAGGTTGGGGGTTTTAGCACAGGGCCGACACCCCTGTCTGTGTAAAAAATCACACACGTTACGGAAACAGCAATAAATGGAAATACTTTGATGCGGGACGGACATCCGGAGTCTCAGGCTCGTATGACTGACAGTGGTGAAAGCCGAAAGGAAGCCACTGGCATGAAAACGGATGCCCAGACCGCAAAACACGAAACCAGAATTGGTTTTTGGAATGTCAGAACTATGAACGAGGCAGGAAAGCTGAGACAGATTACAGCAGAGATGAGGAACTACAAACTACATATCCTGGGAATAAGCGAGAGCAGATGGACAGGGATGGGGAGAATAATAACAGCTACAGGGGAAACAGTACTTTATTCTGGTAGAGAGGACGGTCAGCACAACGAAGGTGTAGCCATTTTCCTTAAGAAAGGAATGGAAAGGTCTCTACTGGAATGGAAACCCATTAACAACAGACTAATAAGAGCAAGACTGAGAGGGTGATTCACCAACACCACAATTATACAATAATATGCACCAACAAATGACAGCGACGAAGAGATCAAGGACGAGTTCTATCAACAGGTACAAAAGGAAATGGAAACTGTACCCAGGTACGATCTTATTATAGTAATGGGAGACCTAAATGCGAAAGTTGGAACACACAATAATTATAACGAAAGAGTAATGGGGAAATGCGGCAGTGGAACAGTAAATGAGAATGGGGACAAATTAATAAGCTTCTGCAGTATTAACAACCTGGTCATCGGAGGAACACTTTTTCAACACAAAGAAGTGCACAAGTTAACATGGGAATCACCAAACGGACAAGACAAAAACCAGATAGATCACATAATGATCAATGGCAGATGGAGACATGCACTACAAGACGTGAAAGTAAGAAGAGGCGCAGATGTGGGAAGTGATCATCACCTAGTAGTAGCAAGACTGAAGGTGAAACTCAGAGCTGCTGGACCAGTTGCAGTCAAACAGAAAAGATACAACATCACGAAACTTAAGGACCCCCTCACCAGAAAAGCGTTTGTGGTCGACGTAAAGAGACGATATCTGATTACCAAAAGCCAGGAAAGAACAGAGACCGACGATGTGGACCAGAAATTCAACACCATCTCAACAATATATAAAGAAAGCAGCAAGTCATGCTTGGGATTCCAGGAAAGAAAGAGCCAAGACTGGATAACACCAGAAACGCTAAACACCATAGCGAAGAGAAAGGAAATGAAAAGGAAGAAAACAGAAGCTAAGTCTCCCAGGTTAAAGGCAATATATAGTGAACAGTACAGTCAGCTGGACAAGGAAGTAAAACGTCAAACCCGTGCTAACAAAAGGACATTTCTGGATGACCTTGCAAGACAGGCAGAAGAGGCAGCACTGAGAAATGAACAAAGCACAGTTTATAAAATAACTAAAGCTATCAGTGGAAAACGAGGTGCAAACAACATAACGTTAGTAAGAGACAAGCAAGGAAATCTCATCACCACAGCACAGGGGCAGGAAACAAGGTGGGCAGAGCACTTCAGAGAAACACTGAATAAGGAACCACCAGAGACTCAGCTGAATGTTCCTGAGGCTGAAAGTGACTTAGACGTAAATACAGACATTCCACGAAAAGAAGAAATTATCACAGCTATCAAAGGGCTAAAAAATGGAAAAGCGCCTGGTCACGACAATCTGAATGCTGAGCTATTCAAGACAGACCCTGAACTAGCAGCAGAACTATTAGAACCACTATTTGCACAAGTCTGGGAAACTGAGACAACACCAACAGAGTGGAGAAAATGAACAATTGTCAAATTGCCCAAGAAGGGCGACCTTGCAGACTGCAACAACTGGAGAGGAATTACCCTCCTCTCAGTTCCCAGCAAAATACTAGGCAGGATAATCATCCAGAGAATTTCAAAAGCAGTTGACCATAAACTGAGGAAAGAACAAGCGGGCTTCAGAAAGAACAGAAGATGTGCAGATCATATATTTGCCCTCAAGAACATTATAGAGCAGTGCTCAGAATGGCAGAGACAGCTGTACATTAACTTTGTTGATTTTGAAAAGGCTTTCGACAGCATACACAGGGACAGCCTATGGAAAATTCTGAGGGCTTATGGAATTCCCAGCCGCATTGTTTCCATTATAAAAAGCCTCTATTCTAACTTTACGTGCAGTGTTGGATCGAGTAATGTAACTTTCGAAGTGAAAACAGGAGTACGACAGGGATGCCCCTTATCAACAACATTATTTTTGACAGTCATAGATTGGGTGATGCGCCAGACAACAGAGGGCAGTCCAAGAGGAATTAGATGGACAACGTTTTCTACACTGGAAGATTTGGAATATGCAGATGACATTGCACTGCTCGCGCATTCACACCAACACATTCAAGACAAAACTGATAGACTGAATAAGTATGGCCAGCAGGTTGGCCTGAACATCAATCTGAAGAAGACAGAGGTCATGACACTAAATGTGGGCAATCCTGAGCCAATAACAGTAAGGAACCAGAAGTTAGAACAGACAGACACATTTACTTACCTAGGAAGCATAGTAACACCTGACGGCGGAACAAGCAAGGACATTAACAACAGAATGAATAAAGCGAGAACAGCCTTTGCTATTCTCAACAACATTTGGAAGTCTTCCCAGTACAGCACAAACACCAAATTAAGACTGTATGAGAGCTGCGTACTTTCTGTGCTTCTCTATGGTGCGGAATGTTGGAGAGTAACAGAGAAGGAAATGTCGAAACTGTCCTCCTTCCACACAATCTGCCTAAGGAAAATTCTCCGAATCTTTTGGCCAAACACCATCAGCAACCAAGAACTACTTATTCGGAGTAACCAGGAGGACATGCACACCATCATAGCTGGCAGACGCTGGAGTTGGGTTGGCCATGTCCTCAGAAGGGACCCTGATACCATCGCAAGAACAGCTATGCTATGGACCCCCGAGGGAAAGCGAAAGAGAGGCCGACCAAAAACAACTTGGCGGAGAACTGTGGAAGCTGAGATGCAAAGAATGAACCACAGTTGGGGCACTGTACGAAGGATGGCCGCCGACCGAGCAAAGTGGAATCAATTTGTTGCTGCCCTACAAGACGCCACCAGGCGTGATGGCCGCTGACTGCTTTGACGGTTGGTGGTTATGGATCAAAGAAGAAGAAGATCTTACCGTCCCAAGTAATAATAATAAGTACTTACTAACTGTTACGCACAAATAATTACTTTTTCCAAAGTCTTTGTATGATCATTTTTCGTATGTATGATCATTTTTTGACTGAAGTGTGTATTATGTTTTTTACAGTCAAAGGGACATAACCCGAGTTATCGAGACTACAATTTTTTATGAGTTTGCCTTCTCTTGTATAGAGACACGTTCGGTCTATAATTTCTTGAACGAAGCGTGACCATATCTCCTTATTTGGTAGTATCAGTCAACTGTTGTAGATGTCTGAAACCTGTCTTAACGCTTCTGTTCATGACCATAAAAGGCGCGACTGTGTAAGACTTTTATCTCGAATGTTCTTAGAATTGCTTTGTGTGAATTGATACTCACGTAGATGAGTTCTGCGCATGTCAAAAACTGGGAGTTCGTTCTGTGTGTTCCGCCCAGCTGGGCAGTTTAGAAATGGTCTGAGTAGCGAGCGGACGCAACCTGCGTCTTGTGATTTTCTGAGGGAAATACATTGTCTTTGTGAGTTAGTTAGCTAACTAGACTATTTCCCAGTATTATTCAAGCCTGCCTGGAGGCATATGTTCGTGGTTGATTTCCGAAGAAAGGTAATTCCTCTTGTATCGAACTTTTTGCTATCATCTAGAAGTTCGTCATTTTGTCGCTCCTTGCTCGCCTGTGTGATTCAAAATGGAGAGGTACTTTGACTAGGTTTTTCGCCACCGGTATCTTTATACCTGAACTAGTTATATATATATATGGGTCGCTCTAGACCAACAAGACTATTGTCTGTGTTCCAGGATTCGTTATATCAGAGATCACGTCCAAGTCAGATGGTTAGACTTAGAAACGTTATAAAGGTCGGTTTGACCAGTATGCCCAGTATGCTAATCACGTGCAGACAGTAAACGGACTTATTGTATACATCTGATCTGCTAGCATCAGAAAGAGAGCATTTATTATTGTCTATGAACATTGAAGATCTGCAGCTGACACTGTTGCAGAAGTTATATATATTATTTATACAGCTTCACGAACCAGAACTTTATGATATCTGTTTACAATACAACTATTGAGTATTGAATCCTACATGACTATCAGTTAATATGATTTTTGAATGCTGCATTCGTTATACTATGCTGGTGATGACATAAATATCATGACTGTTTTGTGGCGTGCAATAAATGGTGTAAAACTAAAGCGAAGTTACCATTTCTATGACTCTACAAGTCATGTTGCCTGTGGTGTACCCTGTGAACTGTTCTACTGCAACACACACAGCAACATTCTAAATCAGAGAAGACACCTACATCTTGCACTTTAATACCAGGTGTCGATAGGGGTGGCAAATTATCATTTCAGCACAAATCCACCTTTATCATTTTTGGTTGCCATATGTTGGTTTACTCTGATACCAGCTATCAAGGGGGTCAACAAACCCAGACGTCATCATCAAGCTTTCAACATTACAGTTTCAACTCATCACCTCAATGTTTGATGAAAGATTTTGAAAGTACCCGGCGTTGCTGAAAGTTGGAAATTGTTTCAAAATACCAGGCGTTGCTCGTCAAGTTGGCAGTTTTCCTGATCTGTTAAGAAGGACAAGTGCCGTAACAACTGTTCCGGTCTCAGAGGTACTGTTGCGGGTTCAGAAGGTCAAGTGCCGGTTTGAGCAATTTATAAGATTCAGAAGGTCAAGTGCTCAAGTCAATTTGTAGAATTCAGAAAATCAAGTTCAGAAGCTGTTTCCTGTCAGAAGCTCATTTCCTTCGTCATGGCAGTTTATGAGAGCAGATATGGATCAACGTTGGATCATTGTCCTAAGAATGCTGATCACATCCTGTTCTGAACTGTGCTGACGTTGTGGATACATAGAAGTTAAGTGGCCTGTTTTGTTTGTGAACTGTGCCCTTATGTTCTAGCTGAGCCTTCTAAATTCTTTCACACTTTTTGCTATTTGTTACATGTTATATGTTATTTGTATTTGTATATTTATATGTTTATATTCAGCGGGTTTTCTCGGTTGGGCGGTGTCTTTCAGTGGAAGATACCACGTCACAGAGGTTCTACTGTTAGCGTTTCGTTAGGGACTGTGCGAATTTCCTACTGTGAAATTTGCTAGCGACAATCGTTGCTATATCTGTTTAGTTGTGACGAGTTGTGCTTTATTTTCGTTTTTTGTATATTTTTTTTTCTCTCTTTTTTTCTGTTTTTTAGTTTCGATTTCAATTGTTTGTATTTGTAGGTCTCCTCTTTTCTATTATTCAGTTCTTTACGTAAATTTTTGTGTATACACTGTAGCGTCATTTGTTGGTCATATCTTCGCATTTTGTCATCACATTCTTTGTGATATTTCTTTTTAGTTTCGCTGTTTATTTATTTGACTTATGCGAATGTTTTCGTAGTGTTTGATCTTTGTTGTTGTTTACATTGACTCTGATCTTTGTTGTTGTTTACATTGACTTTGATCTTTGTTATTGTTTACATTGTTGGTGACCTTTGTTATTGTTTACATTGTCTTGTTATTGTTTGCATAGTTCTTGCATGGTTAGCTTTCACTATTGTTACATATATGCTCATGCACTATTGGTCTATAGTGCACTTATCATAACTAACTGGTGGTTTTTTTTGCTTATGCACTATTGTAGTGCAGTTATGATAAATAACTGATGGTTATGCACTGATTTGTGTAGTGCACTGATAATTAAGAGGTGACTTGTGATATTATTATACATTTGATAATACAAGTTGGTGTCAAGTCTTGTTTCCCACAGAGATTGGAGTAAACATAGTGATTATACAAGCACTTTATTAAGTCTTGTTGCTATTAAGATTGAAATAAGATAATTAATTATTTCAGGTTCTGTACTCACATTTTAGACATCATGTCTACATTTGAGTACTTTATTGAGCAGGGTAAAGCCCTTGGGAAGACAGGTGATAAATTAGAAGAATTTGCGACTGTTCAATATGCCAAGGCATTGAAGTCGGAAGAAAAGAAAATGAAAGAACAAACTGAACAAAAGAGAATAGATGCTGAGATAGAACAAAAGAAACTGCAGATGCAGGTGGATGAGAAAAGATTACAAATGGAAATGGAAAAACAAAAAAGAGAAGCAGAATCTCAGGAGAAGAGACTTCAGGCTGAGGCTGAAAATAAGAGACTTGAAAAAGAGGCTGAAAATAAGAGACTTGAAAAAGAGGCTGAAAATAAGAGACTTGAAAAAGAGGCTGAAAATAAGAGACTTGAAATTGAGGCTGAAGAAAGAAAGTTACAGGCTCAGGTTGAAGAAAGAAAATTGCACGCACAGGCTGAGGCTGAAGAAAGAAGGTTACAAAGAGAGTCTGATGAGAGAAAAGCAAAAATGGAGCATGAAGAAAAACTCATAGCTTTAGAGTTAGAGAAGTTAAAGTTATTGAACGCTGGTAATGCTAATGATGCAAATAAGGTGTCAGATAAGACTAATGCTAAGGATTTCAAGCTTAATCTACCAGCATTTAATCCCTCAATCGATGATATAACATTTTATCTAGATAGATTTGAAAGTGCATGTAATGTGCATAATATAGATAAAACATTATATGTTTATCATCTGTCCAAGATACTTAGAGGTGATGCTTTGACTTTGTTGAGTATGGTAGATGTGCCTGACAAAAACAACTATGAGGTTGTCAGGGCGGCATTGTTAAAGAAGTACCAACTTAACGAGGACGGATATCGTCTTAAATTTAAAAACATGTTACCAGAAACTGGAGTTGAATTCTCTGAATTCATCTCAGGCATACGTCTTACTTTTTTCCGATGGGTTGAGTTGTCTAAGACAGAAGGTACATTTGAAGCCCTCATGGACTTACTACTTAGAGACAAGGTTATGTCTTCTGTTAATGAAGCTTTTCTTTCTTTTCTTCATGAGCGTAAGCCTAAAAACATAAAAGAAATGGAAGAATACTGTAGCCAGTATGTTACTGCGCATCCGCACATAACCATTAGTAACTCTAAGGTGAAAGAAGGTCTGCCGGTTGCTTCGGCAGCACCTTATGGCCCAAATTTTATGCGTAAATTTCAGGGTAGCCAGCAAAATTTCAATAAAAAGAGTAACCGTAATTATGCCCAGAACCATAGTAATCAATTCCAGGGTGATTCTTCTTCCCAGAACTGGAGACAACCTAATACTACACGTTATTCTACTCCGGTTAACTTTAGAAATTTTCACAAAGGTAATCGGTATAGAGGGAAATATTTTATGCAGAGACCTCAATACCAAGATAATAGAGGTTCTCAACAGCATAGAGATGGTAATGACAGTTATGGAAACTGGAACTCAAACCAGGATAAAAATTACAGTAGGGACTTTAATGATAATTGCAGAGGCAATAATGGTCGCGGTAGATCGCAACATAAGAGAAAAAGATATCAACAGACAAACTCTGTTCAACAAGAATCTCAGGGAGCAGATAAACAGGTTAATAATGATAAAGACCATAATGCTATCGGATGCTCATCTTTTGATTTTGGTAGGGCAAATAAATGTATCCAATGCAGTACTTTATTTGATCCGAAAACCGTTAGTACTCTAAGCTGTGGTCATCCTTTGCCCGCTCTTCCTGCTAATGTTGCTCATGATGGGAGAGGTTCTCTTATATTACATAAGGGGCTAGTAAATAGTAATCCAGTCTCAGTGTTGTTTGATTCTGGATGTACTACTGTCGGCGTTAGGCAATCTCTTGTAGATCCATCCTGTGCTACAGGAAAGGTCATCAAATGTGTCACATTTGGTGGCACGTTGGAAAAGTATCCTACTGCTATAATACATATTGCTACTCCTTTCTTCACGGGAGAGGTCCACGCGTGTCTACTTCCAAACCCTATTGCGGACCTTATTATTGGTCGTATTCACGGAGTTAGGGAATGTGCCCCACAGCAGATTGCTGTTTGGGAAGAGCAAAACATTGAAGCTACCAATGCGGTGGTCACAAGAGCACATGCTCTGGATCCACCTCAAACTTCATTAACTAATAATGATGAAGTAAATGACCAAGCTAGTCACTTGACTATTACACGTGACTCATTTATCAAATTGCAAGAAGACGATCCTTCTTTACAAAAATTCTTCATTCTAGCAAAAAAAGGTGATCCTAATCAGAACACTAATAGGAAATCTTGGATTTCTATGAAGAACGGCGTACTTGTACGTATGGTACAAGACTCGACTACGTCCACTCATTCACAAATTCTTGTGCCTAAGAGCATGAGATTGCAAATATTGCAACATGCTCATGACTCGCAATGTGCTGGACATATGGGTTTTTCCCGTACAAAGTCGAGGGTTCTTGCGGCTTTCTTTTGGCCATTTGTGAGCAAGGACATACGAATGTACTGTCGCTCTTGCAAAGTATGTCAGGAGGTCAAATCTAAAGGACCACGACATGCTGCGCCTATCCAGGCTGCTGACATTCCTATTCGCCCTTTTCAAAAAATGGCAATAGATATTATCGGTCCTTTTAGAATTAAGTCGGCTAGAGGACATCAATTTATCCTTACATGTGTCGATATGTGCACACGTTGGCCAGAGGCAATACCTCTCAAGAGCATCTCAACTGCTGATATCGCAGACGCTCTTTGGCTGATATTTTCTCGCTTGGGTTTTCCCGGAGAAATATTGTCAGACCATGGCACTCAACTTATATCAGACACTATGTCACAGGTAATGTCTATGCTACACATTAAAAGGTCTCTCAGCAGTATCTATCACCCAATGTCTAATGGGTTGGTCGAACGTTTAAATAGGACTCTGAAAACTTTACTTGGTAAAATAACTGAGGATCATCCTCAGGATTGGGACAGGGTCTTACCCGCGGCTCTCTTTGCGTATAGAGAGGTCCCCAATGAACATACGGGGTTTTCCCCTTTTGAACTTGTCTTTGGCGCGCAACCGCGCGGCCCTATGTCTTTACTTCACGATCTAATCACTGCCGATAATATTAGCGATGAGACTCAATCTTCTTATGAGTACGTCATTGCTCTTAGGCAAAAGATCATCGAGGCATGCAAACTAGCAACTTCGTCTTCCGAATTTGCTAAAGAAAAGGCAAGGCAGTTTGCAAATAAGAATAGATGTCTACGACAACTTTGTCCAGGTGACAAAGCTCTCGTTCTACTTCCTTCAAGGGAGAACAGACTTCTAATTGCATGGAAAGGTCCATATGCAATAGTCTCCAAAATTTCTGATGTCGACTATGTTGTCGATATTGATGGAAAGCATAAAACTTTCCACATAAATATGCTCACGGAATTTTATGAAAGACCTGACTATTTGCAGCCTATTTTCCAGGCTACGGACAATTCTCAAGCACCTCATGGTCAGTACTCATCTCTGTCAGTTATACAGGATGAGGAAACTACTTTTTCTGATGTCAATCTTCCTCTTTCTATGGTCCCACTTTATTCTACGGAATCTTGGAAAAACGTGACCGTTTCTCCAAATCTTTCCGCTGAGGAACATCGACAAGTTTCTTCGATGTTGCAAACATTTCAGGATGTTCTTACAGACATCCCGGGACACACACATGTCATTGAACATGACATTGTGCTAACTGATCATAATCCTATCAGAGTCAGACCCTATCCAATACCTATCCATTTCCAGTCTCAAGTCGAAAAAGAATTGGATGAAATGATACGTTTGGAAATCATTGAACCATCCACTTCAGCATACTCTTCGTCTATGGTTATTGTTCGAAAGAAGGATAATAACATTCGCATTTGCGTAGATTATCGCAAATTGAACCAAGTTACGAAGTTCGATGCTGAACCTATGCCTTCATTAGAAGAGCTACTCAATAAACTTTCTAATTCTAGATTCTTTACCAAACTAGATTTGTCTAAAGGTTATTGGCAAGTCCCGCTAACTGAACGTGCCAAACCTTTTACAGCTTTTTCTACACCTAGGGGTTTATTCCAATGGAATTTCATGCCTTTTGGTCTTATGAACGCCCCTGCTACATTCGTACGCATGATGCGGCGAATTCTCGCATATCGTACAGATGTCATAGCATACCTAGATGATATCTGTCTATTCAGTGATTCCTGGGAAGATCACTATTTGGTTTTATACGAATTACTCGTGTTGGTCGTGGTCTTTTAAAGACAGAGGACCACAATGTTTCAAAAATACTTAACATTTCGGTCCCTAAGACGAAGAAACAAGTAAGGAGTCTATTAGGTTTGATCCAATTCTACGGACGATTCATTCCGAATCTGTCCTCCATTATGGCACCGCTTTCTACTTTATTGAAGAAAGGGTCGCCTAATCTGATCCGCTGGTCTAAAGAATGTCAATCCTCATTGGACCAGGTTAAAGCCCTATTTTCATCTCCACCTATTCTTAGGTTACCTACTATTGAGAAGACTTTTGTTCTTCGAAGTGACGCCTCGTCAACTGGGATTGGGGCAGCACTAATGCAGGAGTATTCTGATACTCTGCATCCGGTGATGTATATCTCTAGGAAATTAAATGCTGCAGAAAAGAATTACTCGGTTTTAGACCGTGAGTTATTGGCTATGGTATGGTCTATTCTGAAGTTACAAAGATTTCTTCTAGGCGCACATTTCATTGTGGAAACCGACCAGAAAGCGCTTACTGCTATTCAGAGCAAAAACTTGAAGAGCTCGAGGTCCACTCGTTATGCCATAGCTCTTCAACCATTTCATTTCTCGGTTCGAGCTATCCGTGGTTCGGATAATGTGATGGCAGACATTCTGTCCAGATGCCCACACGATTCCACATGATTCTTCTGTCATATATATATATATTTCCTGATATACAGTCCAATATTATAATGACATGTTAGTAGATTTTTTCTCACTTTTTTGAGGGAAATTTATAACATTGTACCATGTAATTATCTAAGAAGGCTTAGTTAGTGATATACGGGCCAAAAGATCACTCGGCCACATTTAAATAATATATTTGCATAATTGTATTAAGAGATTTACCAGTTGTCTTTAAGATTTGTGTTATTGATATTTTCGCAGCACATCATTGAAGTCTGCGAGATTATGTCCATTGTGGAACTTTGAGGATATCAAGTCCTGTCCTAGATTGGGAGCGGATGATGTCCACATCTTCTATTGCTTGTTTATGTCAACAAAGAACAACATTGTATTACTTATTAATTACTGATGCATTATATAATGTAATAAAATAGTGCGGTATATTAATATATTACACCGCTGTTTGCACAACACATTATATGATATCATAATAATATATTTAATTTCATATATTGGTATTAGAATAATTTGACTTTCATTATGATGTTGCCATCATTGTGGCGTGTGTTGGTGGCACCTTCCTGGATATACGCGAATACTTAGATCAATTTTTTCTCTAAGGACCTGGGATATGATCTCAGTTTCGCTCCATGTGTTGAGCTAGTTTGTTAGTGTAAAGTTTCTTTTCTTCTTTCCACTCTAATGAAGTGTCAGTCTGTATGCTCTGTAAGGAAGAGTGGTGTGTTGTTGAGATCAGGCATGCCCCAGTCTACCCAGCTGTAAATGGGTAACTCACCCTAGTCCTGAGTTAGGGAAGGCAAAGGCTCCAGGGGAAGCAGGCCCTAAACTTGGTCACTCCAACCGACGCAGGATGGTGTATGTATGAAGTAGAAGTGTAGAGTGTGATTACCGCGAATGGTGTACTGTTCGTGTGCTGACCAATATAACCACTCATACAATTGTGTCTACAAGGCACCAATGCATACTGCTGGAATCTTTGTTTACTCAATTTATTCAGACGTACACACTGGGACATACGAGTACATCATGGTATGTTGACATATCAATTTGTAGGTATACATAGCAGATCTGAAGTCATGACACATTCAGAAATAATGGGCAGTACATCAAAAGTTCAATTGTCATGATACATTATGGCCGCATCCCCCTATCTGACTAAACGCGTCAGTGAAGGCAGATCGGTAAATAACTAAAGTTACTTGACGTCCATAGTTTGTAGCATATATTATGAAACCACGAAAGAGGGGGTTTCTAGCAAGATTGAGATCTCCCTGTCACTGTCCGATAATAGGATAAATAATCTGTTCTCTTGGCAGTGATCAAAACATATGATGACCGAAATCTAACATGGCCGCCTCCCTGAGTTGTCGTTCACTCATTCATAGGAAGGAGAATATAAGCCAGAGTTAATTTATAATGGGTATATAAATGATTTCATAAATGTTTCCATACAGCTCTACGGTGATCAGGTTAATTCACGTAGCCATAACCGCTGTAGGAAAGTCTGTCATCTTCGTCGATACAAAACACGACCCTAGCGATACGAAGCACAATGTTCCATCTAGGTCGAATCGACATGAGATCATCAAAATAGGGTCTGGCAATACATGGAGTCCGAATTATACATTGTACCGTACCTTAGGAGAGTCTCTAACATAAACTATAGTAGAGATACCATCTCCTTTAGAAGAAAACCACTTCATGAATCATATTTCCTTAAGAATCTACCAGCCCTTTGAAAAGTGCGTACCCGCCATTATCACGGTACATCGGAACTCATCACGACTTGTCAAGACAACTCATACTTCCGCTAGACCGGAATAATAAGAATCTAGTCCCTCCTACCCATCCAAAATATACAATATAGGACTGATTCTACTTGTACTAATAATATGTAATACATATGAATTCAGGCCATAAACATAATAAGCAAATTAATATATTTTCTGGCCCTAAAAAATAAGTAAAAACGTAAGCGCAATATCCTTGCGCCGGATCAATATCAAGAACGATTACTCCTATAATCAAAAGTGTGAATCAAACATGGATTCTCTCGCTTTTACCATAGACAGCATTTTCATACACAAATGAATGAATGTCTATATTTTTTCCATATTAAATAGCCATATCGATTTTTGTAATATGTGCGTCAAAATATGCACGCAACAGATTACCACACCCCTCGGGAAAAAAAAATGGTACATTTTTTTTTTTTGAAATACATCTAGGAGCAACATACAATAGGCTCACAACGCACCAATAACAATGCGCAGATGATAAGCATAAGTTTTATGACCTTAGAGAAAGTACTTCTCTAAGTATAAATATTTCCAGAGAGGTGTCACCAACGCATACTACAATATTAGCAATGACACAATTTCCACATTAGTTTATACATAAATTTCATCTAAGATATCTTAACATCATGATCATCAAAGACGAAAAACATTGAAAGATCAGCGGTGAATAAATATCAATGAACCGCTAAGTAGTGTTACAATCAATATATGATATATTACATATGTGTACACATTTCAACATAGAAACAACTGTATCAAAGTTGTATAACAGTTATGAATCATGTGGGCATCTAGACAAAATATCTGCCATCACATTTTCTGACCCACGGATAGCTCGCACCGAAAAATGAAATGGCTGTAGAGCAATCGCGTATCGCGTTGATCTCGCGCTCTTCAGATTTTTACTCTGAATAGCCGTAAGAGCTTTCTGGTCAGTTTCCACAATGAAATGCGCGCCCAGAAGAAATCTTTGCAGTTTAAGGATTGACCAAACCATAGCCAATAATTCACGGTCTAGGACCGAGTAATTCTTCTCTGCGGCATTTAATTTCCGAGAAATATACATCACAGGATGCAGAGTTCCAGAGTACTCTTGCATTAGTGCAGCTCCAATCCCGGTGGATGAAGCGTCACTACGAAGAATAAATGTCTTATCCTTAGAAGGCAATACTAGGATAGGTGAAGTAGAAAACATAGTTTTAACCTTATCCAAAGAGGATTGACATTCTTGAGTCCAATGGACTACATTAGGAGACCCTTTCTTTAGCAAGGAAGAAAGAGGTGACATAATGGAGGACAGATTCGGGATGAATCGTCCATAAAATTGTATTAGACCTAAGAGACTTCGTACTTGCTTTTTAGTCTTAGGAATAGAAATGTTAAGTATCTTACTTGTATTATGGTCTTCTGTTTTTAGGAACCCATGACCAACACGGTGTCCTAAGAAAGATATTTCGCTAAAACCAATACATGCTTTCGATGGTTTCGCTGTCAGGTTATGCTCGCGTAAGATAGACAATAGTTCATTTATACCATTATAGTGATCGTTCCAAGTATCACTGAAAAGACAGATGTCATCAAGATACGCAATGACATCTGAGCGATGAGATAGGATTCGACGCATCATGCGTACAAATGTAGCAGGGGCGTTCATAAGACCGAAAGGCATGAAATTCCATTGGAATAGACCCCTAGGCGTCGAAAAAGCAGTAAACGGTTTGGCGTGTTCGGATAGTGGAACTTGCCAATATCCCTTAGACAAATCGAGTTTAGTAAAGAAGTGAGAATTCGATAGTCTCGTAAGTAGCTCTTCTAGTAAAGGCATAGGTTCAGCATCGAATTTAGTCACTTGATTCAATTTGCGATAATCCACGCAAAGACGTATGTTATTGTCTTTTTTCCGTACTATAACCATCGGCGAAGAATATGCTGATGTGGATGGTTCAATAATTTTTAACTCTATCATCTCATCTAACTCTTTCTCTACCTGTGCTTGAAAATGTATCGGGATAGGATACGGTCTGACTCTTATAGGACTATGGTCAGTAAGAATAATGTCATGTTGAATGACATCAGTTTGACCAGGAATGTCAGTAAGGACATCCTGAAATTGTTCTAACATAGTAGAAACTTGTTTCTGCTCTCCTGGAGATAATTCTGGAGAAATTGCAACATCTTTCCATGATTCATTAGAGTGAAGAGGAATCATTGGAAAAGGTAAATTTACATCCGAGAAACTCGTTTCCTCATCCTGTATTACTGACAGAGATGAGTACTGTCCATGTTGGACTGGAAAATCGTCCGTTGCCTGGAAAACAGGTTGTAAATAATCAGGACGTTCATGGAATTCCGTGAGCATGTTGATGTGGAAGGTTTTACGCTTCCCGTCAATATCGACGATATAGTCAACATCGGAAACTTTTGATATTATATCGTACGGACCTTTCCAAGAAATGAGAAGTCTATTTTCCCTACAAGGTAGCAAGACAAATGCTTTGTCACCTGGACAAAGTTGACGCAAACATCTCTTTTTATTGGCAAATTCCCTTGCCTTCTTTGAGTTGGGTACCATGGTCGGATAATATTTCTGCTGGAAACCCCAGACGAGAAAATATTAACCAAAGAGCATCTGCGACATCAGCAGTAGTTATGCTCTTTAGAGGAACAGCCTCCGGCCAACGTGTGCACATATCAACACACGTCAAAATAAATTGGTGTCCTCTAGCAGACTTTATCTTAAATGGACCAATGATGTCTATCGCCATTTTTTGAAATGGCCGAATGGGAATGTCTGCAGCCTGAATAGGTGCATCATGGCGTGGACCTCTGGATTTAATCTCTTGACATACTTTACAAGATCGACAATAGATTCGTATGTCCTTATTCACAGCAGGCCAAAAGAAAGATTGAAGAACTCTAGCTTTAGTACGGGAAAAACCCATATGTCCAGCACACTGCGAATCATGAGCGTGCTGTAAGATTTTAACTCTCATATTTTTAGGCACAAAGATTTGAGAATGAATGGACTTAGCGGAGTCTTGTACCATACGTACAAGTACGCCATTCTTCATCGTAATCCAAGATTTACGATTTGTATCCTTATTCGGATCACCTTTTGTTGCCAGAGTAAAGAATTTCTTTAGAGTAGGATCATCTTCCTGCTGTTTGATAAAGGAATCGTGGGAAATCTCCAAGGGATCATCGTGGATCTGCGCATCATTATCTTCAGAATGTGAAGATTGTGGCATATTAAGAGCTTGAGCCCTAGTGATTACTGCATTAGCAGATTGCATATTAACATTTTCCCAATTAGAAATTTGCTGTGGAGTGCATTCTTTCACTCCATGAATGCGACCGATGATAAGATCAGCGATCGGATTCGGCAAGAGACATGCTTGCACCTCTCCTGTAAAGAAATTCGTAGCAATATTGATAATGGCAGTGGAGTACTTCTCCAATGTGCCACCAAATGTTACACATTTGACTATATTGCCTGTAGCTCGAGAAGGATTTACGAGTGATTGCCTCACTCCAATGGTAGTGCACCCCGAATCGAAAAGAATTGATACCGGAGTACCATCTATTAGGCCCCTATTAAAGACAAGAGCACCCCTTCCATTATGCGCAATTGACGCATGGAGAGCGGGAAGCGGGTGACCGCAGCTTAAAGTAGACACTGTGGTTGGATCGAATAATGTTTTGCATTGCGAACACTCAGATGCTCTAGCAAAATCGAAAGCGGAATTTGCTACACTGTTGGAGTCTTTTTTATCATTATTCTGATTATCGGTGTCGTGGAACTCCTGTTGTGCAGAGTTAGCCTGGTAATAAGATTTACCATGTCTTTTGTGTTGTGATCTACCTCGGTTATAATTGTCTCTATAATTATTATTGCCTCTGTTATAACCCCTATTTGGGTTTGAATCATAATATTCATGATCATAATCATCACGCTCGTTATATTGAGTATCCCTGTAATATTGTTTCTGTTGTCTCTATGAAGCACTTGGGTAGTTCCTATAGCTACTCCCTTTCCGAGAATTTCTAACATTATGGGTACCCCTCGCGTGTCGAGGACTATCAGCTCGATTCCAGTTCTTCGAAGAAGAACTCTGATTTGAGCGGTTATCTTGGTTTTGATACTTATTCCAATTAACCTTTTTATCAAATTTATTTTTAGCTCCTTGGAATTTGTGTGAGTAATTCTGATTATATTCTGTTGCCGAAGCAACTGGCATACTCTCTTTAATGTTAGAGTTACTAAGAATCATGTCAGGGTGTGCCGTGGCATACTGGTCACAATATTCTTCCATTTGCTTTATTGTACCAGGTTTACGCTCATGTAAGAACTCTAGGAATGATTTATTTACAGAAGACATGACCTTGTCTCTTAGCAATAAATCCGTAAGACCATCAAATGTTTTCTCTGTTTTGGATAATTCAATCCATCGTGAAAGTGTAATTCGTGCTTTTGAGATGAAATCTGAGAATTCTACACCACCTCAGGTCTCATTGTTTTAAACAAAAGACGGTAACCTTCCTCAGACAGCTGATATCTCTTTATCAAAGCTGCCCTAACAGCATCATAATTATCTTTGTCGGCCTCTTCAACAAAATATAACTTACTCAGAGACTCCCCTTTTAGATTTTCAGACAACTGATTCACATACTGTGATTTGTCAACATTATGAGATCGACAAGCCCGTTCAAATCTAGAAAGCCAAAATGTTATGTCATCACTGGTAGGGTTAAACGCTGGTACCTTGACCTTGTACACAAAGGGTTTACCATTACCACCAGATGCCTGATTAACATTACTCATACATGTCAATTTTAATTTCTCTAATTCAAACTCATGTTCTCTTATTGCTTTTCTCTCTTCAGCTTCTCTATCTAATCTTTTCTGTTCTGCAGCAGCAGCAGCTTCTAATTTTTTCTGTTCTGCAGCAGCAGCAACTTCTAATTTTTTCTGTTCTGCAGCAGCAGCAACTTCTAATTTTTTCTGTTCTGCAGCAACTTCTAATTTTTTCTGTTCTGCAGCAACTTCTAATTTTTTCTGCTCTGCATCAGCTTCTAATTCTAATCTTTTTTCTTCAGCTAGAGCTTTCCTTTCTTCTGCAGCAGCTTTTTTTTCTTCTATTTGAAGTTTTCTCTCCTCAGCCGCAGCTTTTTTTTCCTCAGCAGCACCTTTTCTTTCTTCAGCAGCAGCAGCAATTTTTTTCTCTTCTGCAGCTAATGCTTTGTCATATTGAGCAACAGCCCATTGTTCTAAGTCTTTTCCAGTCTTATCAAGAGATTTTCCTTGTGCAATGAAATAATCTAATGTAGACATATTGTCTTCTTAAATCAGAAACCTGAAAAAGTAAATAAATTACCCTCTTTCACGTTAATGAGAGACAAGTCTATACCATAGACTTAGTCTTAGTCCAAACTTCTATGGTTTATAATAACCAATGATAACTTGAGTACCTATGGACACAATAACTGTATCTCAAATACTGTGGGAGACAAGCCTTACAAAGGTCTTGTATACCTCAATGTAATCAAAGATCACTTGAGTACCTGTGGAAAAAATATTTCCCTTTACCAATCACTTTGGGAGACAAGCCTTACAAAGGTCTTGTATACCTCAATGTAATCAAAGATCACTTGAGTACCTGTGGAAAAAATATTTCCCTTTACCAATCACTTTGGGAGACAAGCCTTACAAAGGTCTTGTACATTTTGTTTTATAACAATAACAATCATAAAGTACTGATCTGTACTATACTATCAGTGTATACCACTATACGTCATATGTCAACTAAAGACATTACAAAGGACAAACAAGAAAAGACAATATGAACACATTTGCAGAGATCAAATTAAATTAAATAGGAGAAATGAAAAAAATGATCACAGAAACCGTGATGATAACTGCCATAATATAACAAGACAAATACGCCACAGTGTATAAACATAAGGGTGTAAAGAAATCAAAAATAGAAAAGATGAGACCTACAATTATACAAACAAATCAAACAAAACTAAGGAACACAAAATTATTACCAAAAACAACGAAGAAAAGAACACCTCATCACAGCTAACAGAAATAGCAGCAAATTGTTGCTAACAAATTTCCAATTAAGAAAATGTGTACCTATAGAATACTAGTCCAGACCAATGTCACTCGGCATACCTTGTACTAGTCACACAGAACATAAACTAATTTAATACATAACAAATAACATGTAAGCATAAATAGCATATAGCATACAATATAATTTATGTCATGAATGGAATGTGTTGCAGGTATAGTGTTGTAAAGCAGGCACAGTTATTTTAATACTAATAACTTGCCACTTTATTCAGTAATAGATTTAATTTTAAACTATTACACTGTCAATTTTTCTCTGTTGAGCATATGAAGATCCAACGATGAACTATGCACTTTATGTTCAACAACACTGTGATTCTTCTGTACGTTGAGAAATGTCAACAATACTGCTCCAGATATTTTCTACACTTGATACCACTGTCCTGTGTAATACTGTCTGTACAGCGAAAAACTGTCAACAAGCGCTGACCTAGATACAGCATCCTATCGGTAATACAGGTCAAGCTGACATCGACTGTATAGCTGTCCTACTGGTGTTGATGTGTTCAAACAAATGTTCTTTCAGCTGTAAACTGTGATTCTCAACACAAAACTGCGTAAGCTGGACCCAGGAATCTGGCTCGCCACTGTAAAGTTTCTTCTTTTTATTTCTTCTTTCCACTCTAATGAAGTGTCAGTCTGTATGCTCTGTAAGGAAGAGTGGTGTGTTGTTGAGATCAGGCATGCCCCAGTCTATCCAGCTGTAAATGGGTAACTCACCCTAGTCCTGAGTTAGGGAAGGCAAAGGCTCCAGGGGAAGCAGGCCCTAAACTTGGTCACTCCAACCGACGCAGGATGGTGTATGTATGAAGTAGAAGTGTAGAGTGTGATTACCGCGAATGGTGTACTGTTCGTGTGCTGACCAATATAACCACTCATACACTTGTGTCTACAAGGCACCAATGCAGACTGCTGGAATCTTTGTTTACTCAATTTATTCAGACGTACACACTGGGACATACGAGTACATCATGGTATGTTGACATATCAATTTGTAGGTATACATAGCAGATCTGAAGTCATGACACATTCAGAAATAATGGGCAGTACATCAAAAGTTCAATTGTCATGATACATTATGGCCGCATCCCCCTATCTGACTAAACGCGTCAGTGAAGGCAGATCGGTAAATAACTAAAGTTACTTGACGTCCATAGTTTGTAGCATATATTATGAAACCACGAAAGAGGGGGTTTCTAGCAAGATTGAGATCTCCCTGTCACTGTCCGATAATAGGATAAATAATCTGTTCTCTTGGCAGTGATCAAAACATATGATGACCGAAATCTAACATGGCCGCCTCCCTGAGTTGTCGTTCACTCATTCATAGGAAGGAGAATATAAGCCAGAGTTAATTTATAATGGGTATATAAATGATTTCATAAATGTTCCCATACAGCTCTACGATGATCAGGTTAATTCACGTAGCCATAACCGCTGTAGGAAAGTCTGTCATCTTTGTCGATACAAAACACGACCCTAGCGATACGAAGCACAATGTTCCATCTAGGTCGAATCGACATGAGATCATCAAAATAGGGTCTGGCGATACATGGAGTCCGAATTATACATTGTACCGTACCTTAGGAGAGTCTCTAACATAAACTATAGTAGAGATACCATCTCCTTTAGAAGAAAACCACTTCCTGAATTATATTTCCTTAACAATCTACCAGCCCTTTGAAAAGTGCGTACCAGCCATTATCACGGTACATCGGAACTCATCACGACTTGTCAAGACAACTCATACTTCCGCTAGACCGGAATAATAAAAATCTAGTCCCTCCTACCCATCCAAAATATACAATATAGGACTGATTCTACTTGTACTAATAATATGTAATACATATGAATTCAGGCCATAAACATAATAAGCAAATTAATATATTTTCTGGCCCTAAAAAATAAGTACAAACGTAAGAGCAATCCATGCGCCGGATCAATATCAAGAACGATTACTCCTATAATCAAAAGTGTGAATCAAACATGGATTCTCTCGCTTTTACCATAGACAGCATTTTCATACACAAATGAATGAATGTCTATATTTTTTCCATATTAAATAGCCATATCGATTTTTGTAATATGTGCGTCAAAATATGCACGCAACAGTTAGGTATATATCCGCGCATCATACGTGCGTTAGGAGTCTAGATTTTTCCGGCTCCAGGATTTAAAAAAGATTGTTTCATTTTTTTTCCCGGGAGGGTGCGGTAATGTTACGCACAAATAATTACTTTTTCCAAAGTCTTTGTATGATCATTTTTCGTATGTATGATCATTTTTTGACTGAAGTGTGTATTATGTTTTTTACAGTCAAAGGGACATAACCCGAGTTATCGAGACTACAATTTTTATGAGTTTGCCTTCTCTTGTATAGAGACACGTTCGGTCTATAATTTCTTGAACGAAGCGTGACCATATCTCCTTATTTGGTAGTATCAGTCAACTGTTGTAGATGTCTGAAACCTGTCTTAACGCTTCTGTTCATGACCATGAAAGGCGCGACTGTGTAAGACTTTTATCTCGAATGTTCTTAGAATTGCTTTGTGTGAATTGATACTCACGTAGATGAGTTCTGCGCATGTCAAAAACTGGGAGTTCGTTCTGTGTGTTCCGCCCAGCTGGGCAGTTTAGAAATGGTCTGAGTAGCGAGCGGACGCAACCTGCGTCTTGTGATTTTCTGAGGGAAATACATTGTCTTTGTGAGTTAGTTAGCTAACTAGACTATTTCCCAGTATTATTCAAGCCTGCCTGGAGGCATATGTTCGTGGTTGATTTCCGATGAAAGGTAATTCCTCTTGTATCGAACTTTTTGCTATCATCTAGAAGTTCGTCATTTTGTCGCTCCTTGCTCGCCTGTGTGATTCAAAATGGAGAGGTACTTTGACTAGGTTTTTCGCCACCGGTATCTTTATACCTGAACAAGTTATATATATATATGGGTCGCTCTAGACCAACAAGACTATTGTCTGTGTTCCAGGATTCGTTATATCAGAGATCACGTCCAAGTCAGATGGTTAGACTTAGAAACGTTATAAAGGTCGGTTTGACCAGTATGCCCAGTATGCTAATCACGTGCAGACAGTAAACGGACTTATTGTATACATCTGATCTGCTAGCATCAGAAAGAGAGCATTTATTATTGTCTATGAACATTGAAGATCTGCAGCTGACACTGTTGCAGAAGTTATATATATTATTTATACAGCTTCACGAACCAGAACTTTATGATATCTGTTTACAATACAACTATTGAGTATTGAATCCTACATGACTATCAGTTAATATGATTTTTGAATGCTGCATTCGTTATACTATGCTGGTGATGACATAAATATCATGACTGTTTTGTGGCGTGCAATAAATGGTATAAAACTAAAGCGAAGTTACCATTTCTATGACTCTACACGTCATGTTGCCTGTGGTGTACCCTGTGAACTGTTCTACTGCAACACACACAGCAACATTCTAAATCAGAGAAGACACCTACATCTTGCACTTTAATACCAGGTGTCGATAGGGGTGGCAAGTTATCATTTCAGCTCAAATCCACCTTTATCACTAACTATATTTATTATATATATTGATAGTATTCCCTTTATTTCTCTATGTAATTTGTGTATATCTGAAACTTGTGTGCATAGATACATGTAATGGTCCATACACAAGCAGAAATAAAATATATGAAAACTATTAATTACAGTGTAACTCATTACATCTTTTCATAATTTGTAATATTTTAATAATGTCCATGATGTTTGAACATTCCTAGTCTGATTCCTTATCTTATTGCCAGTACTCACAAATGATCAGTGACATGTACGACTTACCAGTTTGATTTACAATAAAAAATGGTCTGAGAAAGAACTCTACAACTAAATAAAATACTTTCCAATTCCCACAATTCTAGATATATTGAACAAATTAAACTGAATGTAGTTCAGTTGTTCTAGCATGTGTTTAATCTGTAACAGACATTCTTAAGCAGCTTTTGTG
The DNA here is from genome assembly GCA_024509875.1 of Oreohelix idahoensis. Lineage (NCBI taxonomy): Eukaryota > Metazoa > Mollusca > Gastropoda > Stylommatophora > Oreohelicidae > Oreohelix > Oreohelix idahoensis. The sequence continues at coordinate 899,188 of JAMPIV010001486.1, forward strand.
TCAAGAGTCTTTGTTTTGGAAGATTCCGAATAAGCTTGTTAAAACATAAAGAGACGGACTTGAACGTTTGAGTTACAATTTTCATTGTGATAATAAATGCATGTACACCAGTCGGTTAGCAGACATAGAGATATAACAGAAGGACTGAAACGATTTAACGAGATCACCAATGTGGAACTGATGTAAGACCAATAGAAAAGCTAGTGAAAAAGGAAGAGTGGAGAAGATAATGGCGTTAGATAAGATACACATGGAGGATATTAACTGATACCAACAAGCCAGTTCCTGTTCTGCAATCGCAAGTATGCGAGAAATAGAGGAAAGCGGATAAACAAATGGAGAAGACAACCGAAGATAGACAGTGAAAGGATTAAAACGATAAAAAGAAATTGGACGGATTGCACGGGACAGGGATGTTTTGCTTGTATTGTAAAATCTTTTGTTTCAGATGGAGTTAATATATATTTCCTCCCGAAAGGTCTTGTTGTCTTAGACAGGTGTTTACTTGATTATCGTAATATTTATTATTGTCCTGAAAGATCTTAGTCTTAGACAGGTGTTTACTTGATTATCGTAATATTTATTATTCTCTTGAAAGATTTTATAGTCTTAGACAGGTGTTTACTTGATTTTCGTAATATTTATTATTCCCATCTCCTGAAAGGTCTTGTTGTCTTAGACAGAATTTTCCTTGATTATTGTAATATTTATTATTTTCATCTTCAGAAAGGAGTTGTTTCCTTAGACAGACATTTTATTTGAATATCGTAATATCTATTCACTGTTTATTCACCATGCCATCTAGAGTCGGTCCTTGGGCGGTGCGAATGTAGCGACCGCACTGGGCGCTGTCTTGGGAGAGAGCACTGAAACGTTTTATTTTTTATTTAACATTTTTAAAACAACAAGTGAAACTGGATTGTTTCAGAATTTAAAGCACGAACTATTTTTATGTTCGTTTATTTTTTTTCTTTAATAAGTTCATGTTTCCATTATTCCATGCCCTTATTTTTACTTTTTCTACCAGGGCTTGTCACTGAATTGCCTACCCTGCTCTGCAGTGATGGTTCAACAATAGCTAAAATTTAAACTATACAATGAGGGTCTTTAAAAGTGTCTACCTTCGCTCAAGATTACTCTTGGCACAGTTGTAAACAGAAGGATGGTGCTTCTATTTAAGGGAGTCTTCATTGAATTTTTCAGAAATCAAGCACAACTCTGAATTTATTAAAGCGGTCGTGAACTTTGGATCTGCCCGCCCCTTCTATGAAAAGAAAGATATATTAGCTCATTTCTAAGCCCTCTACTGAATTATTCAATAAATATTACTTAGGTAGATCTATTGTAGTTATACTTAAGATAACTAATTCATGCGTGTGCACTTCTATCTGTAATAATAATATCAACTTTTAATTTGTAATACATTGTTGCGTGATAAATTCTCGCAACATCGTTTTATTTCAATATCTGTTTTATAACGCAAGGGCAACAACTGCTTGGAATTTATAGTCACTTTTCTCGGTAAGCATTTGTCTTCTCGCGTTGGTATCGAATGCAGTTAAGTTTGAGCTGTGGTCATTTTGCGCTGGACTGCGCATGACTTGTCTTGCTTCTTTGTCGATCGGTTTCCGCCCACCACTAGTGGGAGTGAGCGATTTGGAATGGCGAAAGAGATGCCTCGTTGAAGAGGGGATCTCCGCTATTTTTGCTCTGTCAGGGATGTGTAGTCCTCTTAATGGATATTTCGTTTATTCGGGATAATACCTCTAGTGTATTTGCACATGCCGGGAGGCGTGATATTTCTGTATTTCTTGAAAGCAAGGTAAATTAACATTTTCATTAACTCTATCGATTTTTGGTCGTGAACGATTTCTGGTTCATAGCCTGTCTGCGAAAGTCGTCGTCACGAGATGTTTTTTCCCAGCTCACATGTCGCTGCATTGTACTGCATCGGTTGATGCAGGTACCAAGGACCATTACTTGCTACTTTGTTAAATGAACTAGGTTTGGAAAACCTTTATTATCTAGAGGATATTTTTGAGGACATTATTTATACTTCGGCAGACGTGTCTGTCTTGCTGAAGTCAAACTAAGGAGAGTGAACTGATCTCATACATCTGGTTATCTCCTGGCTGTTATAGAAAAGGATGGAGTTTTCCACCTGACTACATTTACAGCACTATGAAATATAACATGCATCTGACTCATCATTGTAATGCTGTCTACCGTTTATTGCTGTATTGAATGTTGCTGTGATAATGACTGTTAGATGTGCCTACACATTTGCGTAACCATTTTGTCACTGTGGCGTCCACAATAAATAATGAAGAAAAACGTCAACGGCTGTTTCAAGACTCATTGACTTTATACGTCGTGAGTTTACTGACGTCCTATGTGGATTGCCCTGTTATTGTTGCATGAACATTGTTTTGACTGAACACATCTACACACTACACAAAACCAGACATGCGGATGCCATCCATCATCATATGGCATCACGCATCATTTGGTGGCCAGTGTGTGGGCTGTTTCAAGACTCATTGACTTTATACGTCGTGAGTTTACTGACGTCCTATGTGGATTGCCCTGTTATTGTTGCATGAACATTGTTTTGACTGAACACATCTACACACTACACAAAACCAGACATGCGGATGCCATCCATCATCATATGGCATCACGCATCATTTGGTGGCCATAAGCTGGTTTGATTCTGGTACCAGCAAACACGGGGTCCCTTACCCACTTCATTTTCAACAAGAATTCATCAGCATCCTTCAAGAAATTAACATTCTTCAATACAGTCAACATCTTCAAAATTTTCAAAGTACTCGGCGTTGCCCGGTAAAAGTCAAATTTCAATTTTTTGACGGAAACAAGAATTTGACAGTACCCGGCGTTGTTACATGTTGCCGGATAACTCGGACTGCTGTTATCTTTTACGCAAGTCAAGCAAGTTGCTGCTGTCAAGGTTCCAGTGCTGTCGTTTTTTGAGAAGGTCAAGTGCCGGTTGAAACGGGTTGTTTTCTGAAGAAGGCCAAGTACCGATTTCCATCAACTTACTTTTGGATTAGAAGGTCAAGTGCCGAAACAACTCAACACACAGTATGTCAGAAGCTCTTGTACCATCGTGTTAGCAGTGGAAGCAGTTCAGATGTGCCATCATCGTTGGAGCTTCGCTCTTTAGGACGTTGATTGACATCCGTTTTTCTGCTGTTCTACGATTGGAAGCCTATAAGTTAAGTGGCCTGTTTGTATGTAAACTGTGCCCTTATACTTCTGCTGAGTCTTCTGTGTATCATCTCATTCTATATGTTTTATGTTTATATGTTTTTTGTATATTTATATGTTTATATTTCAGCGGGTTCTCGGTTGGGTGGTGTCTCCGTTAGATTATGCCACGTCATAGAGGTCGTCTATTGTGAGCGTTTTCTGTAAGGTTTGCAAATTTCCAATACTGGAATTTGCTAAGCGACTTCTGTTGCTATTTATGTTAGCTGTGATGACATGTTTTAATATTGTTTTCGTTATTATTTCGCATTCTTTAGTTTTGTTTTGATTTGTTTGTGTTTGTTAGCCTACTCTTGTCTATAATTTAGTTTCATACAACATTTTTGTTTATACACTGTGGTGTCATGTATTTTGTTTAATTCTATCGCAGATATCGTCACATTTTTTGTGATATTTCATTAATTTCTGCTTTATTTTTAGTTGATTTCTGCGAAAGTTTTTGTATTGTTGCTGATCTTTGTTATTGTTTACATTGTTATTGTTTACATTGTTTGTATTGTTTACATTTTCAATGTTTACATTCTGCATGTGTTTACATAGTCATTGTTTACAGTTATAGTAATTAGTTAATGGGCTATGCTAATGCACTGTTACTACTACACTGATGATAAATGAATGATGAATAGTGTCGTGCACTATTGAATGAGAAGTGCACTTATGATCAAGAATTGATTGGTGATATTTCATATACAAGTTCTTTGATTGGAGACTTGTTTCCCACAGAGACTGGGATAATATAATGTGATGTGAATATACAAGTGCTTAATTAAGACTTGTTACACTTAGGTTTGAAATAAATTAGTTAATTATTTCAGGTTTTGGACTCATATGTTAGACAACATGTCTACATTTGAGCACTTTATCGAGCAGGGTAAATTGCTTGGGAAGACTGGTGATAAGTTAGAAGAATTTGCAACTGCTCGATATGATAAAGCAATGGAAGCTGAACAAAAGAAACTGCAGATGCAGGTGGATGAAAAAAGATTCCAAATGGAAATGGAAAAACAAAAAAGGGAATCAGAAGCTGAGGAGAGAAAACTCCAGCTACAGCTAGAAGCTGAAAGACTTCAAAAAGAGGCTGAGAATAAAAGACTTGAAAAAGAGGCTGAGAATAAAAGACTTGAAAAAGAGGCTGAGAATAAAAGACTTGAAAAAGAGGCTGAAAATAAAAGACTTGAAAAAAGAAGCTGAAAATGAAAGACTTCAAAAAGAGGCTCAGGCTGAGGAAAGAAGATTACAGAGAGAGTCTGATGAGAGGAAAGAGAAAGCAAAAATGGAACATGAAGAAAAGGTCTTAGCTTTAGAGTTGGAAAAATTGAAATTGACAAGCATGAGTAATGGTAATGATTCAAACAAGGGTTCATCTTCTGGTAAGGCTAATAATGATACTTTTAAGATTAAGTTACCAACATTTAGTCCTTCCAGCGATGACATAATGTTCTATCTGGACAGATTTGAACAAGCATGTACAGCTCATAACATAGACAAAGCAAAATATGTTTATCAGTTATCAGGGATACTGACAGGTAAAGCTCTAAGTATATTAAATATGGTGGATGAACCTGACAAGAACAATTATGAGGTTGTCAGGGCCGCTTTGTTAAAGAAATATCAGCTTAACGAAGACGGCTATCGTCTACAATTTAAAAACATGTTACCTGAAAATGGAGTTGAATTCTCCGAGTTTATTGCAAGAATACGCATTACTTTCTCACGATGGGTTGAACTATCTAAGACGGAAAAAACTTATGAAGGACTTATGGACTTAATACTTAGAGACAAAGTCATGTCGTCTGTCAATGAGTCTTTCCTTGCTTTCCTTCATGAACGTAAACCTAAAACAATAAAAGAAATGGAAGATTTCTGTTGCCAATACGTAACTGCGCACCCACACATAACCATGGGTAACTCTAAGGTGAAAGAAGGTTTACCAGTTGCTTCGGCAGCTCCGTATGGTCAAAACTTTGCTCGTAGATCCCAACAAAATTTTGATAGAAAGAGTAGCGGTAATTTCTGTCAAAATCATGGAAATCAATTTCATGGTGATTCTTCTTCGAAGAATTGGAGACAACCTGATAGTACTCGTTACTATCACCCTAATAATTATAAGCATTTCAAAAGAGGATATGGTAATAGAGGTTATTCCTGCCGAAGACCTCAGAACCAAACAAATAGATGTTCGCATCAATGTGAACATGATAGTAATCGTGGAAACTGGAATTCGAACCAGTATAACAATTACAATAGAGACAATAATAACTGCAGAGATAATAATAACTCTGATAACTTCAGAGGTAATAATAGTCGGGGTAGATCTCAACACAAAAAAAAGAGATATCAGCAGGCTAATGCTGTACAACAGGAAACTGAGGCAGCCTGTAATCATGTTGTTGATAGTAAAAACTTTGACGCTGTCACTAGTTCTGCTTTTGACTTTGAGAGAGCAAACAAATGCCCCCAATGCAGTACTTTATTCGAACCGGGTACCATAACTACTTTGAGTTGTGGTCACCCACTTCCCGCTCTTCCTGCTGCTGTTGCGCATGACGGGAGGGGGTTCTTTAATTCTACATAAGGGTCTTGTTAATGATACTCCGGTCTCACTACTTTTCGATTCCGGATGCACCACTATTGGTGTTAGACAATCGCTTGTAGATCCATCTTGTGCTACAGGAAGGGTTATTAAATGTGTCACATTTGGCGGCACTCTAGAAAAATATCCTACTGCTGTAATTCGCATTGCCACTCCTTTCTTTACTGGAGATGTGCATGCTTGTCTCTTACCTAATCCTATTGCGGACCTTATTATTGGTCGTATTCACGGAGTTAGGGAGTGTACCCCACAGCAGATTGCTGCTTGGGAAGATAATAACATGCAAGCTACAAATGCAGTAGTTACAAGAGCACAAGCTCTACAAACACCCGAAACTTCACTGAATAGTGATAATGAAGTTGATAGCCAAGATAGTCACTTAGTGATCACTCGTGACTCTTTCATAAAATTGCAAGAAGAAGATTCTTCTTTAAAAAAATTCTTCGTTCTTGCGAAGAAAGGTGATCCGAATCAGGATACAAATAGAAAATCTTGGATTGCAATGAGAAACGGCGTACTTGTACGTATGGTACAAGATTCGGCTACGTCGGCACATTCGCAAATTCTTGTTCCCAAGAGCATGAGAGTCCAAATATTGCAACATGCTCATGACTCGCAATGTGCTGGACATATGGGTTTTGCCCGTACGAAGTCGAGAGTCCTTGCGGCTTTCTTTTGGCCTTTTGTCAATAAGGACATTCGTATTTACTGCCGATCATGCAAGGTATGTCAGGAGGTCAAATCTAGAGGACCACGACATGCTGCGCCTATCCAGGCTGCTGACATTCCTATTCGGCCGTTTCAGAAAATGGCCATAGATATTATTGGCCCTTTTAAGGTCAAGTCGGCCAGAGGACATCAGTTTATCCTTACATGTGTCGATATGTGCACACGTTGGCCAGAGGCTATTCCTCTTAAGAGCATATCTACTACAGATATCGCAGATGCTCTTTGGTTGATATTTTCTCGCTTGGGGTTCCCCAGAGAAATATTGTCAGACCATGGCACTCAACTCATATCTGACACTATGTCACAGGTAATGTCTACCTTACATATTGAACGATCTCTCAGTAGTATCTACCATCCTATGTCTAATGGGTTAGTTGAGCGTCTGAATAGAACGCTCAAGACTTTGCTTGGTAAGATAACTGAAGATCATCCTCAAGATTGGGACAGGGTTTTACCCGCGGCTCTCTTTGCCTATAGAGAAGTCCCTAATGAACACACAGGATTTTCTCCCTTCGAACTTGTCTTTGGCGCGCGTCCACGCGGCCCTATGTCTTTATTACACGATCTCATCACTGCCGATGATATTAGCGATGAAACTCAATCCTCATATGAGTATGTCATTGCTCTTAGACAAAAGATCATTGAGGCATGTAAGCTAGCAACTGCTTCATCAGAAATTGCTAAAGAGAAGGCAAGGCAGTTTGCTAACAAGAATAGATGTCTACGACAACTTTGTCCAGGTGACAAAGCATTCGTCCTACTCCCCAGTAGGGAAAATAGACTTCTTATTGCATGGAAAGGTCCGTATGCAATAGTCTCTCGGATTTCCGATGTTGACTATGTGGTCGATATTGATGGAAAGCATAAAACTTTCCACATAAACATGCTTTCGGAATTTCACGAACGTCCGGACTATTTGCTGCCTATTTTCCAGGCAACGGATGATGCTCCTGCACCTCACGGTCATTATTCATCCCTGTCTGTCATTCAGGATGAGGAAGCTACCTTCTCTGATGTCAACCTTCCCCTTCCAGTGGTTCCATTACATTCCACGGAATCTTGGAAAAACGTTTCTGTTTCTCCTAATCTTTCTGGTGACGAACATCGACGAGACTTGTCGATGTTACAAACATTTCAGGATGTTCTCACTGACATTCCTGGACACACAGATGTCATAGAACATGACATAATTCTTACCGACAATAATCCAATTAGGGTTAGGCCGTATCCTATTCCTATACACTTTCAGTCGCAAGTGGAAAAGGAATTGGATGAAATGATTCAATTAAATATAATTGAACCATCGACTTCACCATATTCTTCTTCCATGGTTATTGTCCGGAAGAAGGATAAGAACATACGAATTTGCGTTGATTATCGCAAATTGAATCAGGTCACAAAGTTCGACGCTGAACCGATGCCTTTGTTAGAAGATCTACTGATTAGACTTTCTAATTCTAGATTCTTCACTAAACTTGACTTGTCTAAAGGTTATTGGCAAGTGCCTTTAGCAGAGCATGCCAAACCTCTTACTGCTTTTTCTACACCTAGGGGTCTTTTTCAATGGAATGTTATGCCTTTTGGTCTCATGAACGCCCCTGCCACTTTCGTTCGCATGATGCGTCGAATTCTGTCACATCGTTCGGATGTCATCGCATACTTAGATGACATCTGTCTCTTCAGTGATACCTGGGAAGATCACTATTTAGGGTTATATGACTTACTGTCCACTCTACGTGAGAATAATTTGACAGCAAAACCTTCTAAAGCTTTTGTTGGTTTTGGTGAAATCTCTTTCCTGGGTCATCGTGTTGGTCATGGTCTCTTGAAGACAGAAGACCATAATACTTCCAAAATACTGAACATCTCTGTTCCTAAAACGAAGAAACAAGTTAGGAGTCTCTTAGGTTTAATTCAATTTTATGGGAGATTTATTCCAAATTTATCTTCGATCATGGCACCTCTATCAACATTGTTGAAGAAAGGTTCGCCTAATCTGGTCCGTTGGTCTGAAGAATGCCAATCTTCACTAGACCAAATCAAGAATATATTTTCTTCTCCTCCCATCTTAAGATTACCTACTCTTGATAGGACTTTTGTTCTTCGGAGTGATGCTTCATCCACTGGGATTGGAGCAGCACTGATGCAAGAATATGCAAATACTCTGCATCCTGTTATGTACATTTCTAGAAAACTAAATGCGGCAGAGAGGAACTACTCGGTTTTAGACCGTGAGTTGTTAGCGATGGTTTGGTCAATTCTAAAGCTACAAAGATTCCTCCTGGGCGCACATTTCATTCTAGAGACTGATCAGAAAGCTCTTACAGCTATTCAGACTAAGAATTTGAAGAGTTCGAGATCCACTCGATATGCTGTAGCTCTTCAACCTTTTCACTTCACGGTACGAGCTATCCGTGGTGCGGATAATGTGATGGCTGACATTTTGTCTAGATGCCCACATGACTCCAATTAATACTTCTGTCCTATATTTCCATATATTACAGAGTCATAACACACCTATATTTCTACAATAGATTAGCACATCTGTACTTACTTTATATGTACACACTATCGTGCTTTGTTGTCATCTTCTTCTGTTCGTTTTTTAAGATGATAGAGGAGGACTGAGTAGTTAATATAAGGGCCGTTAGTTTACTAAACAGCCACAATTATTAATAATGTATTGTACCTTATGAAGCATATTAGTTATTAATTAGCATTATATTGCTTGTACTTTCTCAGAATGTCATTGTTGAGCTGAGGACTTACCTTACGAGTTCTAGATTGTGTACTTACCCTCGGAATACCAGAGCATATGTCCTGGATCGTCATGTAGTTTAACTTTACTATGTACTTATGTCATTACATGTCAAAGAATGTACTATCTAAATTTTCCTATCAGATTTGTACATCCATTTTTAAAGACAATATTAGAGTATGCTGTTTAATGATGATTATAGTAACTTGCATACGTATATTGTGTTTACATGCTAACGTGATGTGTGTTGGTGACACCTCCCCGATGTGAATATTTTTTGAGACATATTTATTTTTCTGTTGAGGTATATCCTCACCAGACACTCTATAATTAGCCTATTGTTTGGCAATTTAGTTAATTATCAGCGCATAATTCGTGCGTTTTGAGCCGCTTATCGCTTGCTCTTTGATATTGAAAAAAAAATATGTTCCACATTTTTTTTTATCGGGAGGAGGTGGTGATATGTTGCGTGATAAATTCTCGCAACATCGTTTTATTTCAATATCTGTTTTATAACGCAAGGGCAACAACTGCTTGGAATTTATAGTCACTTTTCTCGGTAAGCATTTGTCTTCTCGCGTTGGTATCGAATGCAGTTAAGTTTGAGCTGTGGTCATTTTGCGCTGGACTGCGCATGACTTGTCTTGCTTCTTTGTCGATCGGTTTCCGCCCACCACTAGTGGGAGTGAGCGATTTGGAATGGCGAAAGAGATGCCTCGTTGAAGAGGGGATCTCCGCTATTTTTGTTCTGTCAGGGATGTGTAGTCCTCTTAATGGATATTTCGTTTATTCGGGATAATACCTCTAGTGTATTTGCACATGCCGGGAGGCGTGATATTTCTGTATTTCTTGAAAGCAAGGTAAATTAACATTTTCATTAACTCTATCGATTTTTGGTCGTGAACGATTTCTGGTTCATAGCCTGTCTGCGAAAGTCGTCGTCACGAGATGTTTTTTCCCAGCTCACATGTCGCTGCATTGTACTGCATCGGTTGATGCAGGTACCAAGGACCATTACTTGCTACTTTGTTAAATGAACTAGGTTTGGAAAACCTTTATTATCTAGAGGATATTTTTGAGGACATTATTTATACTTCGGCAGACGTGTCTGTCTTGCTGAAGTCAAACTAAGGAGAGTGAACTGATCTCATACATCTGGTTATCTCCTGGCTGTTATAGAAAAGGATGGAGTTTTCCACCTGACTACATTTACAGCACTATGAAATATAACATGCATCTGACTCATCATTGTAATGCTGTCTACCGTTTATTGCTGTATTGAATGTTGCTGTGATAATGACTGTTTGATGTGCCTACACATTTGCGTAACCATTTTGTCACTGTGGCGTCCACAATAAATAATGAAGAAAAAACGTCAACGGCTGTTTCAAGACTCATTGACTTTATACGTCGTGAGTTTACTGACGTCCTATGTGGATTGCCCTGTTATTGTTGCATGAACATTGTTTTGACTGAACACATCTACACACTACACAAAACCAGACATGCGGATGCCATCCATCATCATATGGCATCACGCATCATACATACAACACATAAAACAATTATTGTTTAACACGAGTAAACAAATAAATGAATTTAGAAATTCAAACAGGGATTTTTTACACTCACAGAAAATTAAAGCACATGTGATTTTTTAAATTTTTGAGCAGAGTATTTTTTGTATGGTTAAAACCACTTACTTGGCCAGCGATTGGACTGGTTTGCTGACTGCTCCATCAAGTGTAGACGTATGTGGTGAGGGCACGTCCCAGTCGTAGTTGCAGGGATAACCGCTGTTAACCTCAAGGCAAGGATCTTCACAATCCGTTGAAGGCAATCATCTAGCGTAGACCACAAACTCTTGATCCTTAGACTCGTATAAAGCTAGTAAGACACACTGGTATCTCCAACTTATACCACTAACTGTTATCTCCAACCTGTACCACAAACTTTAGAAGTAACAAATGTCTCTGCTAAGTATTTCTTTCTTGACACTAATCAGACGCCTTCCCGATGTCACTTCCAACACCCCTTCTTCTCGTTAATTTTACCTCCCGTGAGCATAAATTATAAACACGGTGGATTAAAGGAAAATCATCGTTACTCTCAGTTAGTTTGATTTAAGAAATGAGACTGGACAGCGGAATCTACTTTTACCTCGGTTACACATATGCATACAGACTTATTAATATGTTAATATGACATGTACACCATGATGTAATGATCATCTTCTCCTTGTTCCACTTGAGCCTTGAGCTACCTCTGCTTTTGGTTCCCTGTGAGAGAACTGGAATGAAGCAGTCATCAGCGCTTGCTGTGGTCGTTCATGACTCAATCATCTTCATATATGAGGTTGCCACCCTCCTTTAAACTTGTACAATCACCAGCGAGTTAAACATGTCAAATGGAAAATATACAATGATAAAATTGTATATGTTACAACATATCCCATATAATCGGGTTAATTTACAGACATCTGGCACAGGAAGACTTCAGAATGATGTCGGGCGACAGGGTTTGAGGCCGTCTTGCAGAAAGTCATCGATATCCAGCTGAGGTTGGATTTTTTAGACCGCAAACGGCTCCGAGGTCGACCCAGCCTCATGAATTTGGTACCAGAACCACCATGGGAAAGTTAAGGCGGCCGGCGTTTTGCTGACCACATCACCCCTAGTGTACCGATAGTCAAGAAAATATGGCTTAACACTGTATTCCTAATATGCCTCAAATGGCTTGTAATGGGATCCTTTACATTTTTTTTATACCACAACTGCAAAAGCACATTAATGCTTGGTGCATAGGTGCTATATGGAGGCCAGCTACAGTTGTGGTTCCTTGCTCTAAAGATAGAATGACGAAGATAATGTTTTAAATGTTGTTCTGCAACGAACATCAATAATACGCAAATGATTATGAATAATCCGAAATATAAAATCCCACGTTTTTCTGTCAGTGCGTAACGCAAAGGGATGTAACTTTGGTTGAAAGCTAGACAGTAATTGGTTTGTTTCCCTTTTATGTACTCTCCTGAAAATAGTAACACTCGACAAAGAAAAGTGCGCAAATGACAGCGTGCATGAACAGTTTGATTATACTGTATGAAAAAAAGTCAACAAAACAACTGATAAACAGTACATGAAATGGAGACAGGAAGATGAGGAGATCCATGATTTAAGTTGTACCAGATTAAAACAACATAAAATCAATATGTTCTTCTGTCATGTTCAGACCTTTAACATGAGAAGTAAAAAAAAATCTTTTGGTTTTTTAAAAATACTTTTGAATAAGTAATATTGCCGTTAGATATTGGTGCTTTTGAATTTAATTCCCGTCTTATGACGGGCCTTTACACTAGTAATTAATAATAACACATATTTGTTCATCCATACACAAATTTTCTTATATTAATCATATGTGTTAAAACATAATAGAAATTATTCACATTTTAAAACAAGAAGTGCATACGGTCCAGTAATGTCTTTTTCAAACATCGAGAAAAATCTTTGATCATGTAAATATGGATATAAAAATCCACTACAGACTTAACCAAGAACAAGGACAACAATGAAATATATATGATATATGGCAGCGTTATAAAATATCTCATCATCGTCGACCAACCAGCTAAAGTAAAACACACAGCAAAATTTCCAAACATAATAGCAAAGAATTTCACACTTTTCATGGCGGCCTTTCTGTTACTCTGAGGTATCCTAGTTAGTTCAGCATTAGGGGTTGTCAATCTTCTCAAATTGGCTGCCTTTTTACGCCTGAAAGCCAAACAGGCAATTTTTAAGTAACATGTGAGCACAATAATCAAAACAATGTGATAAATAACCGCCATGATGCTTGCATGTACAATTGGTGGGTTAGATATAATGCACTTTTCATGATAGGCATCGTCTCTGTACACTAGAATGAAAATAAGTGAATCAGCAATTGTCACAAACCAAGAGGTACATATTATTTTTAACATTAGTCGTTTTGTCACGTTCTTGATGTAGTAAAATGGATGAGCTATGTAAATGTAGCGATCAATGGCGACGATGCCAAAAGTGACTGTGGATAAAATTAATACAGAAGAAATCACCCCAAAGATAAAAACGTCCACAGTAGTTGAATGTGTCATTTCAGGAAGGTATACTACTCCAATAACACAAAACGCTAGAGCCATGATTATTTCTACGACTGATAGAGACACGATTAACATGTTAGTAATGGTATGTAGTACAGCGCTGCGGCAGATAGTGATTATTGTAAGAATATTGTGACTAATGACAATACTGCCAAGAGGAACGCTGATGTAAGCCATGGAGAACTCTTGACTAAGCTGATAAGCACAGCCAATTGTCTTGTTTCCAGTCATTGCTTATTCAATCCAGCAGTTCCGCTAATAACCTGTCGTCGTATCGGCCAACGTTTCTTGTCAGCACCTGAACCTGAAGTTGAAAATAAATACAGAGTTCATTTTTTTTTAAAAAGGAATGCCATAGTGTTAAACTAGTGAGATGGGAAATTATTTTAACGGTTTTGTTGACCAATGGAATTTTAAAATGTCATGGTAATATATGTTTTAAAACTCAAAGTTGTTTTCTTTTAAAATTAGAACACAATACTAAATAATAAACGTCTTTATTTTTTGTTTGTTTATAAAATACCCGGTTGATAAACTGGTAGATAGACAACTAGTTAAAAGATATTTGTAGATGTATATACATTAAAACTGACGAGGTAATTTGTAATACTCAATGGTGTTTTCGCTTTAATGTAGAACACAACACTAAGCATTATCTCACAACAGCTGCGTGATGTACTTTCTTAAAACAATGTTGTTGGTCCTCTTATATTATCATTCACGCAAATGTATATATATACAGGTAGTTTTTAGTCCCGATTTAATCAAATATTGCAAGAGCACGCTATTACATCCCCTACATATGGTGCTGTGCCAGTGCTGGGAAGAGACAACTATTTCTCAAGACATGCGAGATGCCAAGATTGTAACATTGTATAAACATTAAAGGAGACAGAAGTGATTGCAATAACTACAGAATATTCTCTCTTTTTAGTATTGCTGGTAAGGTTGTCGCCAGTCATCTTAATGCGATGTGTAGTGATGGAATCTTGTCCGTAATATTTTGTTGTATACCTAGGGCTGCTGAGCTTCTCACTCTTTTGCAGTCAATACCAAGTTGAAGACTCATTGGTATTATCTACACTTTAGATTTAGGCTTTTCCTGTGGCTTTTCTTCCTTTCCGAAACTTAAGTATTTAAATAAATAACACGGTATTTAATCAGTTTTACAAATTACGGTTCACAAGAAACAAGGGACGTTTCGGGTTTTACCCTTCGTCAGCCACAAACAGGTGACAAAAATTTATTTATTTATTTACTTTCCAAAACTTGTTGAGTTTAAGTCATGAGCTCTAGTTTCTCCAGCCTGGCTTGCATTTTAAAGGATCGTCACATCCGATCCCAAGCTAGGAGTAAGAAGTACGTGACATACTGTGCATTCCTCGCCATCCAAGGGGGCTCTCCAACTATGCAGAGTGAAAAAACTGTATTCTGGTTCTGAGCTCTCCCACGAAATTGTCACGTCATGCACAGAGCCACAAATCAGCTTCCCTTGCCTATCACTGGGTCCACAGTGAGATCCTCCTGCTTGCAGTCAACCGAGTCAAAGCCAAAGAATTACGCCTGAGGCTCAAGTGACTTCTCCAAGCTTATTTTGCAATGCTGGGTTGTCAACGAATGTCACCACAGGGGGAATCCCTGGAAGTTTGCGGATGATTTCAAGAGTCATTGAGGATGCAATTATCCTGACAGACATAGGTTGACTTCCATGAAGGTATATAGCAGTGATGCACACAACTGGTGGTCGTATAAGGATGACTCCAGATATGCTTCCTTGCATATCTCCGTAATGTTAAACATTCACCATTAGATCTACCATCTTACTGTCAGTTCTTACCAACAATCAGTAATATTCGCGACTTACCAGTTTTACTTTACGCTACAAGATCTGCCCGGGAAGGAACTCTACAACTTAATACAACAATCTCTAATTTGCACAGTTAAGTTAACCCTGAACGTCTGTATGTACGATTCACAGACTAGAAATGACTCTACAACTAAATACAACACTTTTCTAATTTACAGTTTAGTTAACACACAACTTCTGTATGCAGTATTCACAAACGAGAAAATACTACACCAGTTTATCAAAAAGCAGCGGCTATCGCTCCATATGTTTTATCAGCAGAGTTTGTCTGTTTTTTATATTACCAACACTGTTTATTTTGTACTCATTTAAGTACTGCAGGCAAATGTATAAAAACGTTTTTAACGATTGGAAGCGAGTGTTCGGTAAATGTTACAGCTTTTCATTCGTGAGTTTACTGTAACGCAGTTTTGTACCCGAGAGAGATATCAACAATTTTGGGGAATTTAATTAACGAGCTAGAGACAAATTTCAACGTTTTATTAGATGAAAAGTTTGTGTATCTGTCCAATGTGCTCGTTAGCTCAGTAACTGATGTTGATTTGTTATAGAACAGGAATTATCACAATTTTTTGAGTCTCGACTTCTCCATAGAATCATGTATCCTTTATCAACTCCAGAAAAAAAAAAATTAATACAGCAATGAAGTAATTAAATAGGCGCAATAAACTGACATTGTCTTTTTACTGAACTGGTTAGTTCATTAATGGAACGGATGTTGCTGATGAGCAATAACAACATTTGTAATTGGTTTGAGACTCGTGAGTTTCTTCGTAGGTCACCACGCTCTTCCAAGTTTAGCCTGTTCCTTTGCTTTGATAAAACTGCATTTATGTGGCTAAAACCAACTTCAACCTTGTACGTACTTGGGAATGTAAGATACAATGGCTCATATGCTGCACAAAGCTTAGGGTATTTTGTAGCAGTATTTACACAGTTCTGTTCATATGCTGGACTACCATCACAATGTGGAGACCAGATGTTCAGGGGTGGTCCAATCTCTTTCGTGTTAGGTCGTCACAAAACTTCAGAATGCACAGTTGGATCCGCCACCCTGATTGAACGTTAAACCTGCAACATGATAAGCCTTGTGGATAGGATCGTTCCACATTGTGGTGGGTTTGGATGTTATGAATATTAGTTATTGTTATTATTTGTCTACAGAGTGAGGTCAAGCTATGTAAGCCCCTGATTCTAATAGTTGATGGTGATGTATTCTCAGGGTACCTAACTGCTACCACCCGGTGATCTCACTCTGCAATATATTTTGAACCTATTTATTTTATTTGACTAGTGTCTAGGGGAATGAATGTATGATGTGATGTTGATAACATACATATACAACTGTAACTCAAGATAAGAAACTCAAGTAAAACAGTGGTTAACTTTTTTTTTGAAATTAAATCTTTTTTACAATTTTATTCTCCTGAACCTCAAATTCTTTTGAAACAGGAGTAAAATTCAAACAATCAATAAAGATAGTTTTATCTATCAATATATATATATATATATATATATATATATATATATATATATATATATATATATATATATATATATATATATATATATATATATATATATATATATATATATATATATATATATATATATATATATATATATACATATATATATATACATATATATATATATATATATATATATATATATATATATATATATATATATATATATATATATATATATATATATATATATATATATATATATATATATATATATATATATATATATATATATATATATATATATAGTTAATTAAATAGGCAGGACTTCTTGTCCATACTAAGTGTTCAATTCAACCCTGCAACAATGAAATAATTCCTTCCTAAATATACTTTATAAATATATCTCTACATTTAACATATATCATCTTCAAACATTTCTAGTGATCAACTACCATTGCTAATCCATAGCTTCAGTCTCTTACTTGTTGTGATTTCATCATCCTCAGTGGGTACCTGCTCTTCCCCACATATCTTCAACGTCTCTGTCACTTAATCTTTGTTATCGTTCATCTCTTCAGTTAGGGATACAATCATCTTTTTGTAGCTCTCTGACTATTAATTTATTTTCTTTTTAGAATGTCATCATATGTAGTGTCCAAAAGCTTTTGGAACATTGTGATCTGCAAAAGACTGCCAGAAGCTTTCTGGTCTTACAATTTACTTCACTGTGATGGCAATAATCAAATACAATGTTTCTTTTGACTGCTTCCCAAATCTGCCTTAGGCATACCTTTGCTCCATAGGCTGTCATAAGTTTCCAAAATTGCTAAGTCGTACAACATAAGATTTTTGTTAGGCGCCCTATCGCATCTACATAATATTAATAAATCATTTCTTACCGCAATCAATGAAATAATACACAAGGAATAGATTGACTAACAATCGTTTGTCCAAATAAAGATCGCCGTCTGGTACAGAGTGCAGAAAACTTGCTTTCAATTCTGCACTTCTGTGGTCAAACTTTCACTTGGTAAAATTATTCTTCAAATGGCGCTCTAGGCTTGTACCCTATCACTATTATCAATCTCTTTGGCTAATGGAAACTGCGCATCTGAAATTAACTCTCTCTTTTTTGAAAAAACCCACCTTTTCGGTTATCAATACGTTTGCTTGTCTGATCCCTCTATTACTATTTAAAAATACAGTTCGCGTGGCTAACAAATCTGCAGTTTCCACCTCCCCTTTTCTAACTATTGGTGTACCCAATCAAATCGAGTCAATAATATTTGACTGCAGCGGACAATTTTCAAAACTGAACCATTGTGGGTTATCCGTGTGTCTGCCAGTCTGTCTCAATTCTACGATATCTGGGTTACTTATGGTACAATTTTAAATATTAAAACTGATAGCCTGATGGCGTGCATTTACCAGTCCTGAAAAGGACTACAATTACCAGTCCTGAAATGGGCTACTTGTAGTGCAAGACTGGATAAGATTTGGTTATATTTATGGGACCTCAATCTTTCATAATCACATCAGAATAAGTGAAAAACGCCATACTAGATATCTCATAAAATTGTATCCATACCATAATACAAAACACTATAATAACTGGTACTGTACATGCTTAATATCATTATATCATGCCAATATAAGCATTCAGAATAAAATTTTATTAGCGAAACTCTATATACCCTCAGGCTTTCAAAATACAATATGCAGGACCAGGTAAGACTGGTTGTAATGCAATTTCTCTAGATCTAGATTAATTATGCAGTTTCAGATCTCATACATTAGGTCCGCTCTTTTAAACTGCTGGATTTATTGTGTGTATCTTGATCTTGAAATCACATCTTGAAATACAGTCAATTTTTGGGCGTCCGAGAAAACAAGTAACGTCACTGTCACGAGTGGTGATATTGAGAGTCTGTCTAAGTCAAGACAAAAGCCTGAGTGAGGCGTAGAAAATAGAGGGAGTCTCCAATAGCGAATGTGAATGTGAGTAGAAGTTTGAGCGTCAGGCGTACAAAGATGAAAACACTCTTTTACCCTGCCATTCGGACTTTTTTTTTAGATGTCAACTCTGTTCAACCCTCTCTTCCTTTCCTATCGACAAACGAATAGATATAAAGTAAGGGACTGATACACCAAGTGGTTTTCACATTTAACGATCATAGATGTACAGGTGGAAGACAATTCTGATCAGCAGCAACTAGTGTTCTGTGTTTACTAAGATATAAATGTAGATAGAAAAAACCCATACAGTATCTGCACAATGGAAGGAATTGTAACAAAAATCACTCCAGCAAAGTATGATTCACTATAAATAAACACAAGAGTAACAACTTACAACAACCTGATTTTGGTTAATAATCCAAACTGGCACCCAAGTTGTACACACTCACATAATTTACTTCACGAATTAACCCAACTGAAAAAGACCCACACTGGGTACTAGAAATAATAACCACAAATTCTAATCTGTGTCCCCGTCTTTCAATCCTCAGCCCCAAATAAAGGCGATTGCGACTAAGCTACACAAACAAGAAAAAAAGTAAACACCCCACAGCAAAAGAATACACCACCAATAGGTAAACCACAATGGTTACAAAAATTAACAAAAACCAAATTCTAGCTCAACCAGTACTTCAGAAACCCCCACTAACTATTGTCCATTACGCGACATGATGATAACGTCCCCTGTTTATCGGTGAAATATCCTGCATTCTTGACCAGAATTACTTGCAAATTCGTGAATTTCCGACAAAGTGAGAAATAACTTAAATCCACGATTTACAAGGTCAGAGGGAAATATCCTTTTCGCGACTAAATGATAATGAAACCTGATATCCTGGGGGTTAAAATGAGTCCAAACTCAGGTTTGCGCAAGCGTTGCGCTTTAATATACCCGTGAGACACCGCCAGTTCTATGGTAAATGGGCGCGTAAAGAAAGGGCTCACCGGTCTATACTTTAAGATGGGAAGGGCGCTATTCTGCAGATTGGTGAGCTTGAATATTTCTGGGGTCAGAGGTTAGGTAGCTCCAGGAGCATGGGGTACCAGCAGCTGGTTACTCAAGTCTGCTGTCCTGGTAATAGGTTTTTTGGATTTAACCCAAACCTATCACAACTCGAGAACTCGGTCAAGGATGTGATGATAAGACCCGATTTGTGACGATATGCTTGTTTCCAGGTCCCCACATAGTTGATGTGTTGAAGAAGTTTCCTAATCCGCAGTGAAAATACAAAAATTACAAGCCATAAGCTATTCGCCTACATTAGGGTCCGCTAGCTAAAAATACATATAGACGACTACATCGAGACGAGGACTGTTTACAGTCAACGCCTCCCACGCTACCCCATCCAAATTGTCGTGGAGAGCCAGACCGGTTTGTGCCGGCTGACTAAGCACGTTCAACCGTCTCTCATTTGCCGTGCTAACAACAGCTGATGGCCACGCTAAACCGCTCGCGCTCTGAAGTGGCGTAACGGTCTTAGGCCTGGATATAAACAAACGCGTTGCTCCGTATCGTTGGGGGTCTGGGCAGACCAGCGAAGTAAAATACTGTTTTGCCGGTGAGGCTATTATCCTTCAAAACCACACAGCGGGTTACACACAACAATCAATCAATATTTACATGCATGGCCCCCTGACAATACTTACCTGGCAACTCCCAAATCCGGTTATACAAATGATTTATATAAGTCAATCAATGAGTACAATTTATACACATCTGTTATGATTAAAATTCATAACGATTGTGTCGATATCATTATTTTATACGGAGTCATTTCTTAATACAGGAAGTGACGTCATGCTTCTATGGTATATTTGGCAGATGTGAAGCTAAGAATGCAGAAGGCAGAAAATACATAATAAGTGTACATCATCGTCTGCAGGAGTTGGAACATTCTGTGAGGTGATCTAGCTATCTTCGTTTAAAGGGAGTATTGATTTTCAATGTAGTGACCTTGGCCACAGTAACCCTCCTGTTACTCAATAATGACATTCACAAATATAAAAGACACGTAACAACTCAAATGTGGGCCACAAGCTGGGATCCTGAAAGAAAAATCTTCCTGTGAAGTCTCTAAAAGTTTTCAAGTCGGTGGACTACATTTTCTGCATGTGGAGAAAATTTTTTCAAGATGCGGTGTTAATCGGCTGCAAGCTAGAATTCTAAACCTAACCCTGGTTTAGAACCCTGTATGTGGACTGTCGTTCCCTGTGGCAGAGGCTGATGCCAGGAGAATTTTGTTTGCAAGAAAAAGCAGATAAGTCAATTTATTGATTTATGCAGTGTGAGACATGAAGAATCTCTTTTGACAGAGTTCTTTCTTCTACATGTTATATGTACTTCTGTATCCACATGGTTATGTATGATGCGGGTTGGTTGGTGCGAACCTTTGAATTCACTATACCTCATTGGCGGTCGTGAATTCGTTGGCGTTCTTTAGTTTTTGCATCTGATTTTTTCAACTTAAGGGGCCGGCGAACATAGCTGTGTGTTACTGCCTTGAGTGAATTAACCATATTCATTATTTGTCTAGTTGTGAAGGTCCTGTAATTTTGTATTTTTTATCAAGTTAATTGTATTTTATTTGGTTTATTCTCCATTATTGTTTGTACATTTGTTCATTTAATCTTGCTATCCCTCAGTTATTAGATGTAATATATGTTGTGAAATTGTTCTTGCAATGTCATAAGTGTGGTAGAGCCGAAATTTTTTTCATTTTTCTACAGTTCATAAATGTCTGCCTTGTTTAATCATTAGTATTTTCTTTCGGTTGGCTCTTTCTACTGTTATTCTGTAATTTTGTTGGCATCTGCATTTATTTTTTTGTTTTGCTCCTAAAATAACATCTATAATTTCATGCAGTTTATTGATATTGTGTGGTGAAATAATTGTAGCTAATATTGCTCCCATATATATATATATATATATATATATTATATATATATTATATATATATATATATATATATATATATATATATATATATATATATATATATATATATATATATATATATATATATATATATATATATATATATATATATATATATATATATATATATATATATATATATATATATATATATATATATATATATATATATATATATATATATATATATATATATATATATATATATATATATATATATATATATATAATTTGTATTACTATTGGACAATTTAGAGTCCCAATATTAGTGAATAATGGCTACAGTGGATTATTTTTTGTAGATTGGTAAGGAATGTGGTAATGTGGGTGAAGCTTTAAAAACATTTGCATTCAATGAGCATGCAAAAGAATTAAAGAGGTTAGAAGATGTAGCAAAAGAACAGAGGCTCTAAGATAGGGATGATAAAAAGAGAGAAGAAGAATTAGCTGATAAGAGGAGAGAAGAAGAATTAGCTGAGAAGAGGAGAGAAGAAGAATTAGATGAGAAGAGGAGAGAAGAAGAATTAACTGAGAAGAGGAGAGGAAAGGAATTAGCTGAGAAGAGGAGAGGAAAGGAATTAGCTGAGAGGAGAAGACAGGAAGAATTGGCACATGAGGAAAAAAAATTGGCACATGCACATGCTCAAAGAATGGTAGTACGTGAGTTGGAAAAATTAAGATTGCAACAGAAACAGGTTGATCCAGAAGATCAAAAATGAAATCATTGTTGCTTGATTCAGCTAAAGATTTTGCTGAATTTGTTACATCAAATAAGCTTTGCTTTTCTAGATGGGTTGATTTGTCAAAAATTAATAAAACTTTTGATGGGCTGGCTGATTTAATTTTAAGAGACAAAGTGATGTCTTCAATCAGTGGTGACTTATTGTCCTTTTTGCAGGAGAGAAAGCTTGAAAATTTAGCTGCTTTGGAAAATCTTGGACGACAATACCAAATGGCACATCCTGGTAGAAATCTTAGCAGGAATAACAAAAAGGATTCATTACCAGTGGCATCTGCTAGAACTATGATGTTTAATCCACCCAGACAAAGATCATAAAGCATTGACAGAAATTTTCGATTAAATGGAGATAATAATAATGGATCTTTTAGAGGGAGGTATAATTTCAATAATAGGTCACAACAACCTCAAAGAAATTTGCATTCATATGATGATGGATATATACCTCAACAATCATCTTTCAGGCGTTACAAAGATTGGAACAGAGGTGGATATAATTTCCACCAGGCAGAGGCCAAAGGTCATTCTATAGGAACGATGACAATAATTACAACAACAGAAGTTCTCAGCAGAACAATAACTTTCGTCGTTCTAGGAATCCAGACCGTTCCAATGCAGTTGTGCACCAAAGTGACAATAATACAGTAGAAAACACCAATGTTGTTTCTCATGCAAAAGCATGTAGTGTGGACTTTGCCAGTCATGTCCTCCTATGATGGGAGAGGTTCACTAGTGTTTAATAGGGGTTTTGTTAACAACCAACTTGTTTCATTGCTCAGGGACAGTGGGTGCACTACTGTTGGAGTGCGCAGGTCGTTAGTGGATCAATCTGATTACATAGTCAAGGAAGTCAAGTGCATTACTTTCGGTGGCACAGTGGAACATTATCCAACTGCAGAAGTATTCTTGGATACCCCTTTTTTACTGGAAGGAATCTAATGTGCCTGTTGGACAAACCAATTGCTGGGATAACCCTAAGAAATATTCATGGACTTCATGAATGCACTAATGATGATATTTTAAAATGGGAACAGCAGCATTTGCTTATGGCACATGCTGTCACGACTAGAGCTCAGTCTCGTGCAGAAGTACATGAACATGTCCAAATTGAAAATGTTGTAGATGATGTGATGAATGATGAGATGATGACTGAGGAGGTGGTGACTGATGAGGTGATAAATGATGGGGAGGGGGCAAATGAGGATGAGTTACAGGTTGAACTTATTGACAAAGAATAATTCATACAGATGCAGAATGATGATGATTCATTAACAAAATTTGTTTCATGTTGCCAAATCTGATGATGTGGTGGTTAATGATAATTCTGTACACTGGTACACAATAAAGAATGGGATCTTGATTCGGAATTTCCAAGATTCCACGTCAGGAAAAAAACAAATTATGGTACCTTCTAGTTTCCGCCTATTTGTTGTTCGACATGCTCATGATGTTAATTGTGCAAGGCATTTAGGGATTGCCAGTACTAAACAGAGGGTTTTGTTTCATTACTTTTGGCCTGGGGTAACAAGAGATGTGAAAATGTTTTGTCGCACTTGCAAAATTTGCCAACATGTTGCATCAAAACGCCCCAAGAATAATGCGCCTATTCAGGCGTCAGACTTATCATCGAGTCCTTTTGCAAAGATGGCAATTGACCTTATTGGTCCCCTACCAGTCACGTCAGCTGAAGGTCACCGTTATGTGCTGACATGCATTGATATGTGCACGCGCTGGCCAGATGCTATTCCTCTTAAAACAATATCCACTACAGAGGTTGCTGACGCGCTATTTTTAATTTTCACTCGATGTGGTTTTCCCGAAAACATATTATCGGATCGGCAAACTCAATTTGTTTCTGACGTTATGACTCAGGTAATGAGAGAGTTTAATATAAATCGATCTCTAAGTAGCATAAATCACCCCAGCGCAAATGGTAAAATTGAACGGCTAAACCGCTGTATTAAGCAAATGCTAGGCAAGGTAACTGCGAAATACCTGCAGGATTGGGATAGAGTACTCCCAGCGGTATTGTTCGCCTATCGATAAATACCTAACTATCATACTGGATTTGCCCCCTTTGAATTAGTCTTCGGTGACAAGCCAAGAGGATCTATGTCCATTCTAAAACAGTCATTGGTTGGAGCTGACATGCATGCGGATATTCAAACCTCTTACTAATACGTAGTTAACTTGAGAAAGAAAATTATCGACGCATCACAGATAAAAAGCTAAACTTAAGGCAAGATTGTTTGTTAATCAAAACAGAAAACTACACCAATTATGGACGGGTGATGAGGCCTATGTATTGTTACCCAATAGGGGCAATAAATTACTTGTATCTTGGAGAGGACTATATACTGTACTTGAAAGACTGTCAGATGTTGACTACACTATTTCTATTAAAGAAAAGAAAAACCTTTCACATCAACATGCTGCAATAATTTCATTCTCGTCCCCCACATCTTAAACCAGTCTTTGAGGCTGTCGACGAGCCCATTGATCGTCGCTCTTCCTTAGCTGTCATACAGGAAGAGTTATCTGAATTACCTGATGTTAACCACTTTTCTCTCTACCTACTGTACCACTTTTGTCTACTGAGAGTTGGAAGGATATTTCTATTTCGCCAACTCTTCCTTCACATCAGAAGGATCAGATTTCCTTGTTACTACAATCTATTCCTGACGTGCTCACGGATATTCCTGGGCGTACAAATATCATTGAACATGACATTCTTCTTACTGATTTCAGACCAATAAACATTATCCTATCCCTGTACATTTTCAATCACAAGTACAAGAAGAAATAAACGATGTGATAAAATTAAACATAATTTCGCCTTCTCAATCTCCATACAGTTTTCCTATGGTGTTGATTAGAAAGAAAGACAAATTTATTCGGATTTGCATTGATTTCCGGCGTTTAAATGCTTTGGCGATCCTGGACGCCGAACCTCTGCCTTTGTTAGATTCCCAACTGGATAAACCATTTACAGCTTCTTTTTTCATTAAATTTTATTTGTCTAAAGGTTATTGGCACGTCCCCTTGTCGGACAGAGCAAAACCTTTTGCTGCTTTCGCTACACCTTTGGGATTGTTCCAATTTAATTTATGTCTTTTAGTCTCGTTAACGCTCCTGCGACTTTTGTTTTCATGATGCGAAAGATCTTCTCTCATCGTGATGACATAATTACCTGTATTGATGATATTTGTCTTTTACATACTTCTTGGGATGAACATGTTCTTGGAATTCAGTCTTTGTTGAATACACTTTGTCTCCATCATCTTACTGCTAGACCTTCAACTTCAATTCTGTCTTCGTTACTAAGAAAGAACTCTCTAAATAAGACTGTTTGGTCTCATTCGTGCGATGTTTCTTTACATTTATTGAAAGCTAGCTTTTCAAAATCTCCAATTTTAAGATTGACTGGTGCTCGATTTCCTTTTATCCTTAGAGTCGACGCCTCTGGATCGGGAATCGGTGGTACACTTATGCAGGAATTCGATGAATGTCTACATCTAATTCTGTATGTCAGTCAAAAATTGACACCCACCGAACAAAAATATCTTATTGTGGAACGGGAACTTCTTGCTGTTGTATATTGTTTCTCGAAACTCCAGAGATACCTAATTGGAGCAAAGTTTGTTTTGGAGACAGATCAGAGGGCTTTGTCCTATCTGATAACTGCAAAATTTCTTAATGTGAGGGCTGCCAGAGCATCACTTGAGCTCCAACCCCACGACTATGTTATTCGTGTCATCAAGGGCAGTCACAACGTGGTCGCGGATATGTTGTCCCGTTGTGTAAAAGACTCACTATCACCCGACAACTCGGCAATTACAGGTACCCTGTGAGGTTACAGCTAACCTATTAACTGACTTCGTTACGTGTTGACCGGTGGAACAGTGCACTTTTTTAAACTTCTTTTTTAACTGACAGTGCTGATGCTGACGGAAATTTCATGATTTATGACTGCTTTGCAAAGATAAAATATACATAAACTCTTGTGGAATGCCAAACCTGAACACTATCGTAACATGTTTATCGAAAATTGAAGAAAATCGATCATTGACTCTTTTGACAGTACTTACAGGTATTGATCGTTTCACTCGGAATATGATGATGATGAATGCTGATATCGCCAATTTCGAGTTGTAACTCTTTCTACTCAGCGCATTACGTGAATGTCTTATACCTTAGTAACAGTGGTCATACTCGGTTTATGTGCAAAAACACACACATTCATTGAAAAACATGCCATTTGAATGTTTTGAATTCAGATTTTTTATTTCTTCTATTATTGGAACTCCGTTTCAGGATTGAGGAAATTAACCCAAGAATGCTTTACATGGACGTAACTGCTGAAATCCTATCGTGCCTTTTGTTGGACAGAAAACATTGTTACTTATCTTGAATTCAGAAAGGAACATACGATAATGTGGCAGAGAATCATGGACATGAACTTTGTGCTTGAATATAAATGTTTTCGCTGCACTTTAGTCTGTTATTGTTCCACTAGTGTGTTGTACTATTACACTGTGAATTTTTACTACAGTGCTTTAGTTCGCTGTTAATTAATTTTAATTCGCGGGATAAGATTCGATCTTTGACATATGGCATTAATACACTCCCACTAATTATTGAGGGAACATTTTGAGGATTCTCAATACTATTGTCAATTTGTACCATACATCTGCAAATTCTTACCTAATTGCACACACAATTTCGTTAGGTGCTAGATAATTTTTTTTTTTATTGACACCACAATACAATTGTTCTGACAAGTACTTAAGATGACTTTAATCTTTTAGCGAACGATGTTGCATTCATTCACTTTACTAATATGATTGTCTGCTTCATGTCATCTATTTACTCTAGTATATATTTGTTTATTCTTTAATGCTTTGCATTATTGCTGTTGATCAATAAGTTAATTAATTGACAACTGATACTGGACTTGACTGATAGGTGTTATTGGACGGTGTGATGTATGTGAGTGCATGTATTGCTACCATCATTTTTTAAATATGTTGAGTACTATTAGTTATTGCGACCTCACATTACTGTTAAAAAAGAATGTGTCCAAAAGTAGACATTGGCTTTGAAATTAACCATCGACCACACTTTTAGTGTTAAATTGACTACACTCGGGCAGAAACCTGGGTGCTATGCTATGTCGTGCTTACAGTTAAATTTGATGTTACTATATTTCACTCTTGTGATGTTATACTTACACCACGGGAATAATAAAAACTTTGATTTCATTATTTTTGCGGGGCGGGGAGAGTAATGTTATGATTAAAATTCATAACGATTGTGTTGATATCATTAGGTAACTCGACAGGGTTCCTTGTTTGTTTATTTTATACGGATTCATTTATTAATACAGGAAGGGACGTCATGCTTCTATGGTGTATTTGGCAGAAGTGAAACTATGAATGCAGAAGGCTGAGATCGTCTGGAGGGACTTGGACCATTCTTTGTCATGGCGAGTGGAGGCATGTGTTTGAGCTCCTGAAAATACATAATTCGTGTACATCCCTATGTTGTTCCATCACTAGTACATCAAGATCTTCTGTGATATGTATCTAGCTATCTTCGTTTAAAGGGAGTATGGATTCTCAATGTCGACTGTGATAGATGTAATAAAATGTGGAAACTGAAGAGGACAGCGTTCCAGACATGAACTAACTGCCTAGCGTTATATCGACGACTGCATATTGTATGCCATTTGTATATTGGCTTTAACTATACTGAATTTGGAGCAGCGTGAAATGTTAATAAAAAGAGTGTACATCGTCCACTTCGTCCTTTGTGGCTCCATTGATTCAAATCGATATTGGCTTGTTGGGGTGTCTACTTATTCTACACTAGAAGTGATCTTGGCCACAGTAACACTCCTTTTACTCAATAATGACATTCACAAATATAAAAGACACGTAACAACATCTCTAGGGGACAAATAAACACCCCTCTCTCAAGGAACTCGTTGCAATAAAAAAGTGGAGTTTACAGTTGTATTAACAAAATTGATATGAACACACACTCGCTGTCCCTTGAATACAAAAGGTCCCATCTATTTAATGTTAGTGGTACTTTAGCGAACTTAAAATTGTATTTACTTTCTCGCTATGAAAGTAGATATAAAAATTTACGGTTTTACGCGTTCGCCCTCTGAGGAGTAATAAGTGATAGATTCTACCTACATAACTTGTCTACATAATATAGTGCTCTTACCGAAAGGCCAAGAAATCCACTACACCAACAGTAGCTGGTCGAATTTATCAAATAATGATGACACGTCCATTTTACTAGAACTTCTGGAGCATTAAGTGTCAGACAACTAAAGAGTTCAGATTATATAGTACTCCCAGGCACCAAGTGTCCTGGCCACTGTGTTTTCGAGTGACTCTTTTCGCCTGGTTCCACGTAACGTGACGCAACCTCTACGGAAATCTGAGACCAGTTTCCCCCGTGGACCATTGACGAAAAAGCTATGCGAAAGAGAGAGACCACCATTGCTTGACGTAATTGGGCCTCCCCATGGACACACGAAAGGCGATGCTTTTCTCCGTGGTAAAAAGGCCAGGGAAAGTTTTCCGCTCTTCTCTCAGAAACCGAGTGCCAGACTGTCGCTCGTGGTAAAATAACTAAAAAG
Source organism: Oreohelix idahoensis (assembly GCA_024509875.1). Taxonomy (NCBI): domain Eukaryota; kingdom Metazoa; phylum Mollusca; class Gastropoda; order Stylommatophora; family Oreohelicidae; genus Oreohelix; species Oreohelix idahoensis. Next base: position 928,381 of record JAMPIV010001486.1, read on the forward strand.
ATGCCGCTTCCCGCGACAGAGAGTCCTGGGTTGGTCTATTATTCCTCTTACCTACATAAAAGAAAAGGGGCGTAAACCTATCCGATTTTTAAAGTGACAGGCCAGTACGCCCCACTTCCCAGCTATAGGCGACCAAAAAGCAATTAAATGGGCGGGCCAAAAGTCAAAAATAACACTGACTAACAAAAAAAAACTTTTTTTTTCTTTCTCTAACATTTCTATGTTTTTCTGGTCAATTTTAATGCGCTGTTTTTAAATCTGCAAACCGTTTTTCTCTATCAGGTCGGGATCTCTAGAAATACGCAATTGAAGTTTTTTAACAACGCATACAGTATTACAACATCATTCGTACAAGAAGTATAACAGTTATGTAGGCTTGAATTTCTTTGCAGTCGACTTTCGTCGGGGAATGGCATGGCGAACATCGCGATGAAGCATCCAACAATAATCGGCAAGCATGGTCACACTCCACCGTCCTTGATAACGTGACTCCATTACGGCGATATCTTGATGGAATCGTTCTCCATGTTCATCGCTGACTTCACCAAGGTTGTCAGGGAAAAAGTCAAGATGTGAATCGAGCAAATGGATTTTGAGGGACATGTTACAGCCCATAATTCTGTATGCATCTATGCACTGCTTAACAATATGCAACATAGTCAACAGATTTGTGATTTCCCAGAAAGTTATCGACGATCGATTTGAATGCCATCCATGCGCGAAGTTCACTACCATGTAACAAGTTCTCGAATTGTTTGTCTGCAATAACTTTCCTAATCTGAGGTCCGACAAAGATACCTTCCTTTATCTTTGCATCGCTAAATTGCGGAAACTTTTCTCGAAGATAAGTGAAAGCTTTGCTCGTTTTATCTAACGCTTTTACAAAATTCTTCATGAGCCCCAACTTTATATGTAACAGTGGTAAAATGAAGCTGTCTTTGTTAACTAATGGCTCGTGTATTACATTTTTATGCCCGAGCTGCATACGATCCCGGATAGGCCACACCTTTCTTGCATAATGTTCCTGTCTGTTGCGGCTGTCCCATTCACATCGGAAGCAACAAAATTTAGTATACCCAGTCTGCATGCCCGTGAGAATGCAATGACCTTAGGTCTCCAAAAATCCGCCATTGGTAGTCATTGTACTTTATTTTTTCCAAACGTATAGCCATATTGTCATAAGTTTCTTTCATATGAACAGAGTAGGTGACTGGAATTGATGAAAATAAGTTTCTGTTATGCAATAACACAGCTTTTAGACTAGTCTTGGAAGAATCGATGAAAAGTCGCCATTCGTTGACTATGTGCTTATGACCGAGGTGCACCATTAGACCGTTTACATCTTTGCAATAGCAAATGTCATCATCCATCTCAAAGAATTGAACAAGTTCTCTGTGTCTATGACGAAATTTAGATATCGGAGTATTGGGCGCTAAAAGATTCCATTCTTTGAGTCGCGAACCGAGTAATTCCGCTTGTCCTTTGGTAAGAGCGAGATCACGTATTAGATCTGAAAGTCCTGAATGGTTAATTAAGTAAACACTATCATTCACCGGTATGTAATCTGAGTCAGAATTAGTTTCTAATGCAGGTAAACTATCACTTTCTGATGGTTCATTCACGTCCAACGGATTATGTTCTGGTGGTACTTGGATCGGACACGTGATTGGATCATGAGGCACTGGTTTCGAAACCAATTCAATATTTGAATAAACCACAGACTTTCTAGTTTTAAAAGTGAAACCATGGATATTTGTCAAGCAGAAGTACAATCAGTAGTGTGATTTGTATGTTCACGCCATATTACTGGCACTCCAAAAGGCATCGACTTATGCTTCAGCGATTTTCGTAACCAACCTGCCAATGTATCGAACAAACTGCATTTGGCTACCAAGATTTATTTGCATCATCAACTTTCGAATCGAAATAAAGTTCATATGCTTTCTTTAGTAATGGTGTAAAGTTTTTCTGGTCAACACGATCGGTAAAATATCTGCACACGTAACAGAACAGATCAGCCGAATTTCTACAACTTCTAGAAGCCATATTTTGCTCAGAATTATTTCAAAATACAGTAACTATTTGAAAAATCGCGTAACATATGTCATGCATCTTTTAGCAGTATAAAAAGTAGAATTATGTTGCTTTTTATTAATTTTTAATAAGTTATATAGTAAAAATGAAACGGAGCAAATAACGGTTTCCCAAAAATATATTTATTCACAAATATCTTAAGAACCCGACGTGATAGAGATAAACGGATTTCAGATTTGAAATCAGCGCAAGAAACTGACCTAAGAACACTTATTCTTATATAAGAAAGAAAAATGTTGTTTGTCAGTGTAATTTATGGAGAATCCTGATCTCCAGGCTCGTGCCAACGTTTTAGATCCAGCGTCACAATGACGCATTTTGCTGTGTCCAACTTCCCTTTTCGGAGTGACGAAAAATGTCAGTTGTGCTTTTAGTTCTATTCTTCAGCTTCCATCCACATACTTTTAGTGCCAGCTTACTTTTGGCTTCCTTTGAGTGAAGGTGTGCTTCAAATACGAGCATTCTTCATTTTGATATAAATTTTCAAATTCGCTTTTGCGTGATTACGGCTCCAATAATACACGCAATATTTCAAATTACACTGTAAATAGGACACGGAGTAATACCCCAAAGGTGTCCATACTTGCCTTCCATCTGTTTTTAAGTTAAGAGCATGTGGAATTCCTTTCCCATTATTCTGTTTTTGAAATATCCGCTTTATTCTATCCTCTTGTTACACATTTTGCTTCCTCCACGATTTCGCCATTGTAATGCGGTTGTGTCGTTTACATGGAACTCTTCTCTGATTATGTGAGCGAAATATTCTGATAGGTCGAGTGAAATAATACAAAAGGGATTCCCCGATATGGTGACGACAATCACCAGAGAATTTTACAGAGTTCACGACAATGACGACGATTATGGCGATGAAGAAGGGGGTGCTGATGATGTTGATTGTCAAGGGTTACCTCCCCTTAGCTCTGCAGTAGTGGTCCAACAGTTGCGAAATCTCAAGATTGACTGATGTAGGTCTTCAAAAGTGTCTACCCTTGCACAAGATGACTCTGTTTAGAGTTGGAGAAAGAAGTTTAATGAGGCTTCTACCTCCAAGGAGGGAGTGTTCATACGATATTCAGAAAAGCGAGAACGATGCTGCATTGGATGATCACGTTAACTCAAGTATCTGTCGTCAACTTTTGTGAAGGATTATGTAAAATAATTTTAACTCGTACAAGCCCCCAGCAGAGTTAATTCGGCGATTTTTATCTTATTATTATATAGCTCTGCTTACGTGTATTTAAGAAATTGTCTGAGACATACAGATGTAGTACATTCAAAATGAATAAATCAACTTTAGATTTGTCTTTATGGAAGTAACAAATTTAATAATCAGTTATGTGTTAACAGTTAAAACTTGTTTTTAACAAAATGCTCATCATAAATCATGTTATGAAGGTTTGGGAAGAGTTCACTTGGTAGCTTTTATGTTTCTACTTAGCTGCCAATGAGTTTATCTTTTCTGCTCCAACTGATGTTCAGGTCTGTGCGGATGGAGGACTGGATCACTCACGTTCCTGGTCAATGTTGAAGGGCACAGCACGTTCACAGAAGCGGCATGGAGTGTCTACGAAGTTGGTCCCATGTGTCTAAGAGCTGTCTGATGATGGTGTCTAGCGTCGACTTCGGGCCATTTATACCCTTATTTGTTCCAGATATAGTACCCTCAACTGGTACCACCAAGCCAATCTTTAGGCACACAGACTGCTGGCTCAGAGAAATAGTTTAAGGCTGCTTGACGATGCCTCTTATGCGTGGACTGGGGTGTTGTTATTTTAGCAATAAGTTCTCACTTTTGACTTTTTGTTACAATATCCTCAGTTTCCGTTTTTCCGTGTTAAAATGGTAGTGTTTTTCTTGGCTCTAAGTCCTCAGTATGCTCCACCAAGAACCGTTCTGAAACTATTCTTAACTCTGGCCAGATCTGGTTGTCTTCTTCATATGATGGTGAAAATGATGATGAAGGTTGTCAAGAGCTGTGAATTTGCAAACACACCAGTACTACTGATAAACATGGCTCGTCCTTCTAAAGGTACGACCACCACATATAATGCTGACAATAAGAAATAACACCTTTAACAGGAATTTCCCTTTAATGATCAAATGCACACAATATCGCCACACAAGGCTACAAATATATGAATTATATATATAGACACATAAATACATGCCAGAGCAAACTTGCCTCCATAGATTTGGCTAATAACCGCCTATAAAACAATATGGCGGCCTAGTATTAGCAATAAACTGATCACCGCTCACCATAGCGGCCATAATTTATAACAATGAACAAACCTCCAAAACTGGACAACGTATACTCTGCGGTATGTAGGAAATTGAAACTAGTTAACATTCCAAACTAGAATTACACACTACAATCCAAATACTCCGAAGGAAGGCAAAACTCACAATATGAATCTCATGGCACACTCTTCTCAGCAAACTGCTGGGCACGAAAAAACTCAGTACGTCCTCTCTCGGACATGACTAGACGATCACTGCCTATCTTGGCGCCCAAAAAATCCCGCTTCCGTCAATCACATGACTTGAGCAATCAAGTTATTTCAGAGTTGCGAAAACTCAGCGTTAACAATGTAGCCATTCTAATTTTTCGTCACCGCGAAATAGCGTTGTGACATCCCCCCTCCCCCCCCCTAAGAAAGAAAACGTAGTTTTCTTCCACCGGAGGAGCTTCGCCCGGCTTCCTACGGAGCATGGGCAAACATATGCCATCATAGCATCTCCTCATCTGCCTAGGGAATGCCATAGTTCTCCACCACCATTGTCGTATATCCCTTCTCAACCTATCCAGAAAACACAATATGAGTATGAAGTAGGCTAACCCAGGTACTGGTAGTCGTGAAAAATAACAACGACTGTCCACACCTGGTCTATCAAACACCATATATTGTACATTCACATTTATTCTTATCTAGGCATCCTCAAAAGTAAATAATCTCATAGCATAGACAATCGATTGTACCATGGTTTAAATATACATTATATTCGATTCTAGAGCAGATTGCCTTTGTGGCACCATAATACATACATTGCAACATTGCAAAGCATAACATAGTACAGCATAAACATGCATTGCAAAGAATCATATGATCTTTACAAGTTTACAAAACAACTCTAATACTAGCACATGTAAACAACCCTCATTGGACGCTCCAGCCTTTAACATACTTTATAATCTGGACAGCGCGTCCGATACTACGTTATGAATTCCCTGAATCGGAAGAATAGTGAAGCGGAACTGCTGCAGTAACAAGGCCCATCTTGTCAACTTAGCACTTGTTGACTTCAACACCTGCAAGAATAGCAGCGGCTTATGGTCCGTTTGAAGGAAGAAATGCGCTCCCAACAGATACTTTGCCAGCTTAGAGACGGCCCACACGATCACCAGGCATTCCCTTTCGATCGTTGAGTACCTTGTCTCTGCTGACAATAGCTTACGACTCACGTATAACACCGGGTGAAGTGACTCTTTATGTTCCTGCAGTAAACAGGCCCCTATGCCCACTGAGGAAGCATCGGTGTGTAAGACTAGTGGTTTATGTAAGTCTGGCAATCTCAAAATAGGTTCCCCAGAAAATACTTCCTTTATTCTACAGAGGGCTTCTTGGCATTTATCCGACCATCCTATCTTATTTGGTTGCCATTTCTTTGTAAACTCTGTTAATGGCTTCGCCAAAGTTGAGAAATTATGTATAAATTTATTGTAAAAGTTAATCAGTCCCATTAAACTCTTTACCTGTCTCTTAGTTTTTGCACCTGCAACTCGAACATTTTGGTCACCGTGTTTCCTTCTGGTCTGATAACATTATGACCCACAACATGACCTAAGAAGCTCAGTTCTGCGTATCCGATAGATACTTTGCTCGGACGAGCAGTGAGCCCATGTGTCTTTAAGCATTTTAGCACAGCGAACACCCCCTCTATGGGCTGGTCCCACGTGTCATGAAACACGCAAATGTCATCAATGTACGTTTTTAAATCGTTCCTATGGCCTAACACCTTCCTCATCATTATAACAAATGTTGTGGGTGCATTCACTAATCCAAAACACATGTAATTTAAATGAAATAGACTCCTTGGTGTTGCAACTGCCGTAAGAGGTTTCACCCCTTCAGATAGTGGCATCTGCCAGTAACCCCTTGACAGATCTAGCTTACTGAAATACCGGACATGGGAGAGTTTGGTCAGAAGCTCCTCCTGATTCGGCATAGGCTCTGCGTTCGCCACCGTAATGTTATTAAGCTTTCGAAAATCGATACAAACTCGAAGGGACCCGTTTTTCTTTTTTACCACTACTAATGGGAATGAGTAAGCCGACTCGGAAGGAGAGATAATGTTAAGCCGGACCATATCCTCGATTTCCTTTTCAATTGCCGTCTTATAGTGCAACGGTATCGCATATGGTTTCACTCTTATAGGCTTGTCATCAGTCATGGTTATGTCGTGTACTATCGCATTGGTGCGTCCCGGCAGGTCGGATAGGACTTCGCCGAAATCCCTAAGTATCGCACGCACTTGCGTCTTTTGACCGTGTGACAGATCATCACAGATCGACACGTCCACCCATGACTCGGTTGAGGCCAGCGGCACAAGTGATAGATTGAGATTAACGTCCGTCCCCGCTGTCTCCGGACTCCTCGACTACCATTGACGCCGCCGACTCTGATCCATTCTCCAGCACGGCGTCTACCACGCCTGACAACTCCGCCGGCCGTTCATGGTATGGTTTCAACATGTTCACGTGGAACACCTTCTCTCTATTTCTAACCTGGATGAGGTAGTCCACGTCCGATACCTTTTTTAGAACTTGAAACGGCCTTTGCCAGGAGATGCTCAACCTGTCCTGTTTAGTAGGGAGAAGTAGCCACACTTGTTCCCCTGCCTGTAGTAAAATTAATCTTGTACCCTGGTTCGCGTATCGTCGATGTTGAATCCCCGCTTGGGATAGCGACTCACGTGCTAACGCACATGACCTGACTATTCGTTCTCGCAAGCCAACGACATAGTCATACGCTGAAATCGACGATTCTCCCGTATGTTTCCCGACCATCCAATCATTCAGGACATGACATGCATCGGGCCTTGGGATTCACCCCATAAAGCAGTTCAAACGGAGAGAACCCTGTACTCTCGAGAGGAGCCTGTCTGTTTGGGAAGAGTACCGTCGACAAATACCTGTCCCAATCCTGCGGGCACTAGGCGGTCACCTTCGCCAACATCTGCTTAATCGAGCCGTTAAGGCGCTCACACACTCCGTTCACCTGAGGCTGGTAAGGAGAGGTGAGCGACTACGCGATCCCCAGCAATTTCGTGACTTCTGCCATTTCTTTGGAGATGAACTGAGTTTCCCTATCTGAGAGAATACACTCCGGGAACCTAAGTCATCTGCATAACAGCTGCAGCGCCACAGCTACAGCTTGCGAGATGATCGAACGCATCGGGACCGCCTCCGGCCATCTGGGTCATAGGTCTACCATGGTGAGAATAAACCGAAACCCTCTATCAGATGCGCACGGTAACGGGCCTATTATGTCGACCGCCACATTCTGGAAAGGACGTAAGGCCAGGTCCACTGTCTGTACCGGGGCATTAGGGGATCTCCCCTTATATGCCATCAGCTGTTACACCCGAAGTGATCGACAGTACATTTTAACATCCTTATTACACCCTGGCCAAAAGAACTGCGAGAGCACCCTATTACAGGTCCTCGCAACAACCATATGTCCTGCGAAAGGAGAGTCGTGAGCAACCCCTAGTACCTTCGGTTTCATCGTTCCAGGTACCATGACCTGGCGTATCAGCTGCTGTTGCTTGACGAAGCAATGCGTCAAAATCTGGTTTTTGTACTCAAACCAGTAACGGGACGTTTTCGTGTGCCTTACGTCTCCCGACTCCGCCAGTCTAGCACTTCCTGCAACGACTGATCAGATCTTTGGAGTTTTACAAAATCGACCACCTCTGAGCCACGAATTTTGGAATCATCTTTACCGGGAACGATGTGCTAGTGGCATCGCTGGACTCTTGCATCTCGTCTGCCTTTGCTTGTGCCCTCGTGAGCACCGAATTGGCGACTAGTTGCCTGCCCGTTATCCACTCTTGTATCTCGTGCCTTGTGCAATCACGCACCCCCCGGACATTCCCGACAATCAGATGGGCCACCTGCGCCTCGAGGACACATGCGCGTACCGTACCTGACAAAAATTGAGTATACATTTTCACAATGGCTATAGGTATTGCTCCGCATTACCCCCAAACGTGATGCACCTTATCATTCTCCCCGTCATGCATGAATCATCACTGCAGGAGCGGCGTACCCCTATGGTGGTACAACTCGTGTCCCTAAGCACGGACACCTTCTTCGACTGCACAGACCCTAAACACAGATTGAGTTTCCCACATTCGTCTAGGGAAGACAGACAGGGTAGAGTATGACATCAAATCAGCAAAGGTTTCCCATCCGTTACAAATAATTGTCTGCACCCTTCGCAATCTTCATTATTGACGGTGTCTAACACACACGCCGCATTATCCCTCTCTGGGTCAGTGGGGCACGTCCTGGCTATGTGGCCTCTGATACCGCACGCGTTGCAGACATTATCCATATTCTCCTTTTTCGGACTATGATTCGGTGAGGATTGCACATCGGAATCCTAATCACGACCATCTGATAATCCGCCTCTGTGTTTCCCTTTATACCATCCTTTACCCTTAGTTTGGGAACCCTGGAAGCGCACTTGTTTCCGACCTTGGAAACCCTCTCCGTCACTATCGCTTCCCGAATGTCGGCTATTCCACTTAGGCTGCAAGCTCCGCTAAGATCTAAAGTTCTTATAGTTACCCCTAACTGACTGATATGGACGGGGCGACCTATCAAATCTCTGACTCGGTGACCCGTCGTTACTTCCTCCCCGACATTGCCACGGTTGGCGCTGCACCTTGCCGACGCCTGCAACTAAGGAGTCTGGCAGAACTGACTTCTGAATGGGTTTGCCCGGGTGGGCAAGGTCATAATGATGCCCCAAATTGGCCATGGACTCAATGTCTTTTGGCTGGCTGTATTGGAAGAACGCCGCAAACTCATTTGAGCACGACGACAACACTTTAACTCGTAGCATCAATTCTATAAGCCATCATAGTCCTTATTACTCCCCTCCAACTCAATCCATTTGTTGAACAGAAGTTTTAACTTCGAGATAAAGTCCTCGAAGTCTTGGTCTGCGCTTGGTATCGCGTTTCTGAAACGCGTCCGGCACCCATCAGCAGTCAGACGAAACTTCCGGAGCATTCTTTCCTTTACTTTGTCGTAGTCCGACCTTTCTTCCGGCGGGAGGCTATAAAAAGTATCCATCGCATGAACCACTAGCAATGTGGATAACAGAGATGACCATTGATTTCTGTCAGCCTTCCAGGCCAAGAATGCTTCCTCGAACCTCTCGAGGAAAAAATCTAAACCATCGATTTTTTTCATTGAAATTAGGAAGACGCAGCCTAAAGGGACGATGAGACTCCCCAGGAGTCGAGTTCTGACCATTCGCTTTCTTTCTTTCTTAATCTGAACCTCTTCTACCCCGTAAACAGAGTGTAGAGGTGACCCAAAGAGCACAAGGCTCTCGGGCAAAACATGCAATCAAAACGTTTGACAAACAGGTGATTAGCCCATTGTGCCCATTTCTAATCTCTGTAATTGTATTTCCTTATCAGCTTCTACCTGCAATCTTTTTTCCTCCGAAGCTAATCTCATTCTCTCCCTTTCTAATTCTAACTCTCTCTCTTCTTTCGTCTTCTTTTCTTGCAATTCTCGCTCCATCTTCTTTTCCTCCACTTCTCACTCCATTTTCTTTTCTTACAATTCTCGCTCCATCTTCTTTTCCTCCACTTTTTGCTCCATCTTCTTTTCTAGTAACCCGAATTCTCTTCTTTTTAGCTCTAGCTCTTCAACTCGAGCATCTCTAACGGTGTCAGACAACTACTTATGCTATGGATTTCAATATCTACACACCTTCATACTTGGCTCGTACCACTAGAGGACGACCACAGCATACAGTAGTTGACAATAATTGACTATAACACCTTTAACAGGTAAGTTCCCTTTAATAACACACTGCGCACAATGAAGCCAAACACGGCTCATAATACATGTGAAATACACTGGCTACAACTGCCAATACAGCTTGCATTAATAACAACTTAATATATAAATGTCATACCCACTGGTATGGCCATCCTGAATAGACATCACAATGACTTTCACTCACCGGCGAAAACTTATGTACTAGCATTAGGCAAAAACTAAATCACAGCTGACTTAACATCACCGATCTACAAAAATGCCGCTAGAAGAAATACATTAACATTCTAGCAAAATGCACTACATCCAAAGATCACACGGAGTATGGGCGAACAAACTGCCGAGACGGCACCTCCTCATCCACCTAGTGAATGCCAAATCCATCCAACACCATTGTCGTTCATGCCTTCTCACTCTATGTACTAAACGCAATATGAGCATGAACTAATCCACCCCAGGTACTTGGCTTTCGTGAAAAATAACAACGACTGTCAAAGCCTGGTCTATCAAACACAACATATGTTACATATTAGTTATTCATGTCTAAGCATTAATAATAAGATATAATCTCATAGTATAAACAATCCTTTCTGCACCCTGAAAATATACCTTAATTATAAGACGATTTACCCATACGTTGAGTACAACTTTATCCATATTGCCTCTATGGCTTCATGACACATAAATCACATACCATAATACATTTTAATAAACATCAACTCTAATGATTATAATACATTTCCTCCATAAACCAATGTAAATACTCTCTACGGATGCTCCTGTCCCACACCAACCTCATAACCTGGCCAGGACATCCGCTACAATGGTATGTACTCGCTGAATTGGTAAAATAGTAAAGTTGAATTGCTGGAGCAATAATGCCCAGAGTGTCTACTTAGCACTGGTGGATTTAACCGACTGCAAACATAGAAGTGGTTTGTGATCTGTTTGGAGGAAAAAATGCGCCCCCAACAGGTATCGTGCCAGCTTAGACACCGCTCAGACAATCGCAAGGCACCCCCTCTCAATCGTACAGTATCTAGTTTCTGTTGGCAACAACTTCCGACTGACATACATTGTAAAGCATAACATATTACAACATAAACATGCATTGCAAGGAATCTCATAATCTTTACAAGTTTACAAAATCCACATATTCATATCAAAATGGTACTGGGGGCGTGGGTCAGACTCTAAGGTTTGGTTCGGGTCAACAGAAACATCTTACTGAACACGAACCCGAAACCTAACCCTATCTATTGCTCAACTATCAGCAGGTGGTTATGAAGCAACGACATGTGCTTCCACCTGACTGCGTCACGCGAACCCCACCTATTCGCAAAAGTCACTCGTGCCATTTTAGCATTGTCGCGCAACGACAATACCTCCACAAAACTAACCTGTGCGACCTCATCAAACATTCTTCTGAGTGTGCGCCAACTAGCACTCAGGGGAACGTTACGCACCGAAACTGTGCGATCACTAGCTTTCGGGCCCTCGTATAAGTTCCTACTGCTCCTAATCATGTCATTTGGTACTTGCCGCGAACCGCATCTACGATGTACCTTCTGGTCATCCCCCTTGGGAGTTTGGTGATGCTGAGCCTCTGCTCCAGCCGCACCCCTGGCTTTGTGCACTCCCCGTACATTTCCGACGATTAAATCGGCAATTGGATCCTCGAGAACGAACATGTTCACTCTACCTGTTATGAACGGAGTGTCCACATTGATACATGCTTGGCGGTAAGACTCCACTTTGCCCCCGAACGTGGTGCACTTTACCGTTTTGCCTGTAAGGCAGGGGTCATCGATACACGGCCGACTCACCCTAATAGTGGTGCATCCAGTGTCCCTCAACACCCGGACTGGTCTATTCTCCACCTTGCCTTCGTGGAGAATCACCTCGCCAGTCTCATGGACTGCCGATAGACATGGTGCCGCATGCCCGCATTGAAGCACTAACCTCTCGTTCGCGTGGAACAAAGGGCGATACCTCGCAAAGTCCTCATCGTTGATCGTGTCCAACACAAACGCGGAATTCGCGTGTTCAATCAGAGTTGGACACCTGTCAGCACAATGATTTTTTCCACCACAATTGGTACACAAGCGCTCCCTCTTCGACTCTTCGCGTGAACTCTTGCTAGAACCTTTAGACGACGACGACCGCGCATCAGAGTCTGAAGACCGACTCTCTGAGTAACCACTCCTCTGCTTGTGATGTTTTGCTTTGTACCAAAACCGATCTTCGTCCCGAGAATTCTCAAAGCGTACCGGTTTACGCGCTTGGTCCTCCTCTCCGTCTCTATTACTTTCAAATTGTCGGTTCTGCCAACTCGGCCGACCATTCCGATGGTATCGGAAATTCCCACAGTTTCCTTTACGTGGCTGATAGGGACTGTAGGGCTTCTCATAAATCTGCTCCTGGCCCCTGTCTACATTGCCTGACTGTTTTCGCCAAGGATGGCGCTGAACTTTGCCGACACCGGCAAGTATGTCATCTGACAGACCGGACTTCTGAATGGGTTTGCCCGGGTGGGCAAGGACATAATGGTGCCCTAATTGGGCTTTGGACTCAATGTCCTTTGGTTGACGTTCCTGAAAAAACGCAACTAACTCACTGGAACACGAGGACAACACTTTGTCCCGTAGCACTATGTCTATCAAGCCATCATAGTCCTTCGTTATCCCCTCCATTTCGATCCATCTATTCAGCAGAAGTTTGATCTTCGAGATAAAGTCCTCAAAGTCCTGGTCTGCGCTTAGCATCGCGTTTTTAAAACGCGTCCGGTAACCGTCAGCAGTCAGACGGAACTTCCGGAGCAACCTTTCTTTTACTTTGTCGTAATAGGCTCTTTCCTCTAACAGGAGGCTATAGAAAGTCTCAATCGCAGGCCCCACTAGCAGCGTCGATAACAAAGATGACCACTGATCTCTGTCAGCCTTATAGGCCACGCATTCGGTCTCGAATCTTTCAAGGAAGAAATCTAAGCTGTCAGTTTTATCATTAAAATTAGTCAGACGCAGCATAAAGGGACGATGAGCCCCTCCAGGAGTCGAGTTTTGACCACCCGCACCCACTTCCAATTTCTTCAATTGTATTTCCTTATCCATCATCTTCTCTTCCAGAGCTATTCTCATTCTCTCCTTTTCTAACTCTAACTCTCTAGAAGTCTCATCTTCTTTTCTTGCAATTCTCTATCTTCTCTCAACTTCTTTTCTTGCAATTCTCGCTCTAACCTCTTATCTTCCAATTCTCTGTCTTCGCTCAACTTCTTTTCTTTGAATCTGAACTTTCTCTGTTTCCACTCGTTTTCTTCTTTCATCTTCTTTTCTTGTAACTCTTTATCTTCTTTCATCTTCTTTTCTTGTAACTCGAATTCTTTCTTTTTTATCTCTAGCTGTTCAGCTCGAGCATCTCTTAAGGCTATCTGATTCTAGACTGAATAAAATTCAGCCTTGGCATATTCACTTAGTTCTGTGCCAGTGTACCCACATTCTTTCCCAATCTGAATGAAAGCCTGTAGGTCCATGGTGTACACTCAGAATACTAATTATTATCTCTGGCTATAGATTTTTCCTATACCACTACTCAGTCGTATATATTTCACTTATGTCACCAAAAAACGCTCTGCTTACAAAATATGCAGTGATAACAATAAATATTGATATCACTACTTAAATATAGCATATATATATATATATATATATATATATATATATATATATTTATTTATTTATGTATATTATATTATATATATATATATCTTTTTTATGTATATATATATATATATATATATATATATATATATATATATATATATATATATATATATATATATATGCATGTAAATATATATCACCTCACTTCACACTGTATACACGTCATCAACCTTTACCTCTTATAGTATAAATATAGTTTTACTTTGCCACTTGGCTACTGTCTCATCACTCTGAAAATTTGGTCTTTCTGACCACTTAGTATCAGTGATTCACTCAACCAAACTTACAATAGTCGACAGTTGTATAATAACAACTGATAAAACTTTCTGGTGCTCTGACACCACTATGCCAACTTGACAATAAATCCGCTTTTATTTCAAAGTCTGTTACTGGCACCCACTCTGGTGCTATACTCAGATAATACTTCACTTACTACTAATCTTAATAATCTATGTTATGCAAGTGTTTCCTATGGCAAAATGAGCACTACACAGGTGAAAGAAACACACACACACCACACTACGAAAACGAAATTCCAGTCCCGAGGAACAAGATGATAGACCAAGAAGAGAAGAGGTAGATTAATATATACAATGCGTGTCTGTGCACGAACAAAAACAAGGGATACCTGAAAACGTATTTACAAGATAGAAAGATGGAACAAGAGAACACACCACTTAAACACAACAAAAGAAAAACTGAATGTACACTGCAATGTAAATACAAACTACACGAATACGCCTAACACCAACAGGGCTTGGAATGTTAAGTAGGGCAGTCGCAGGAAAACCGTCTGCCTTACTCCACCACTAAACATACAGCCACACCCTATAAAGAGTCAGTCTAATTCAATCTTTTCCCACAAGTAGGCCAAGAATGAATTAAACTCACCACCCTTCCACCATTAAACACACGAATTTAATATTACACAAAAGACTAAACAACAACTTTAATCAACGATGAGGTGCTGAATGCTATTTCCCTACTAGGCACTAACAAAACAATTCAGTTGAAATAAACTAAATAAACTGTAAGTAAAATTATTCTATAACATATCAAAATATAGAATACAAATACTAACTATCCACATATATATATATATAATGTTCTACCCAGAAAGTAGAGAAAAGGAACGGAACAAAAGGAAAGAAAAAACAACAACCAACTAAGGAGCAAGCTTCAAGAAGCAAATAAAGAGACAGCACTATACTATTCCAAAGATCAGACTATACGATAAATATGATCAGATTTAAAGACAGCAAAGAAAATTTATAATTTAGAGGAAAAACTAGAAATAACACTATAATATCCTACAACAATTACAAACAAAACTTAACTGAAGGTCCAACGACGCTTGAGCAAGAAACTTCCACAGCACTGGTGATGAATGATGAAAACAGAACAAATGTCATTCACACTTGTACATCCAATCCGAAATAATATAAGTCCAGAAGATCAGGCTTCTCTGAAGGTCTGTGTGCCAGTCAATAACAATAGTGTTCCTTGGCACGGTATAGTACCCTCTATCAAGACGACTACACTTTTCTACACGGTGCTACCACAGCACTAACCACAATAGAAGCACGACTGTCTATTCACACGAAAGTTCCGCTACACAGCCAGTTTCACAAGTCTATGTGTCGGATAAATACGTGTATGTCCCTTGGAATTATGATGCGCACAGATTATATGTCGAAACACCGATCACTTGACAGTACGACACTTGAGATCTCCAGCCGCCCACAGCAACGAGTCCTATAGACCACTCCGAACAGCAGGCTTCCGACTTCAGAACGGTCAATTACCAGGATCACGACGGAGGTATGGGTAGTCTCTCACAGGTAAGGCACATCGGACAGGTATGATGATGACATAACTTTGCAGGAACGCGAGAATATAATGACACAATCTCCCTCCTGATGACACCACAGTCTATCACTCGGGCCCTAATCACACAAATATTGACAAAATCTCCCTCCTGAAGACACCACAGTCTATCACTCGGGCCCTGATCACACAAATATTGACAAAATCTCCCTCCTGATGACACCACCTAACGACACCTGTCACTCCGCTGCTCCAACTGGATCACTATCCCTAAGCTACAACACAACCCTGCAATACCTCAAACTGACACGACAGATGCACGCTGTAACTTGAATCTACTGCCCTTGCCATACATCCTATTATCAATCGACACTGTAGCACCAAAATTAACTTTTAACACAAAGCCAAACACACTGACCAAACTCTCTGAACTTGAAAATAACACCCGTACACAGTGACCTGCAAACAAAACTAGGTTGCGTATCGCGACGCGTCACGCTTGACCGCCTACAGATCACTACTGCTAACTGGCAATCACACAAACAACGAAGAGTAACTCACTACCGTGACTTAATAATACTGTGAAGGCGCCAATACGGCTCCAACCTTCTACCACTGTGTGTGCAAAATTCTTTCTGGTCAGTATATAGAACACATAGGCACTATGGCCTTGCTGCCAAATATCATATACTACTGTGAAACACTGGCCCCACGGCCTATAGGTTCACGAGAAAAAAATCGGACGAGTCCTCCAGATGTCAGACAACTACTTATGTTATGGATTTCAGTATCTACACACCTTCATACTTAGCTCGTACCAGTAGAGGACGACCACAGCATACAGTGGCTGACAATAATTGAACATAACACCTTTGACAGGTAAGTTCCCTTTAATAACACATTGCACCCAATGAAGCCCCACACGGCTCATAATACATATGAAATACACTGGCTGCAACTGCCAATACAGCTTGCATTAATAACAACTTAATATATAAATGTCATACCCACTGGTATGGCCATTCTGAATAGACATCACAATGACTTTCGCTCACCGGCGAAAACTTATGTACTAGGATTAGGCAAAGAATAAATCACAACTGACTTAACATCACCAATCTACAAAAATGCCGCTAGAAGAAATACATTAACATTCTAGCAAAATGCACTACATCCAAAGATCACATGAAGAATAAACCAGCACCAAATCAGAACGACGATGGCAGACACACTTCAGCAAAACGCTGACGGGAACAAAAGAACGACCTATCCTGGTCGATAGCCAGAAAGTCAACTAACTTTTTGCGCCGAATTTGCGTCCACTTCCTTTCCGGTCACCTGCCCAAACGGGTTTTTATTATATCAGTGTAGCCACTCACAGCGTAACCAACATACCATTTTGTCGAACATATATACAGTGGCAAACGGCATTCTGTTTCTCAATCTTTTCCTTCCTCAAAGCTTTTTGATTCTCCGCTGTGTAGTATTCTGCATTGGCATAGTCATTTAATTCTTTGCCAGTGTACCCACATTCTTTGCCTATCTGAATGAAACCCTATAGGTCCATGATGTGCATTCGGAATACTCACTACTATCTCTTGCTATAGATTTTTACTATGCAACTACTCAATCGTATGTACAGTAAAAACTTCACTTATATCACCAGATAACTCTATGCTTACAAAGTATGCAGTAATGATAGTAAATATTAATATCACTTCTCAAATTTACAAATATCTATGCATGTAAGTATATAACACCTCACCTCTCACTGTCTACACATAATCCATTTCACCTTTTATTGTACAACTATAGTCTTACTTTGCCCCTTGGCTACTGTCTCCTTACTCAGAAAATTTGGTCCTTCCGACAACTTAGTCTCTGTGATACACTCAAAGACACTTAAAATAGTCGACAGTTGTATAACAGCAGCTAATGAAGCTTCTTGGTGCTATGACACCACTGTACCTACTTGACAATAAATCGGCTTTTACTCCGAAGTCTGTTACTGGCACCCACATTGGTGCTATACTCAGATAATAATTTAATTCTTAATAATCTATCTTATATAAATGTTTACATTGGCAAAATGAGCACTACACAGATGAAAAGACACACACCAAACACTACGAAAACAAAAATCCAAGTCACGAGGAATAAGATGATAGACAAAGTTGAGCAGAGGTAGATTAGTATATATACTGTTCAAAAAAAGAAACGCTACTTTTTTGGTGTTACTTTTATAAAAGATATTCGCTGATTGGACATCAGTCAACCTATCGACTGTGTCCACCTGGTCATTACCTTCTCGTGGTTACCGGAATTGTACTCACCTCATGATTCGTGAGGTCACGAAAGAGGTCAAGGTCAAAACAACATTTTTGACAATAACTCGTGACAGGTTCATGAGAATTCCGTGACACTTACTGAACACAAAACTCTCTGACCATATTATTGAATGCCAATAAAAGATTAACGATCCTCGAATAAATTCAGTTGAAAATTCAATGCGCAATTATGGCTCATCTCACTACAGAACAACGACTTACATCATTGGACGTTTTCAGACTGGACAGTCACAAAGTGTTGTGGCCAGACAATTTAATGTGGTTAGAAGCACCATTAGTCGCCTTTGGAGGCGATTTCAAGAAACTGGCTCAGTGGCAGACCGTCCGCGCAGTGGAAGACCCAGAGTCACAACTCCTGCCGAAGACTGCTTCATACGGCTGCGTCACCTCAGGAATCGACTTGCAACTGCGTCCTCCACAGTCCAGTCAATGTCAGCAGCTCATCGAATTTCAGATCAAACGGTCAGGAACCGGCTGCACGACTCTGGTCTTTGGGCTAGAAGACCCTACAGAGGTCCTGTTCTTACGGACCGGCATCGACAGAACCGACTGCAGTGGGCGAACCAGCATCGTCAATGGACCGTTGGGAATCACTGGAGACGGGTTTGGTTTAGTGATGAATCATTTTTTGTGCTCCAGCGACACGATTGATGGAGAAGAGTTTATCGCAGAGTCCATGAGCGCTACGCCCAGAACAGCGTTGATGAGGCTCCTCCACATGATGGTGGAGGTGTACTAATGTGAGGGGAGATCAACTTCATAAGAAGAAGTGACCTGGTGAAAATTGAAGGACGACTGAATGCCCAACGATACGTCGCTAAAATTCTTCGTCCTCACGTCCTTACACTTCTGGCTGCACGAGGGTCGATTTTTCAGCAGGATAACGCTCGATCTCATGTGGCACAACTCACCATCCAGTTTCTCGCTGACAACAACTTCCAGACCATTCCGTGGCCAGCCATGTCATCAGACATGAACCCCATAGAACTCTTATGGGATGAACTCAACAGACGACTCCGACAGCGAGACGTAGCTCCAGCCAATCTCCGACAGTTGTCTCTTGCACTGCGGGAAGAGTGGGCAGCCATCCCACAACAACAGATCCATCGGCTAATCGGATCCATGTCAAGGAGATGTCGTTCTCTGATAGAGGACAGAGGAGGCCTTACACCTTACCGAAACGGAGGCCTCAGTCGCAAAGAACAAAAGTCTAAACCAAATTTAATGAACATCATTTCATTGTTAAAGTCTGAAAGATTCTTCATGCCAGGATTGAAACATTAATTCCGTAAAATGAAATTTTGGTACAAGTTTGACATTTGGTGTCCATTACCACTGCAATAATGTTGCGTTTCTTTATTTGAACAGTATACAATGCGTGACTGCAAACGAACGAAAACAAGGGATACCTGTAAACAGATTTACAAGATAGCAATATGGAACGAAAGAACACACCACTTAAACACAACAAAAGAATTACTGAATGTGCAAGACAATGTAAATACACACTACACCGGTACACCTAACACCAACAGGGCTTGGAATGTTAAGTAGGGCAGTCGCAGGAAAACCGTCTGCCTTACTCCACCACTAAGCATACACAGCCACACCCTAGAAAGAAATCAGTCTAATTCAATCAGATAAAGACTATGGACACCTTTGATTCTCAGATGAAGACTATTGACCCCTTTGATTGTCAGATGAAGATTATGGACACCTTACATTGTCCGATGAAGGCTATGCGATATTACTGACCCTGAAAATGTTCATAAAAGCACTATTACAAATCGTACATTTTAAATGTTAGGCCATGTTCACGGAATCCCTAGAATCAATGTTCTAAACCCTAAGGGGTCCATGGATAATATATTAAGAAACCATGTTATAAGTCGCCATATATAACCATGTTATAACCATGTTATAAGTCGCAGCTACTTGAGAAGTTGCTCTCTTCTTTAACTCACTTCTCACAACTGCCACAACAGCTGCTTATACATACGTGGGTGTGGTTACATCTTGTCATCATATCCGTTTTCGCTCCTTTATTGGCAATGAACTACCACTGTAGCTGATCCATTTACAGAAAGGTTTTCCACCTAAGCATTCATGTGCTTTTGTATCGGCTATTTCTGTTGTAGTGTGTAGCATGGTAAGGTTGCCAGGTTTCACTGCATTTTGAAAATATATGGAAATTAATTTTTAAAAAAAACGTCCAATACAAAAATGAGAATCTTTAACTCAGATGTTAAGTCAGTCCTAGCCAGGAAAAGAAACACACTCTGGTCGTCTGGGTAGACATGGAGAAAGCTTTTGATAAAGTGTGAAGAGTTGGGATACAGCAACATTTGCTCAAATATCGAATCTGTTAGCTTATGTACAAATCAGTAAACAACTTCCTTGAAAATACTCATGCTAGAGTGTAATTACAAGGACACGTAAGTCACTAATGATGAGTCTTCTAGAATTGGCAGCTTTTTACGTCTAAAAGCCAAAAGGGCAATTATGAAGTAGAGAATTAATTTTAAGACACAATTCCCTTGATAAATAACAGCGATACCACAGAAATATTCTTTTAGGGGATTCATTATAATACATTTCTTATGGTATACTCTATTTCTGTAATCAAAAAATGGGGTAAATTCTTAAACAAGAGTTATACACCAGAAAAAAATAAAAATTTTGAAAACTTGTCTCTTGGTTTCGTTTCTAATGTAGTAAAACGGATGAACAATGTTAATGTAGCGATCTCTTGCGATAATGCTCATCTGGTTTATCGATAACAAAATAGAAGAGTAGGAGGCACCAAGCCTGAAAGCGTCAACAGACATGAGACAATGACGCAGCGATACGTTTTTTAATCCGAGCCGCATACATCGCTACGCAAATCCCGTGACAGAGCCGATCTGTTGTTGGACGTAACGAACCAGTATTTCTAGCATCGCTGTAGAGACATATATCTTCTTACTGACTCGATGGACAAGCAGGTAAGGTTATAGATTTTTGTCACCGTTAACATTAAAGTGACCGTAGGGGTGTTATTGTTTAGGTGGTAGTAAAACTGTTTTTCTTCTTTCACCTTTCACCTTTCAACTTCTAAAGGCCTTCCACAAACTTATGCCAAGTCTTCCTATCACGTGCCATCAGCTCCAGGTCTATCTATGTCTTCTTCATCCATGCCATGTCCGTCTCCAGTTCTCTTCTCCACGTGTTCTTTGATCTTCCTCTACTTCTCTTACCCTGGGGATTCCAGAACTAGGACTGTCTGGTAACGCTATCAACAAGTTTTCTCAGTGTGTGTCATACCGATCTCAAACGTCTTATTCTCATTTCTTGTTTCACTGGCGCTTCTCTGGTTCTTGTCATTAAGTAAAATTATTATCTTGTTGAAATTAAGTAGGCCTGACGTCTCCATTGATTTACAAAGATCTGTATTTTCCTACAACAAAGTTGTTTTCTGGGAGCATGTTATACAATTCCAAACACAGACAGTGACTTATGGCTAGATGTGCGACATTTTACATTTAGAAATATTGACCCCGTGGTCTTTGAAGAGACAAAGAAATAATCAGTCTACAGCACCCTCAAGCATCTTATAAAAGCCAACTAATACTACATTGTTCATGAGGCTGGCAAACTCATTACGTACAATAAATTGCCACAGAAACGTCAGCTATACATAATCGGTGTGTGTATTTCTGCCTCGAGCACAAAATTATAACATTACTCACGGATAGCAAGCTTTCATATTTAACGAACACTCACGTTTGATCATTCAAATCGTTATATTCTTTCACTTGTATGTAGAGACTAGCTGTGGTAATGATGTCACGGTTTGACTCCCCTTAGCTCTGCAGAAGTGGTCCAACAGTGGGCAAAACTCAAGAGTAACTGATGTGGGTCTTCAAAGGTGTCTACCTTTGCACAAGATTACTCTCGGCAGAGCTGTATATAGAAGGATAACGATGCTCCTACCTCCGGCGAACTTTCACAAGAAATTCAGAAAAGCGAGAACAATGCTGCATTGGCTGAGCAGGTTAACTCTAGTATCTACCGTCAACTTTTGTGAAGGATTATGTAATATAACTTTAGCTCGTACGAGCCCCAATCTAAGTTTAAATCAGCGAATTTCCTCTTATTATTATTTATAGCTCTGTTTGAGAGTTTTTAAGAAATTGTCGGAGACATACGGATATAGTACATTCAAAATGATTAAATCAAATTTAGATTTGTCTTTAAAGAAGTAACAAATTGAAAAATCAATTATGTTTAACAGTTACAAAAAATGAATAATTGTTTATATAAAGTATTCATCACAATGTGATGTTAGAGTTTTCGAAAATGGACAGTTCACTTGGCAGCTTTTAAGTTTTACTTAGCTGCTAATAGTTGTTTCTGCTCCCGCTGAAATTTGGGTCTTTGTAGATAGTTGACTGGAGCACTCGCGTCATTGGTCAAGTTTTAAGAGTTGCAGCACGTTCTAAGTAGAATCAAGGAGAAACTGCAAAGCTGGCCCCGCGTCTCTAAGACCCGTCTGATGATGGTGTCTAGCGTCGACTTCAGGTAACTTATACTCTCACTTGTTCCAGAAATAGTGCCCTCAACTGGTACCACCAACTGGTATGGCAAAAGAAGAGAAACAAATACCCTCTGAGTATTGAGTTCCCGACACATACTTATGTGTTCCCATCTTCCTATTCAACCATCCCATCTATCTCAGAACTTTTACCCTCACTGAGAATTAATCTTAATCCCAGTGGGCGAAAACTATCTTTACATTTAAAATGAATATTTTAGATTTAACTTTAGTTGAAAATGTTAACAATCTAGTTTAAATATGTTTACATTTCTTCTTCTTTCTTGATTAAATTAATGATCTTCAGGCGAACTCCATAATGCCTCATCAATTTCCAAAGTGATTCTCTGTCTACACTGTCAAATGCCTTTTCGTAGTCCACAAATCCGATGTATAGTGGTGAATTCCATTCCAGACTTTGTTCAACTATTTTTCTCAAAGTGGCTATCTGGTCTGTACAGGATCTGTTTTGTCGAAAACTTGCTTGTTCATCTCTCAGTTTATTGTCTATGGAAAACATATGAAGACATGACATGCAGAGTTCTTCATGAAGGACAGCTTACATAACCATTTGGGATAAGAACAGGAGTGCGACAGGGATGCCTCTTGTCTCCATTTCTTTTCTTACTAGCAATAAACAGGGTTATGAGAACATAAACAACACACAACAGAAATGGAATCCAGTGGACCCTGACTAAGCAGTTAGATGATATGGGTTTTGCTGATCACTTGGCTCTTCTGTCCCATAACCGTAATCAGATGCAGGACAAATTGAAAACACTCGACGAGAGGTCACAGCAATTGGGACTAAAAATACAAAGGGAAAAGACAAAGATAATGAGAATACATGCAGGTAATGAAAACAGGGTTGAAGAAGAAGCACCAATACAAGATGTAGAATCGTACACATATATTTGCAGCAATAGAGACAAAGTTGGAGGGACGGACAGTGATATCAAAATAAGAATACAAAAAGCAAGAGGAGCTTTCATTGCATTGGGAAATATATGGAGATCAAGAGAATTCGGATCCAGCACGAAAATAAGAATCTTCAAATCAAATGTGAAGTCAGTCCTTTTGTATGGCTCTGAGTCATGGAGAACAACAAAGACAATAACCAAAAAGCTACAGACTTTCATAAATGGGGGCTTGCATAGAATAGAGGGATTAAAATGGTATGACACGGTTACCAACGTGGAACTGATGACACGAACTATACACGTGCCAGTGGAACAAGAGATGAGAAGAAGACGATGGCGATGGATGGGACATACACTGAGGAAACCTGTTGATAACATTACAAGGCAGTCCTTGTTCTGGAACCCCCAGGGCAAGAGAGGCAGAGGTAGACCAAGAAGCACATGGAGAAGAGAGCTGGAAACAGAGATGAAAATGATGAGGAGAACGTGGAAAGAACTTGAGATGATGGTACGTGACAGGAGGACTTGGCATGTGTTTGTTGAAGGTCTATGCTCCTTTGGGAGTGGAGGGTTATGAATGAATGAATGCAATCGTCATGTCTTCCAAATATGGAATGAAAACATCTGATCACTCTCTCGGCAATGTTTACATATAATTTCTTACATCTGCCCAGACTATTACAACATTTCCGCTCGTGTGTCCGACTGATAAGTGCGTGTCTGTTATTTTATCGCCCCGTCACGCCTTAGGCAAACGCAATGCTCGGTCGCTGACCGGCCCATCTGGGTTATTACCTGTGCCTAACTTTAGCAAATCCCAGAAGATTAAAGCACACATGACGTATTATCACTGAAGAGAGTGTAGGATGATATCAAAATACCAAATATCTGCTTGATAGCAGGAAAAAAATTGGGCGACCCCGCAAATTTACACACATAAGAATGAAGCTAAATACTGCCGGAGAGGAAGAGAGATCGATGTAATTTTTTTGTGACAAATGATGTGATGCCGCGTAGGGGCGAGCAAGAAATTGATGTAAACTGGCAGATTGTAACACGTGTCTGTTTTGATTTCTGTGCTCACACAACAACACACATCTGTAACTTTTCTTCAACTAGTTGTATAGTTATTATAAAAAGTTAAAGATAACCCCAGAACCGTTAATTCCGTAAGAGAGTGAAATGTTGGAGACTTCACAACAATACGTCCAGCTTTTTTTATGAGGTGAAGTTTCCTATTCTCGCTGCATTTTGCATGTCCTAAGTTATGAGGAGAGTTAAGTACCCATTTACAGCTGTCATTATTCTACTTCTCCATAAATGTTAGTAGTACTTTTGTATTTCTCTTAATATGTTCATCATCATCATCAGCTGTCACCTGCATAACGTAGGTCGGCTGGATCTCCAACATCTTCTATCTCTTGTCTTAATGGTACACTTTGAAAAACTCTTTCCTGGCCATCTCTTGATAATTTCTTCCCACTTCTGTCTTAATCTTATCCCTGCGATGTTCAGATGTTTTAAAACAACTGAATTTTATTTACCGTTGGCATTGTTTTCCAATTTTCATAAAAAGCTGGCCATTCTGATAAATGTGTTTCCTCGAATGTAATTCTCATTATTATCTTTTCGCTCCTTATGGAGCATGGAACGACTTTTACAGTTGGTCTTCTTGTGGGGAAGCGTAGGTCAAGCATTCCTATTCTCTTGCATCAGTGGTTTCTGAAGAAATTTGCTTTGCATTATGAGGTTGCTAGCCCCATGCACTACATCCTATTGGTCGCCTAAAACGTCACGAGGGAGTAGTTTTTCTATTCTGTGTCTCTTCGGAGACCACCGGAAAAGTATCATTCTCACTGCCATTTTCAAATTTTCAAATCTCAGTGTTTTCTGTAGATCTGTACTGTATCCATATATTATTGAACTATCCTCCTATTTCACGAGTGTGGGCAGATATTATTTGACTGTCGTCCTATTTCACCATTCTGGGCAGATAATACTGAGCTGTCATCCTAGTTCACCAGTCTGGGCAGATATTGCTGAACGGTCGTCCTATTTCACCAGTCTGAGCAGATATTAATTTACTATCGTCCTAGTTCACTAGTCTGGAAGATATTTTTGAACTATCGCCCTATTTCACCATTCTGGCAGATATTGTTGAACTATCGCCATATCTCACCATTCTGGCAGATATTGTTGAACTGTCGTCCTATTTCACCAGTCTGGGCATATTAATTGACTATTGTCCACGTTTGCCAGTTTCTAGTGTTATGTAAAGGTCCTTTTACTCTTGAAGCTGTAGGGGTCCTTTATGATTTGGAGTTAACAAATGTTCTTGTAAGGCTGACTTTAGTTATGATCAGCCTCGGTCGGGCTCACAGATGGCAGACAAACTTCAATAACGCGAATGCTAATATCGTGGGCCGAAGAGGTGGGCCAAGGTTAACATAAAAGAACTTTGAAGTGTCAACATGTTCAGCTTGAAGTCCAGACTTCACATTAGACTTCACGTTTATTAATGGACGTAAGACAGACGATCATGGATATAATCATAGACATCATATTAAAAGTTCATATTATAATCTCAGGACATCATAGTTAACATATCTATGTTCATGTATGATCAGGCAATTTGGATCATGAGCTTGATTGCCATTTATTCTTATAACAGCTGACCTCTCAAGGGCAGACATACATATTATGACCAAGGGTATGTAATACATCAAAGAATACCCCATCTTTAAATGGCCTCGTAAACAATATATCTGGACTATCCGAACATCATATTTGAGGCATCATAGTAAACAGTGCATATAAAATCCAAAGTCCTGAATTTGACTGACCTCTCATCATCTGCCGTAAACCATAGGACGGCGAAAATATACTTTATATTTGTATTCACGTTTGTAATACTATTCTTCCAAGCAGCACGTACTTGAAAATAATAGTCTGGATCCAATAACTTCACTTTATCTTTAATCCATTTCAGTACACCCTAATGAAGTGTCAACAATTCCCCGATGAATGTTCTGACTAGATTCAACATGGCGAAAAAGTAATATATATTTTCATTAACTTAAATGAAAACTTACTGTTAAAATCCTCACTGCGATAGCTTCCACATGGAAGGCCGTATAAAATAGACATCAACAGTAGTTTACCCACAATATGGGGCTCGAAAAAACAGACCATTGTCTGACTTCCATTCCAGCCATTACATCTCTCTTTCAGGTCACTGCGTCATCCAGTGTTTAGCAACAAAACGCAAAAATACCCAAGCACAAATATGTGCGCTTCCGTGCGCGATGAATTTAATTACAAATATATTCTTACCACATTTGTTGATGCGTACCCTCTTAACAGAAGTAAGACCCGTGTCTACTTTAATACTGTTAAGGAACCAAAAAAGGACGTAACAGTTTACCTTATCCCCCACGAAAAAAGTTTTTTTTTTTTTTTACTTGAATTACCGCGGAGAGGTAAATCAAATTATCATCTACACATAACATAAATCTAAATATACTAAACAAAATATTACTAGTGACAAAATAAATATGAAAGTGAACTCAACTCAAATAAACAAAATGCAATGTTAGTAAATGTACAACCACTATTAACCAACATGAGGCAAATGTGACAACACTAGATAATATAAAGTAATAAGGACGATGAAACAAAAATAAAATGTTAACAGAAAGAAAAAATGTCAATAAATGAATTCAAATAAATGGAATATGAACGCATCAAAACGATGAGTTATAAATGAAAAAAAAATGGAAATAAACTACGCGAAGTAATCAACACCCTTAGCAATACTAAATAAGTATGAGTGTTGATGAACTACCTATGTTATGAGTGAAAATCCCTAGCACTATGAACTAGAAATAATCTATTGGCGATAAATATGTTAAATATTAGACATAATTAAATTAGATTAATTAATAGTTTAAGCATAGCATCCATGGCCTTAAAATGTTACTAATTCAGATTGAGTTCACTATTAATTAAAGTCACGAAGTTGAAACATTACACTAGAAGAATGTTACCATGCCACGTTTGAATTAAAACGTTATCAATGTTAAATGTTATATGCACACAATAGTCTATTATTTATAAGTTCATGTTATTTCAACGTCAAACTGTATAAGCTAATTTAAGGAAATGTAAATGTAGATACACAACCAGTGAAAAAAAGTTCATAATAATAGTGTCGCTGAAGGACGTAAAGTTCCTTTAGTAGTGAGTCATAATTAAGGAAATGTTCGTGCAGAGGCGTCACTCTTTGTAGGGCGTAGAATCTCGCTTGACTCATAAGGACACTGCGAAAGGATGTCTGCTAGAACATTTTGCGACCCTGGTATTGCTCGGATCGTAAAACTGTAAGGTTGCAGAGCGATTGCGTATCTGGTTAATCTCGATGACTTCACGTCTCTGTTGTTGAGAGCAGTAAGAGCACGCTGGTCAGTCTCTACAATAAAGTGTGCTCCTAATAAAAAACGTTGATGCTTGGTTATAGACCAGACAAGAGCTAACAGCTCTTTGTCCAAGACAGAATAATTCTTTTCTGTAGGAGTTAGTTTTCTGGACACGTACATGACAGGATGCAATGTACCTGAGTATTCGTGAAGTAATGCGCTTCCTTTGCCAAAATTTGACGCATCGCTGCGGAGAATGAAAGGTAGGTCCACATTAGGCAACCGTAAGACAGATGCATTAGAAAAGTATGTTTTAATGATATCTAACGTGATTTGAAGTTTTTGCAACCACCGAATCATGTTAGCTGCGCCCTTCTTTATCAAAGTAGAGAAAGGTGCAGTGATGGTAGATAAGTGAGGAATGAATCTCCCATAGAATTGTATTAGACCTAAAAGACTCCTTACTTGTTTCTTAGTCTTAGGTATTGTGAAATTCAGGATTTTAGAAACATTACTGTCCTCAGTATGTAAAAGACCGTGACCAACACAGTAACCTAAAAATGATATGTCATGAAAACCAGCACATGTTTTAGATGGTTTAGCCGTTAGGTTATACGAACGTAAAGTGGACAATAATGTGTTCAATCCACGAAAATGATCATGAAAACTAACATATACTTTAGTTGGTTTAGGTATCAGATCGTGAGATGAAGAAAATTCAGTCGGTAATAGTATGGATTGTACGGGATGAATTAATGTCACAGCCTGTGTACTGTGAAATGACAAAAGAAACATTAGAAGTATAATACAGATACCAAACCAGGCATGTGTGAATCTGGATGGGTATCGAAATTTAAAAGAAGAGTAGTGAGTGCGATAAAAAGCACATGACCAGCTAGATACTGAGCTAACCGGCCCCAAAAGGAAGCGAAATAGTCCTACAAGAAATACCAATGTACGACGAAATAAATCAGTACATGTGGTAACGAACTCACCTGTCTGTGAAGGATATGAATTGGAATCCACGTGACTGAACGTAGATTCAGTTGACGTGTCAAAGGTAGTGTGCGGATCACACACCACAGAGGAATCTTCCTCTTGGATAGTATATAAAGAATCATTACAATTAGAGTGTTGCTGAAGCGAAGTATGTCGTAAGGGGCTCAAAAGAGCACCAAAATTTGTATAATGTATAATGGTATCATTAATAATACAAGTTCTCACCACATTTGCTGAACGTATCACGTTTGCTGAAAGTAACTGGTAATGAGATTTAGGCATAGTGGCAACTGCATAAGCAGCATGTAAGTGTTGCTTTTCCCAAGTAGCAATTTGCTGTGGGGTGCATTCTTTAATCCCATGTATGCGACCAATGATCAAATCACTAATTGGTGCAGGAAGAAGACAGGCATGTATTTTCCCTCTAAAAAATGGTGAATCTATATCAATGATTGCTGTTGGAAAAGTCTCAACTGTGCCGCCAAATGTGCCGCACTTCACAGTTCTCCCTGTTGCGCATGACGGGTGGACCAACGAATGTCTGACACCGATGGTGCTACAACCTGTATCGAAAAGAACAGAGACAGAAATTTCGTTAGCAAATCCGTTATGTAATTTAAGAGACTCTGTTCCATCATGTGTCAAAGCTGACATGGCCGTAGACATCGTTGGAAGGCTTGGCAACACATGTACGCAACTCAGCATAGTGATCGCCTTGGGCTGGAATAAAGTTGCGCATTCATGGCAAAGTTTAGCCTGCTCAAATCAAGAGAACAAGACAATGCATTATGAGGATTAACATTTGTATCCTGATCTAAATTAACCTGTGTATCATGCAGAGCAGAATTTGTCTGATGATGCGATCTACCGTTGGAAGATCTATCTTTCCCTCGAGATCGATTTTGACCATTGTCTCTAAAACTGCTATAATTATCATTTCTATCGGAATTACCATTTTGGTTAGCACGCCAATTATTGTTATGGCTATTGTTCCTTTGACCATATTAATTGTTTGGAGAAATATGTCGGTTATTAGAAAAATTTGATCTGGATTGCCAATTGTGGTTGTAATTATTACCTTGATAATTTCCAGGATCATTCTTATTAAAATCCCGTGATCTGTGAGATTGACCCCAATTTTGATTATATGGAGATACATGTCGAAATGATTTCCTTTTAAAAGAATTGTAATTCTTGATATCTCCCTTTTTAAAGTTCCTATCATTACTGAGAGTGCGATGACGGAAATGATTTCCTTGTTGCATGGCAAATGCAACAGGCAATTCCTCTTTGACAAGAGAATTGCTAACTACCATGTTTGGATGTGCGGTACAATAATTTCTACAGTTTTGCTCCATTTCATTCATATTTGTTGGTTTACGTTCATGTAAGAACGAAAGAAATAACGGGTTAACCGAAAACAAGACCTTATAACGCAGTAATAAGTCTACAATAGCCTCGTAGGAACGTTCTATTTTGGATAGTTCAACCCATCTGTCGAATGTAAGACGTATGAGTGAGATAAAGTCACCAAAATCTTTTCCACTTTCAGGTAATAGTGATTTAAACTTTAGCCGATAACCATCCTCATCCAGTTGAAATTTTTTTAGCAAAGCAGCTCTGACAATATTGTAATCAATTTTGTCAGTGTCTTTCACCAGATTAAGTACTGTCAATGCTTCGCCTGCAAGTAATGGCAACAAGTGTGCGCAATACTGTGCTTTGTCAACTTATTGACTTGGCATATTGTTTGATATCTATCCAGGTAAAATAGTATGTCGTCTGCCTTTTGATTGAATACTGGCAATTTTAAGTTAACATGCCTAATATTTTCTTTGTTAGAAGAGGTGTGAATAAATTGGGCGTTGTGAACATTGACTTCATTAGTTAATCTAATTTTTTCAAGCTCTAATGCAATCAATTTTTGTTCATGTTGTCTTTTATTTTCATTTTCAGCAGCCTCAAGCTGAAATCTTTTTTCATTTTCTTCAGCTGCAAATCTCCTATTTTCAACCATTTTCTTACTCTCAAGTTCCATCTGAAGTTTTCTTTCATTTTCTTCAGCGGCTAATTTTCTATTTTCCATTTCCATTTTCTTTTTCTCAAGTTTAATCACAAGTCTTTTGTCTTCCGCCTCTAATTTTTTTGCTTCTAGCTTTTGAGCCTTGTCATATTCGACAGTTGCGAATTGTTTAACTTCTTCAGGAGTCATACCAAGGGCTTTAGCTTGCTTAATGAAATAATCCAAAGTTGCCATTATGACAAATATGTATTTGTAATCTTACTTCCTCAGAAAGATTTTATCAAATGATTTAAAATTTATTACTCTCTTATAAGTGCAATAAGTTCCTATTCAAAGAACTGCACAAAATACTTGCTAGTTATTAATAAAGTTATTAATCAAAGAATCAAATTATGCATTAAAATATTATCAGAGTACAACAGAAAAAAACAACGCAGACAATAGTGACAAGGACAAGAAATTAAAGGACGAATGACTACGTTCGCAGGATTCAAATAAACCACAAAGTAGAACTAAAAAGAGAATTTTGCAAAGAATGCAATGACAACTGCGAAAGAAAAAATGCGAGGTCAAGTGACAACACAAGGTATAAACACAAATGGTGTATACAAATAAGTGATAGTCAGATTGAGACGGACGTTTACAAACAAAATGCATCATGAAAATAAGGTACATATAAGAAATTTCTACGAAAACCATAATAAAAACTCTACGATACAGCTAAAAAATTGGTTGTCACAGACAACCAAACGCAGCGGACTGAAATAATCCTACAGCAAATATTTGCTGGAACATCCACTGAGGGAGGTCTGCAAAGCTGTCCCTACAGAACACTCACGAAGGCCCGGGGTGAATCTGGGATGTTTCCTTCGCGAGTCTCCAAACCCAACCGCCCACATAAAATATAAAAAAAACATGGAACATAAAACATGAAATAGTAGTGTGGACATATTAAAGTAAAGGCTCAGCTACACACGCAACGGTGAAAAGAACACAGTCAGTTTTACTTATCTTTTTGAGAAGAAAAAATGTCCCCGGCCCTCACATAATTTTCGATTTTGGCATCCGTGCGCTGCATGTATAAGCCATAATACACATGTTGACATGAACAATTGACAAGATCCAACGTTGATGGTGATAGTCGAAGTCCAGTGTTGAATTTGACCTTGGAAAACCGTTATCCTGGATCCCAGGTCAACAATGTTGTCGCCTTGAAAGATCACGAAATTTCAAACGATATTTCCCTTGAAGTTGAATTCGTTCCCATGAAACTGCGCCACCAAACTGTAAAGGTCCTTTTACTCTTGAAGCTGTAGGGGTCCTTTATGATTTGGAGTTAACAAATATTCTTGTACGGCTGACTTAAGTTATGATCAGCCTCTGTCGGGCTTACAGATGGCCGACAAACTTCAATAACGCGAATTATAATATCGTGGGCCGAAGAGGTGGGCCAAGATTAACATAAAAGAACTTTGATCTGTCAACATGTTCAGCTTGAAGTCCGGTCTTTAAATTTGACATCACGTTTATTAATGGACGTAAGACAGGCGATCATGGATATAATCATAGGCATAATATTAAAAGTTCATATTATAATCTCAGGACATCATAGTTAACGTATCTATGTTCATATATGATCAGGCAATTTGGATCATAAGCTTGATTGACATTTATTCTT
Organism: Oreohelix idahoensis; assembly: GCA_024509875.1. Taxonomy (NCBI): domain Eukaryota; kingdom Metazoa; phylum Mollusca; class Gastropoda; order Stylommatophora; family Oreohelicidae; genus Oreohelix; species Oreohelix idahoensis. Next base: position 961,063 of record JAMPIV010001486.1, read on the forward strand.
ATAACGGCTGACCTCTCAAGGGCTGACATACATATTATGACCAAGGGTATATAATACATTAAAGAATACCCCATCTTTAAATGGCCTCGTAAACAATATATCTGGAATATCCAAACATCATATTTGAGGCATCATAGTAAACAGTGCATATAAAATCCAAAGTCCTGAATTTGACTGACCTCTCATCATCTGCCGTAAACCATAGGACGGCGAAAATATACTTTATATTTGTATTCACGTTTGTAATACTATTCTTCCAAGCATTACGTACTTGAAAATAATAGGCTGGATCCAATAACTTCACTTTATCTTTAATTCATTTCAGTACACCCTAATGAAGGGTCAACAATTCCCCGATGAATGTTCTGACTAGATTCAACATGGCGAAAACGTAAAATATATTTTCATTAGCTTAAATGAAAACTTACTGTTAAAATCCTCACGGCGATAGCTTCCACATGGACGGCCGTATAAAATAGACATCAACAGTAGTTTACCCACAATATGGGGCTCGAACAAATAGACCAGCGTCTGACTTCCATCCCAGCCATTACATCTCTCTCTGAGGTCACTGCGTCATCCAGTGTTTAGCAACAAAACGCAAAAATACCCAAGCACAAATATGTGCGCTTCCGTGTGCGATGAATTTAATTACAAATATATTCTTACCCCATTTGTTGATGCGTACCTTCTTAACAGAAGTAAGACCAGTGTATACTTTAATACTGTTAAGGAACCCAAAAAGGACGTAACATGTTGTTTGCCATTTTCTGCACAAAGCTTAGGTCGTCGGCAGGAATCTCAGTAGCTGTGGTGATCTAAGTTAGAAACAATGATTTCTTTAAAGCTCCACCTTGACAAAACCATGTCTGTTTTCAAGTGTCAGAGTATTTGGAATTTCAGCCTTAAAGCAAGGTTTATCTCTGCCGTATGACCTGCTTTATGCAATCACATCATCAGAAAGGTTGAAATTTAAACTCAAATATTTTACCGAATGTTAAATTCACTTGAACAAAAAGATAGCTTTCTATCTTACACATTTCGCGAATTAAGTGAATTTTAACAAGCTAACTTGCGAGTAATCACTCAGAATGCGGTGAAAGCATTTTCAAACCTGGGAACGCAGCGCTTTGAATTGTCGGTAAGAGAGGTCTAGTCCGAAAATTTACGTAAGTTAAAAAGTAACGCTTTTCCCGTTCGTCATCTTAAGATTTACCAAATGATGCCTTGAAATCTACCACTAGATCAAGATTGGCTTGTTACCGACCGCTGGTTTTTGCAGCTGTTCCTTGTACATTTTTCTAGGTCTTTACAGACAAATGCTTCATTTTAAAAAAATGTCTTGAGACTTCTAGCAAAGTTAAAAAAAAGTGTGTTCTTCAGTTTGTTTGTTATAATTGCATGTTTTAGTTTAATACTGTATTTTTGTATTTCTACGACAAACAGTTCAAAGATAAAAAATAGTGTCCTTTATGTTAAGCTCTATTAAGTTATAATATGAACGGTTCATTGACAAACATTTTTGTGACTTGTTTATTTTTAGATGTTATTACATGATGTCATGATGTAAAAAAGGTAAAGGAACCCGTTACACGCCCATTTAGGCATATTGGGAATATGGTGTTAGGCCCCTATTATCTTGACCGTCGGCACACGAGGGGTGATATGGTCGGCATCACGCCGGCCGCCTTAACCTTCCCAGAGTAGCTCTGGTACCCATTTGGGGATGGGTCGACCCAGGAGCCGTTTGTGGCCTAAAAATTTTCCGCCTCATCTGGGGATCGAACCATAGACCACTGCGCTAGGAAGCCAGTGCACTAACCACTATGCTACCGCGGCTCCATGTCATGATGTGACCATTGTTAAATTTAGTTGCAACCTAACACTGCGTGATTGTTTTATGTGTCATTTTCTCAGAATATCTTTCATCCGCTTCACTTCAGTCCATCCTTTTGCTAGATTCCTCTTCGTAAGTCCTTTTTCAGGTAAGTACTTGTAGGAGTGTTACGGGTTGCCTACCCTTTTCTATGCAGTGATGGTCCAAACATGGCCAAAACCTAGAGTATCTAATGTGGATCTTCAAAGATGTCTAGACTGGGACATAGGTGGAGCGATATACAGCCATCTTAGTATTCTTACCAACCTCTCTCTTGCTGAATAATCCTAGATTTATGGCCTGAAAAAGTTTCCCAGCTGCTGCTTTTCGAGTGGCCAACTCTTCGTTGATGCCGCCCTTTCAGTCTATAATAGCTTCGAGATATTTAAAGTGGTCGACCTGCTCCAGGACCAGTTCTCCCAGCTTTATCTGTTGTCTTCTTTCTTCTCGTGATATAACCATGGATTTTGTTTTAGCGCTGCTTAAGACCATCCCTCTCTTCTCCAGTTCTTCCTTCCAGACCTGCAAGTTGGATTGGAGATATGCCTCTGAATTAGCAATCAGGGCAACATCGTCAGCAAATGCCAGCTCTGAAATACATACCTGTCTCATCCTCCAGTACCCCACTGAATACTTTCTTGTCCTCTCCTTACATGCCTTGATAACATCGTAATTGAGGAGTATGAAAAGATAAGTTCACAGGATATCATCTTGTCTTACACCAGTGGTGGTCCTGAATTCTTCTGACTTATGGTTTGCTGTCCTCACATAATTTATGCAAGATTTGTAGAAGCTCTGTATAGCATGAATCAGAGGTGCTGGAATGTTCTTCCTTGCCAAACAGTCCGAAAGTTTGTTCCAGGGGACCCTGTCAAGTGCCTTTTCCATATCTACGAAACAAAGATGGATCTCACTCTTGTACTCAAGGGCCTTTTCACTCAGCTGTCTGAGTGTGACGATTAGGTCTTGATTACTTCGGTTTGCTAGGAATCCACACTGGACCTCATCCAATTGTGGCTCAGGTGTATTATTATCAACAGTTAAATTGTCTGACCAATGTATTCGTATAGCATATTTTCTTCCGTTTATGTAAAAAGAAGCGCTGAGCAAGTGTTGTCGGATTAGTGTAAGATGATCACTTAAAAGATAACTAATGTTGAATTAAGCGGGCATGACAAAATATCGTCCTAAGTTTGCCTTTATTACTACAATATTCAAGTGCTAGGACAGGATATAAGGCACAACTGTTTCCGGAACGGGTAAAAATTAGTTACACTACTATATGGGACCATATCAATAATTAAAACAATGGGTATGTGACAAATGTACTAAAATAAGACGGATATACCAAGATTGGCTTTAAACTGAAAAATAGCAGTCTAACCTGTGATTGGTTTCAGCAAAAATGAACTAGCGAAATTAAATTTGTTGTAGGGGATATTATAACTATAAGACAACGAGCGATTGAAACTTTTGACTGGTTTTCCATACAGTTTTTTACTGAATAGTATACTAAAAAACTATATTTGGCACCGGACCAGCCTTGACATTAACAATGTCAGGTAACACATCATCAATAATGGATGTGGATGGTCTCACATCATCAACATTATCATCAACAATTCTTGGCATCACATCATTCATGATGGATGTGGTTGGTTCTATATCAGCAATCAGTGACTCACTCGAGTCAAAATATACATCCGATGATTCCGTAGCATTGTAGCAATCATCAAAGGACTCGTCCATGATGGGAGGAAGAAATTTTTTTCCATCACCATCATTATTCCTCAAAACTGTGTCTATTTGAGTTCGATCATGTGATCGTGCATGTACACGCCTAAGTGCTTGCGATCTGGTATTATCAACTTTGGCAGAATATACATGTCGTTGTTGCTCCCACCTCAAAATATCATCATCAATACAATCATGAAGCCCAGGGGTATTTCCAAAAATTATCCCAGCTACTGGTTTTGACATCAGACATACAATAGTCTTTCCTATAAAATATGGAGTATCTAAAAATTCTTCTGCAGTGGGATAGTATTCCACTGTACCGCCAAATGTAATGCACTGAACCTCATCTCCTGTGTAATCAGCAAGGTCTCCTAATGAACTTCGAATCCCCATCGTGGCTGAGCCTGTGTCCCTGAGTACAGACACAAGTTGGTTGTTCACAAAAATCTTTATCAAATACCACTGAACCAGTCCCATTATACAAGGACATTACTGGTAAGGGATGTCCACACCTGAGCCTAGGGACTCCTTCTAGCTGAAATAAAGAGTTACATTCAGAACAATTAGTACTGTTATATAAGTCTACACTACATGCATTAGCATGAGAGACACCATTAGTATCCTGAACTGGATTATTGTCATTAAGATGCACCACAGCATTAGAACGTTCAGTGTTCCTTGACTGTCTAACATTATTGTTCTGTTGAGAACCTCTGTTATTAAAGGAATTGTCATTATTTCTGTAAAATGAACTTTGTCCTCTGAATGATCTGGAATTATATCCACCTCTGTTTTGATAATCATTAGATCTGAAGGATGATTGTTGAGGAAAATATTCCTAATCATATGTTATAATTTCTTTGAGGCTGCAGTGATTTTTTAATAAAATTATATCTTCCTCTGTAATTGCCATTGTTATGATCTCTATTTACTCGATAGTTTCTATCCATACTATTGGATCTCTGTCTAGGTGCATTAGACCCCATAGCCCTAGCAGATGCAAATGGCAAGGAATGGTCAAAGTTATTTTTGCTAAGGTTCCTACCCCGATGTGCGACCTGATATTGTCTCCCTAAATTTTCAACAGTAGATAATGTTTCAGGTTTTCTCTCCTGCAGGAATGATAAAAAGTCGCCACCGATTGAAGACAACACTTTGTCTCTAAGAATCAAATCAGCCAGCCCCTGAAACGTTTTATTAAATTTTTGACAAACCAATCCATCTAGAAAAGTAAAGCTTAATAGATGAGATAAATTCTGTAAAATCTTTAGCTGAATCAGGTACTAATGATTTGAACTTTAGCCTACAGCCATTTTCATCCAAGTGATACTTCTTTAGCAACACAGCTTTTACAGCCTCATAGTCATTTCTAGTCTGGTCATCTATAGTACAGAGTGCAGTAAGAGCTTCACCCACCAATAAAGTCGTGAGCCTACTAGGCAATGTAGCTCTATCAATTTTAAACTCTTGGCAATAAGTTTCGTATCTATTTAGAAAGCATGAAATATCGTCTATATGTTAGTTAAATTTAGGCAAATTGAGCTTAAAAGGGGAAACATTGTCTTTTTTTCCAGCTTCACCATTCACTGGATTAAACTGTGGTTGTTGAAGTCGCAATTTTTCCTACTCAAGTTCTGCCATTCTAAGCTCTCGTTGTGCTTTCATTTCAGATGAGCCTGCTGTGCTTTTAATTCAGCCTGAGCATAGGCCATTTTTTCCCCTCAAGAGCCATTTCTTCTGCTCTCCTTATGTCAGCTAATTGCAATTCTTTTTCTCTTCTTTTTCAAGCTAATTCTTGTTCTCTTCTTTTTTCAGCTAATTCTTCTTGTCTCTTCTTCTCCCCCAATTCCTCCACCTTTTTCTCTCTATCTAATTTTCTTTGCTCTCTGAGTTCATTGTCTACATAAGTCTTCAAAGCTTCACCCTCCATACCAAATTCCTTTCCAAGCTTCATAAAATACTCTGCGGTAACCATAATTCACAATTATTGTGCTTTTAAATAGCTGAACAATAATGCAAATTTTATATAAGGAATATGTGAGTAATATTAGCAATAATTATTTCACCACTCAAAATCAACCAACTGCATGTAGCAATAGATGTTATAATAGGAGCAAAACAATAGATACGAACAAGAGGACTGAATGCAGTGACAAGAGCCAAATCAAGATAATACAGATGATCAACTAAGGCAGAAATGTATGAATTATAGAACAAATGAAAAAAAAACATTTAGCTCTATCAAACTTATGACAAGACAACTACGATTTCACAACATATAGGACATCTAATAAATTAAGGATAGCAAGGTAAGATGAACAATATTACAAACAATAATGGAGAAAACTGAATAAATAATTACAATTAACTTTACAACAATAACAAACTTGCCAAAAAAAAAAAGGACCTTCACAATTACACAAATATTGGATCTTGTTAATTCAGTTAAGGCAGTAACACTCAGCTACGTTCGCCGTCCACTTAATTTGAAGAAATCAGATACAAAGAACTACAGAACACTTTTGAATTTTCTCGACCATACAGATGAGGTATTAAAAATATTCATGTCCTACCAACCACCCACTATTTACGAAACATATATGCACGAAAAGACATATAACCCCACTATTTACAAAACATATATACACGAAAAGACATATAACATAGAGAAAAAAGAACTCTGGCAAACAAGATTATCAGCATCACACGCTGTATGTAACTTTAAATATACTCATCTGAATTCCAGCAAAAAGATCCTCCTGGTAAAACGCCTCCTTCCCAAGGCAAGATGAAAACACCCAGTGTAGACCAGGTTAGGTTTAGATTTCATTAACAGCGCACTCGAGGACTGCCCTTTGGTCCGTCGTCTTCTTGATAGTAGGCCATTATCGGCATAACACTTGAATTTTTCAATCAAAAACGTGATAGAAAGTCGTGTTCCTTGAATAGCTGCAACGTTTGCAGTACACTTGAAAATCTGAACAAAATGTAATGTTCATACAACTCCACACAAGTTAGCAGACGACATACACCGCCATTTTGAAAATTTGTGATTTTTTTCACAAAACGAAGTCCAACGACTTAAAATATTGCTCCTGATATCTGTATTTTACATATGATTCAGATCACTGGTTTGAGTCTCACATTTAAGATGTACAGATCCCAGGCTTTGTGCCCCCATTTAGCTGTTGTGTGTCTATTATTATTTTATAGAAATAATACGTCTTGATTACTCCGGCCAATTCCACACAGGGGTATATTAATAGACCACGCACACAACCCTTCTCGACCAACTATTTAATGCCACCACATAGGCCAGGTTGGACAAATGAATATGCAGTTTATTCTCACAAACGGTGCTCCACAAAAGTCATCTGAAAAAGTCATTATTTCCATTGGCAATATATATAAGCAGTCATCAGTATAGTTCAGTAATTTCTGTAGATGAAACGCTGTCCTCGACAGGTTCTAACAATTTTAATTTACTCACGTTCTTCACAGAAATCATAATTCCTTTCATACATGAACAAGTAACATCACAATGAGATGTATGGATGATATAGTGGTCGAACATCATAGGAATATGTCGTGAAATAATTTAATTCTCAGGAGCTCAAACGCATGCATCCACCTGCCTCAAAAACACACACAGAAGATCATATCAGTCGAACGTTGACTTCTGCTGATACCAATTTTAGACAACTCAGCCCCAAAGGCAATGACGTAACTTCCTGTTACCAAGGGCTACGACAGTAAACAAATATGAATACTTGTCGAACCATTTTGATATCGACAGACATGTAATGAATTTTATTCATAACTATATATATATACATATACATATATGTGTGTATGACAGTGTGGCCAGAAAGGTGTAATTTTAGACTGAGTAATAGTTAATTGGGAGCAAACTGCCACAGTAAGATCTGAAAGGAATTATTCATCATACATAGACATAAAAAGAGGTGTCAGACAAGGTTGTGTGCTGTCCCCCTGCCTATTTAATTTATACACCGAAAACATTTTCAAACAAATACAGGAAATACCAGCACTGAACATCAGTGGAAGCTCAATAAAAAACCTTAGATATGCAGATGATACTGTTTTGTTAGCTGAAAGCGAACAGGAAGAAGAGAATAGGAATGGCCAGAGCTACATTCAACAACATGAAACATATACTGACATCTAAACAGTTATCTCACAAATTAAAACTGAGAATCATAAAGTGTTATATATATTCTGCATTTCTGTACGGTGCTGAAACATGGACGATGAATAAGCATTTGGAAGAAAGAATTGAGGCTCTTGAAATGTGGATATATAGAAGAATGGGGCGTATCTCATGGAAAGAGATGAAAACAAATAAAGAGGTCCTAGAAAATCTAGGTATGAAAAGAGAACTAATGAGGAAAATCAAGGTTCGGCAGCTAAAATACTTTGGCCACATAAACAAGCATAACACCTTGCAGAAGACCATAACAGAGGGGAGAGTTGAAGGCAAACGTGCAAGGGGAAAACAGCGCTATAAGTGGGAAGATAACATCAAGAGATGGACAGGAAAGAGTCTATCAGAGTGCACCACCAAGATAAGAGACAGAAGACGTTGGAGATCCATTACAGCCAACCTTCGTTGTGGAGATGGCAACTGATGATGATGATGATGAATAGTTGTCGATCTTTTCTACGGTGTATATTTGTGCTCTTGTTGGCATTCTCACACGGGAATGGGCGATGTAAACGAAACACACATTTGCAGTTGTTAAGTCATGTTTTATTAATGGGAGTTAGGTGTTAAAGATTTGTATGTATGGGTCGGATTTTTGTACACACGTTAGTTAGCACGCTTTGGTGATGAGAAGATTTTTTTAGTTGGGGGCTTTATGCTCGGTAATTTTTGAACATAGCTAAACTGAGAAGTTGTTAGTTTGTTTTTTTTTAAAATAAGATAAAGAAAGTTTTCGAATGTTCTTAGTGATAGTTTGGGGAAAGAGACGGTTGAGCTGAGCTGAGTTCTCACGCGGTGAGTTCGCGCATGGGTAATTTTTACTGAGCTGTTCTGAGAGGCTGTAATCTCGAGACAGTGCGTTCCTGGCAGAGCTTCGGGATGGTCGTTATCTATCTCGCTAGTGTGTTCCAGTGGATATTTTTTGTGAAGGGGGAGTTTGATAGATATTGAAGATATTTTGAGGTCGTGAGTTATACAGGCCATTATTTCATATTCATTTCCCTGTGATGGATTTTTGCAAATGAAGGGAATGCTGTTTCTCCCAGGGGATTTATTATTTAAAGCCACTGATCACGTTGGCTCGTTATGTATTATGTTCATATTGAATCAAAACCATGGAGTATGTTAGCTCCGGCTATATTACTGTAAACTGCGATATATGCATTCCCTTTGGTGGATATTTTGATGTGATTACTACGGAATGTGAGCTGCTTTGTTCGGCAGCCTATGTATTTGGGATTTAGTACCTGCAACTGAGTTTCCAGGAATTTACTTACTTGATGCTTCATATTTTGCTGTAAACTGTGTTTCCATGATGTCTTCGTGACTGTGACGTTAATAAACTGTACAGAACGTTATATTAGTTCCTGCTTCCTGATCCAATGTTGCTATGGGTGCGTGTGTGTGCTATGGATACTTAATCATACTTATGACATTTGCGTATCTTGATGTATACATATTTACACACCTGTCGGCCACCCGTAATCCCGACCATACTGACTTGTTATTGTCAGTGACCCAACACACACCCACCACCATAAACATTCTGCTGAGGTTGTTAAAGAAAATAAACTTTAACAGAAAGTGGTGAGCCAGTTTTATGGGGCGCTATATTTTCCACAGAATGAACAGTATTCCCCAGATCAGCGGAGTATATCAGCGAAATATATTAACATTTGGCTTCCTCCACTAACGTCAAGTACTGAACCAGTAATACGGTGTGTTTGATATTGTACCTCTACAACTACAGGGAGTTCAGATACATATTTGCAGTGTTTCCAGTCCTTCTATACGTATGCCACAAGTCAAGACTTGCAGTGTTTCCAGTTCTTCTGTTTGTATACCGGTTTTCAAGTAGACGTCAGGCAGTATTGTCAAGAACCAGAGAAGAGACGAGTTCCAGTACCTTTCAACGTTAGAATTCTTCAGACTGTGTGATGCCCATCGTTTTGGCGGAAAGGACGGGATTGTTTTCTTTTTCCAAGATAAGTGGTTTTTGTTTTGTAATGTGACTGTCTTCCTCTCTCTTCTTATCTTTTATTTATATACAAACTTTTCGCTTATACCTGTGCTGTCATGTGTCTTGTCACTCTATTCGCAGCTGTCATTGCATTTTTTTTGCAATAATTTTTCTTTAGTTTGCTTTCTACTTTATTTGATTCCTGCGAACGTGGTCGTTTGTCGTTTATATCTTGTCTTTGTAACTCTGGTTTGTACTGTCTATTTTGTCATCTTCTTCTTCTTCTTCCATCCTTAGCCATCAACCGGCAAAGCAGTATGTGGCCAGTACGCCTAGTGGCGTCTTAGGGCAACAACAAATTGATCAATCTATCGCTGTTTCCACCACGCCTGGTGGCGTCTTTGTGGAACAAAAACAGACCAAACAATCTATCATTGTTTCCGTAATCAGATTGGTTGGCAAGCAGGTGATCAGCCCACTGTGCGAAGTTTTTACGGGATAGGGTAAACAGCCCCATGCCCATACCCTCCTTAGTCGCTTTTTACGACATGCGTGGTAGGGTGCAGTGTTACTATTCTTTGCTCCCCTTTCGGGCCCCGGTAACACATGGGTGCTATTTTGTCATGCTCTATCGATATTATAATGCATTTTGCTGGTAATTGATAGCATTATTAATAGTTGGAAAGGTAATTATATAAGTTCTTAAGCAAGGACTTGCCACCCACTGAGTTGGGATAAAGTGAGTTTCTCCAGGTATATTGACATAACTTACCTATCTCATAAAATTAGACATAATGTCTACTTTAGACTACTTCATTAAACAAGGAAGATCCCTTGGTATGACTACTGAGGAAATAAAAGAATTCGCACGTGTCGAATATGACAAGGCTCAGAAGTTCGAAGAGAGAACACTTCAACTGGAAAATGATAAACAGAAAATGGAGGCTGAAGATAGAAAATTTCAAATGGAAATTGAAAAACAAAAAAATGAAGGTTGAAAAACAAAAAATGGAGGCTGAAGATAGAAAATTTCAAATTTAGGCTGAAAAACAGAAATTAGAGGCTGAAGAAAGAAAAATTCAACAGCAAATGCAAATGCAAATGGAAGAGAGGAAACTTCAGATGCAAGCTGAAGAAAATATGAAGTGGCATGAGGAAAAGGTATTATCTATGGATCTGGAGAGAATAAAGGTAGAGAATGAAAATGAGCTAGAAGATGAGATGAGCTTATTACAATACGAACAACGTTGTAGGGAAAAAGCTTTTACCAGTGAGATAAAACAAGTCAAAATGGACTATGAGGAATTAAAAGTTGAGGCCAAGAAACATGAGGAGCAAATAAAAGACAACAAACGGAGTGAGCAAGAGAGGGTGAATTTTTTAGAAGATATTGCTGAGGAAAACAAAATAGATGAGTTGTTGGAGGTCCTGGACGACAGGGAAAGATTAATTGAGAAGTTAAACAAAAAGGTGAGGGCACAGGCTGCTCAAATCCAGGGTTTTCAGGTTCAGGTGGTCCGACTTCAGCCACATATAAAAGAGGCACAAAAAATGAGATTAAAGAAATTGGCGTGACAAAGGAGAGCAAGGAAAGAAAAGGATGAGAAAAAGAGAGTAGAAGAATTAACTATGGAGAAAGGGAAAATGGCTAAAGCTTTAGAAAATATTCAAACTCTCCAACAAGAAATTAAGAGCCTTAAATTGGAGACTATATCTCAGAAGGAAAAATTAAGAGTAGATCTTAGGGATAGAATTGCTAAAGAGAAGACTCTTACTTCTCAGTTACACGACTTAAGGTTAGATTACAACAGGCTTCAAGTTAAAACCAATGAGAAAATAAAGAAAGCTCTTGCTAAAGAAAAAGCTAGTACAGAAGTAGAAATTATAAAACTTCGTAACAGAATTGATGGTCTATTAGATATTCTCTTAAACAACAAGGTGTTATCAACTGTCAAGGTTGACAGTGTCAGACATAAAGTTGATGATCAACACTTCACAAATGCAAGGAGTCAGCCATATGCACTCAATGCTAACTATAACAGTAAACATGGTTTAAACAAATCTTTTCGTGGCAAATAAAATTTCCCACGTAATAACGATACTGCCGCTAATAGTAGTGATTCTTGGCGTCAGGCCAACAAAAGTAATCCTATTGTAACAGTCAGTCATTTAGACCACGGTAAAAACTTTGATAAATGTCATGTCAAGGCTCCACAGACAAACCGTGCATCGACTCTTCAAATTTCTGATAAGTACGTAACAGGGGACAAAACTATTAGCACTCATTCCCAAAATAATACCCATTATGTTCGTAACAATAAGGATTCTATCATTCCTGTGTACAGTGGTTTCGCTGATGTTGCTACTCATCATACTCAGCACAGTCAGTATGATGCACCTGTTAAGCACATTCCTTCATGCAAAAATACAAGCAATTTTGGTAGGAGAGATTATCGTGATTCTAGACAGTACCAAGGGGGTCCATCACGTAGTAATTTTCCTGCTCCGAGAAACTGGAAACAATTTAACGTACCTCAATATTTTGGTTCCAACAATTATGGAAATTTTGGAAGAGGTATCTACACTAGAGATTATCAACCTTACAATAATTTTTTCGCGGAGACAACAAAATCCACCTGTTGCGTGCATATTTTGACGCACATATTACAAAAATCGATATGGCTATTTAATATGGAAAAGATATAGACATTCATTCATTTGTGTATGAAAATGCTGTCTATGTTAAAGCTGGATAATTCATGATTGATTCACACTTTTGATTATAGGAGTAGTCGTTCTTGATATTGATCCGGCGCATGGATATTGCTCTCATGTCCGTACTTATTTGTTAGGGCCAGAAAATAGATTAATTTGCTTATTATGTTTATGGCCTGAATTCATATGTATTACATATTATTAGTACAAGTAGAATCAGTCCTATATTGTATATTTTGGATGGGTAGGCAGGACTATATTCTTGTTATGCCGCTCTAGCGGAAGTATGAGTTGTCTTGACAAGTCGTGATGAGTTCCGAGGTACCGTTTACAATGGCGGTTACGCATTTTCCAGGGCTGGTAGATTCTTCAGTAAAAATGATTTACGAAGTGGTTTTTCTTCTGTAGGAGATTGTGTCTCTACTAGAGCTTGTGTTAGAGACTCTCCTAATGTACGGTACCATGTATGATTCGGACTCCAGGTAATTCCAGACCCTATTTTTGATGATCTCATGTCGGTTAGACCTAGCTGGAATTTTGTGCTTCGCAACGCTAGGGTCATGTTTGTATCGACGAAGATGACAGGCTTCCATACAGTAGTTATGTCTACGTGAAGTAACTGGATTACTGTATAACTGTATGGAGGAACTTTAAGAAATTATTTCATATACATTTCAAATTAACTTTGGCTTATCTATACCCTCCTGGTGAGTGAGTGAGCGACAACTCAGGAAGGCGGCCATGTTACATTCCTGTCATCATATTTTGAATCACTGTCCAAAGAACGGGGCATGTATCTTATTATTCGGACAGTGGCAAGGAGATCTCAATTTTGATAGAAACCCCTTATCGTGGTTTCATAATATGCTATAAACTATGAACATAATGCAACTTTAGTTACTTACCGATCCGCCTTCACTGACGCGCTTAGTCAGATAGGGGATGCGGCCATTATGTATCATGACATTGGAAGCTATTGATGTACTACCTATTATTTATGAATGTGTCATGACATGGGATCTACTATGTATGCCTGCAAATTGATGTGTCAACCTGTACCCATGATTTACTCATTATGTCCCAGTGTGTGCGTCTAAATAAACTGTGTAAACAAAGATTCCAGCAGTCTGCATTGGTGCCTTGTAGACACAAGTGAATGAGTGTTTAGATTGGTCAGAACACGAACAGTACACCATACACCACACTTCTTTACAATGAGCACTTTACAGACACTTTACAGTGGTGGGCCAGATTCCTGGGTCCAGCCTACGCAGTCTTGTGTTGAGAATCACATTTTACAGTTGCAAGAACATTTGTTTGACCACATCAACACCAGTAGGACAGCTATACAATCAATGTCAGCTTGACCTGTGCTGACAAGTGTAGCAATATCTGGGTCAGCACTTGTTGACATTTGGCACAGTACAGTCAGGGTTCTAAACTAGTGATTGTTTATCCTGCTGAAATAGAAGAGCAATGTTGAACATAAAGTGCAAATTTCCTCGTTGGATCTTCTTATGTGCTCAAAAAAATTGAACAGTGTAACAGTTAGAAAGCAAATCTATTACTCAATAAAGTGGTAGTCTAATCTGTTAAAACTGAGCATACAGTACAATACATTACAACTGCAACACATTTCATTATATTATGTACACATTTATGATTTATATGTATTTATGTTTATATATTATTTGTTATATGTGTGATTGTTATGTGTTTGCGGGCCTGGATGGGAGGTGACTAGAACAGGAAATACCAAGTGATATTGGTCTTGTTCTGGCGTTCTATAGGGAGCAATTTCTTAATTGAAATTTGCATGCAACATAGTTTGCAAATATTTGGTTAGCTGTGACGACTGTTTCATATTTGTATTTGTAACATTTTTCTGTTCTTTATTTTTGTTTGATTTGTTTGTATAATTGTAGGTCTCATCTTTCCTTTCATTTCAGTTCTTTACACCCTTATGTTTATACACTGTGGCGTTATTTGTCTTGTTATCTTATTGCAGTTATCTTCACAGATTCTGTGATCATTTTTTTCATTTCTCCTATTTAATTTAATTTGATCTCTGCAAATGTTTTCAGATTGTCTTTTCTTGTTTGTCCTTTGTAATGTCTTTAGTTGACATATGACATAGGAGGTATAGTTGAATACACTTATATTATAGTACAGATCAGTACTTTATGATTGTTATTGTTATAAAACAAAGTGTACAAGACCTTTATAAGGCTTGTCTCCCAAAGTGATTGGTATAGGAAATATTATTTTCCACAGGTACTCAAGTGATCATTGATTACATTAAGTTATACAAGACCTTTGTAAGGCTTGTCTCCCAAAGTGATTGGTATAGGAAATATTATTTTCCACAGGTACTCAAGTGATCATTGATTACATTAAGGTATACAAGACCTTTGTAAGGCTTGGCTCCCACAGTATTTGAGATATACAGTTATTGTTTTCCACAAGTACTCAAGTTATCATTGGTTATATAATAAACAAAAAAAAACATACAAGTTTTTTTCACTAAGACTAAGTCTATGGTATAGACTTGTCTCCCATTAAAGTGAAATAGGGTAATTTATTTACTTTTTCAGGTTTCTGATTTAAGAAGACAAGATGTCTACATTAGATTACTTTATTGCACAAGGAAAATCCCTTGATAAGACTGGGAAAGACTTAGAACAATGGGCTGTTGCTCAATATGACAAAGCATTAGCTGCAGAGGAGAGAAAAGCTGCTGCTGAAGAGAAAAAAGCTGCCTCTGCTGCTGAAGAGAAAAAAGCTGCTGCTGCTGCTGCTGAAGAGAGAAAAGCTGCTGCTGAAGAGAGAAAAGCTCTGGCTCAAGAAAAAAGATTAGAAAAAGAAGCTGATACTGCTGCTGAACTAAAGAAATTGCAGATGCAAGTGGAGGAAAGGAGATTTGATGCAGAACAGAAGAAATTAGAAGCTGCTGCTGCTGCAGAAAAGAAAAAATTAGAAGCGGCTGCAGAACAGAAAAGATTAGATAGAGAGGCTGAAGAGAGAAAAGCAATAAGAGAACATGAGTTTGAATTAGAGAAATTGAAATTGACAAGTATGAGTAATGTTAATCAGGCATCTGGTGGTAATGGTAAACCCTTTGTATACAAGGTCAAGGTACCAGCGTTCAACCCTACCAGTGATGACATAACATTTTGGCTTTCTAGATTTGAACGTGCTTGTCGAGCTCATAATGTTGACAAATCACAGTATGTGAATCAGTTGTCTGAAAATCTAAAAGGGGAGTCTCTGAGTAAGTTATATTTCGTTGAAGAGGCCGACAAGGATAATTATGATGCTATTAGGGCAGCTTTGATAAAGAGATATCAGATGTCAGAAGAAGGTTATCGCCTTTTGTTTAAAACAATGAGACCTGAGGTAGGTGTAGAATTCTCAGAATTCATCTCAAAAGCACGAATTACACTTTCACGATGGATTGAATTATCCAAAATAGAGAAAACATTTGATGGTCTTACGGATTTATTGCTAAGAGACAAGGTCATGTCTTCAGTAAATAAACCATTCCTAGAGTTCTTACATGAGCGTAAACCTAGTACAATAAAGCAAATGGAAGAATATTGTGACCAGTATGCCACGGCACACCCTGACATGATTCTTAGTAACTCTAACATTAAAGAGAGTATGCCAGTTGCTTCGGCAACAGAATATAATCAGAATTACTCACACAAATTCCAAGGAGCTAAAAATAAATTTGATAAAAAGGTTAATTGGAATAAGTATCAAAACCAAGATAACCACTCAAATCAGGGTTCTTCTTCGAAGAACCGGAATCGGGCTGATAGTCCTCTACACGCGAGGGGTACCCATAATTTTAGACATTCTCGAAAGGGGAGTAGCTATAGGAACTACCCAAGTGCTTCATGGAGACAAAAGAACCAATATTACAGGGATACTCAGTATAATGAGCGTGATGATTATGATCATGAATATTATGATTCAAACCCAAATAGGGGTTATAACAGAGGAAATAATAATTATAGAGACAATTATAACCGAGGTAGATCACAATACAAAAGACATGGTAAATCTTATTACCAGGCTAACTCTGCACAACAGGAGTTCCACGACGCCGGTAATCAGAATAATGATAAAAAAGACTCCAATAGTGTAGCAAATTTCGCTTTCGATTTTGCTAGAGCATCTCAGTGTTCGCAATGCAAAACATTATTCGATCCAACCACAGTTTCTACTTTAAGCTGCGGTCACCCGCTTCCCGCTCTCCCTGCGTCAATCGCGCATAATGGAAGGGGTGCTCTTGTTTTCAATAGAGGCTTAATAGATGGTACTCCGGTATCAATTCTTTTCGATTCGGGGTGCACTACCATCGGAGTGAGGCAATCACTCGTAAATCCTTCTCGAGCTACAGGCAATATAGTCAAATGTGTAACATTTGGTGGCACATTGGAGAAGTACTCCACTGCCATTATCAATATTGCTACGCCTTTCTTTACAGGAGAGGTGCAAGCATGTCTCTTGCCGAATCCGATCGCTGATCTTATCATCGGTCGCATTCATGGAGTGAAAGAATGCACTCCACAGCAAATTTCTAATTGGGAAAATGTTAATATGCAATCTGCTAATGCAGTAATCACTAGGGCTCAAGCTCTTAATATGCCGCAATCTTCAAATGCTGAAGATAATGATGCGCAGATCCAAGATGATCCCTTAGAGATTTCCCATGATTCCTTTATAAAACAGCAGGAAGATGATCCTACTCTAAAGAAATTCTTTACTCTGGCAACAAAAGGTGATCCGAATAAGGATACAAATCGTAAATCTTGGATTACGATGAAGAATGGCGTACTTGTACGTATGGTACAAGACTCCGCTAAGTCCATTCATTCTCAAATCCTTGTGCCTAAAAATATGAGAGTTAAAATCTTACAGCACGCTCATGATTCGCAGTGTGCTGGACATATGGGTTTTTCCCGTACTAAAGCTAGAGTTCTTGAATCTTTCCTTTGGCCTGCTGTGAATAAGGACATACGAATCTATTGTCGATCTTGTAAAGTATGTCAAGAGATTAAATCCAGAGGTCCACGCCATGATGCACCTATTCAGGCTGCAGACATTCCCATTCGACCATTTCAAAAAATGGCGATAGACATCATTGGTCCATTTAAGATAAAGTCTGCTAGAGGACACCAATTTATTTTGACGTGTGTTGATATGTGCACACGTTGGCCGGAGGCCTTTCCTCTAAAGAGCATAACTACTGCTGATGTCGCAGATGCTCTTTGGTTAATATTTTCTCGTCTGGGATTTCCAGCAGAAATATTATCCGACCATGGTACCCAACTCATATCGGATACCATGTCTCAAGTAATGTCGACTCTTAAGATAGAGAGATCGCTGAGTAGTATTTATCATCCTATGTCCAATGGGATGCTGGAACGTCTGAATAGAACTCTGAAAAACCTACTAGGTAAGATAACAAAAGATCATCCTCAGGATTGGGATATGGTTTTACCCGCGGCTGTCTTTGCATATAGAGAGGTCGCCAACGAACATACAGGATTTTCTCCCTTTGAACTTGTCTTTGGCGCGAAACCGCGAGGTCCTATGTCCTTACTTCATGATCTTATAACTGCTGATAATATTGTCGATGACACAAAATCCTCTTATGAATATGTCATCGCACTTAGACACAAGATTATTGAAGCATGCAAATTGGCAACTGCTTCTTCTGAATTTGCGAAACAGAAGGCAAGGGAATTTGCCAATAAAAAGAGATGCTTGCGACAACTTTGTCCAGGTGACAAAGCATTTGTCTTGCTACCTTGTAGGGAAAATAGACTTCTTATTTCTTGGAAAGGTCCGTACGATATAATATCAAAAGTTTCCGATGTTGACTATATCGTCGATATTGACGGGAAGCGTAAAACCTTCCACATCAACATGCTCACGGAATTCCATGAACGTCCTGATTATTTACAACCTGTTTTCCAGGCAACGAACGATTTTCCAGTCCAACATGGACAGTACTCATCTCTGTCAGTAATACAGGATGAGGAAACGAGTTTCTCGGATGTAAATCTACCTTTTCCAATGATTCCTCTTCACTCTAATGAATCATGGAAAGATGTTGCAATTTCTCCCGAATTATCTCCAGGAGAGCAGAAACAAGTTTCTACTATGTTAGAACAATTTCAGGATGTCCTTACTGACATTCCTGGTCAAACTGATGTCATTCAACATGACATTATTCTTACTGATCATAGTCCTATAAGAGTCAGACCGTATCCTATCCCGATACATTTTCAAGCACAGGTAGAGAAAGAGTTGGATGAGATGATAGAGTTAAAAATTATTGAACCATCCACATCAGCATATTCTTCGCCGATGGTTATTGTACGAAAAAAAGACAATAACATACGTCTTTGCGTGGATTATCGCAAATTGAACCAAGTGACGAAATTTGATGCTGAACCTATGCCTTTACTAGAAGAGCTACTTACGAGACTATCGAATTCTCATTTCTTTACTAAACTCGATTTGTCTAAGGGATATTGGCAAGTTCCATTATCCGAACACGCCAAACCGTTTACTGCTTTTTCGACGCCTAGGGGTCTATTCCAATGGAATTTCATGCCTTTCGGTCTTATGAACGCCCCTGCAACATTCGTACGCAGGATGCGTCGAATCCTATCTCATTGCTCAGATGTCATTGCGTATCTTGATGACATCTGTCTTTTCAGTGATACTTGGAACGATCACTATAATGGGATAAATGAACTATTGTCTATCTTACGCGAGCATAACCTGACAGCGAAACCATCGAAAGCATATATTGGTTTTAGCGAAATATCTTTCTCAGGACACCGTGTTGGTCATGGGTTTCTAAAAACAGAAAACCATAATACAAGTGATAAGGTTGATAATGTTGGATTTTTATTCCCGTTAATGATATCCACCAAAAGATAGATATAAGTGGATGGAAGCAGACATCATCATCATCATCAGTTGATAAGATCTCTATGGTGTTGTTTGCTCCACTGTAGTGTATGGAATGTCAACTTGACCTACGCAGTGGTGTGTAGACATGGATTGAGTGTACAATGTGCGAATGATGATAAGGGTTCGTGTTGTTGACAAATGTTCTTTTCTCACACTCATGTATGACTGGAAGTCATCGACACCAACGACTGTGTACCTTTTCTAAAGTTTAATTGGACGTACACACTCGACAGCACAGATAGTGACAAATCACAGGTTGGCATAATACATCATAGTACAGTGGATAAATGGTTCTGCAATGTTATGTTACATGGGCACTCATGTAGATTAATATTATAATGGACTGTCAGTAGCCAAGCCCTCAGCATCGCCCATACATATAAATCATCTGACTTCACTGACTGAGCACGTCAGCTTATAAACAATATTTCAGATGGCTTCTAAACCTAATCTCGTTTAGCGACGATTCTCCCACATAATGTTCAGCACATATTTTTTTCATATAATAATATTGAACCGCTAATAACGGGCTCTCATGTGTAGCAGTGATCTCTGGACTAAACAAGCGATAATACGGGCATCCCCTTTCTCTTCTTGAAAGTCGCTACATGTTTTGGTTCCAAGATGGCTTCACTCGTGAACTGTCACTCACGTTTGGATGCAGATAATGAATCTGTCCTAAAGTTAGTCATTCATAAAACATTGCATTGCTCTGTAGATTTGATCATGAACAATTGACTGCATTCTACAGAATATAGTGCTGCTAGGAATCGAAGTCGTTTTCATCGAGTCAAATATATTCTCTTAGACATTCAAATCGTAACTATCGAAAATGGTGGCTTCGATCGAGAGTTCATAAGAGTGTCTTTGATTACCTTGGTAGAGGAAATATGGAACTGCCATTCCTTGGCAATATGAATAAACACTGGGGTAAAGCATACACGATAGGTCTAGACGACTATCACTTTCCCCACAAATACTGAGATCACTTTTTCCCGGCGACAGGCCGACATAGGAAACACACAGTCCCTATCAGGACGAAGCCAAATCACACCACACTCTAGCGACACATCCGCCGAATAGCCTTTGACCTCTCTAGAGACAACAGAACATATAGTTCGACTTAGATATGTAAAGATATACAGATATAAGACAGACTCGTCCTACTCAGACAAACAATACACATAAATTCAGGCCATAGATATTCTGAAGCAAGAACAATCTATTATTACCCAAACAACGAATAAATCGCAGTAAAATGGATTTATCCGCGGAGTTTGATCGAAGAGATGGCACAACTTTCAAGGGAAGTAACTCAATAATGACTTTCCCTTAAGCACAAAAAAATTACCTATGTATAATATTGTAAGATATCAAAGACTGCACGTAACAGTCTTACCACACCTCCCGGGAAAAAAAAAAATGGAACATTTTTTTTTTTTGAAATACATCTAGGAGCAACGTACAATAGGCTCACAACGCATGAATAATGCGCAGATGAAAATATCAGGAATACCTATACCGCCTAATATGAGGCTAAGTCGACTTATGGAGCGACTGGTGAGAATGTGTCTCATAAACTGAGAGAAATTATTTCTCTACAAGTATATTTTTCCAGGAAGGTGTCATCAAAGTATAATAAAATTCTGGCAATTACACAATGCCTAAAAAATTCATATCATCATTTCGTATTAGATATCTTAAATTTATAATTTATGAAGAAAAAAATCATCAAAGCACAGCGGTGAATAAACATCCATGAACCGCTATGTAGTGATACAATCATTATATTATTAAATTACAAATGTGTATCTATCATGATATAGAAAAGGAACTACTATAGAACTAGACATATCAAGAAGTCTAAGCCCTAATAGTTATGTGGAATCATGTGGGCATCTTGACAGAATGTCTGCCATCACATTATCTGATCCACGAATAGCTCGCACAGAGAAATGAAAAGGTTGAAGAGCAATTGCATATCGAGTAGACCTCGAGCTCTTCAAATTCTTACTCTGTATAGCAGTAAGAGCTTTTTGGTCGGTTTCTACTATGAAATGTGCGCCTAGAAGGAATCTCTGTAGTTTGAGGATCGACCAAACCATAGCTAATAGCTCACGGTCTAAAACCGAATAATTCCTTTCTGCCGCATTAAGTTTTCTGGAAATATACATTACAGGATGCAGAGTTCCAGAGTACTCTTGCATTAGTGCCGCTCCAATCCCAGTGGATGAAGCGTCACTACGAAGAACGAATGTCTTATCTTTAGTGGGTAGCACTAAAATAGGTGGTGTTGAAAACAGTGTTTTAATCTTATCCAGAGAGCATTGGCATTCCTGAGACCAGTGGACCACATTAGGCGAACCTTTCTTTAGAAGTGTTGAGAGAGGTGCCATGATAGAGGATAGATTCTGAATGAATCTGCCATAAAATTGAATAAGACCTAACAGACTTCTCACCTGTTTTTTAGTCTTAGGGATTGAGATGTTAAGTATCTTACTAGTATTATGGTCCTCTGTCTTTAGGAAACCATGACCAACTCGGTGGCCTAGGAAAGAAATTTCGCTAAAACCAATATAGGCTTTAGAGGGTTTCGCTGTCAGGTTGTGCTCACGCAAAGTAGACAGCAATTCATCTAACCCTGAATAGTGATCTTCCCAAGTATCGCTGAAAAGACAGATGTCGTCTAGATATGCAATGACATCTGACCGATAAGATAGGATTCGGCGCATCATGCGTACGAACGTAGCTGGTGCGTTCATAAGACCGAAAGGCATAAAATTCCATTGGAACAAACCTCTAGGTGTTGAAAAAGCCGTGAGAGGTTTGGCGCGTTCAGATAAAGGAACTTGCCAATATCCTTTAGACAAATCAAGTTTAGTGAAAAAATGAGATTTGGAGAGTCGAGTAAGTAGCTCTTCCAGTAAAGGCATAGGTTCGGCATCGAACTTCGTTACTTGATTCAATTTTCGATAGTCAACGCAAAGACGTATGTTATTGTCTTTTTTACGCACAATAACCATCGGCGAAGAATATGCAGAGGTGGATGGTTCGATTATTTTCAAATCTATCATCTCATCCAACTCTTTCTCGACCTGTGCTTGAAAATGTATAGGTATAGGATAAGGTCTAACCCTAATAGGAGTATGGTCAGTTAGAACAATGTCATGTTGAATGACATTCGTTTGTCCAGGGATGTCAGTGAGTACATCCTGAAATGTTTGCAACATAGTTGAAACTTGTCGCTGTTCTCCTAGAGACAAATCAGGAGAGACAGTAACGTTCTTCCATGATTCACTGGAATGAAGTGGGATCATTGGAAGAGGAAGATTTACATCTGAAAAACTTGTTTCCTCATCCTGTATCACGGACAGTGATGAGTAATGACCATGTTGTACTGGAGAATTGTCCGTTGCTTGGAAAATGGGTTGCAAATAATCCGGACGTTCATGGAATTCAGTAAGCATATTGATGTGGAAGGTTTTATGCTTCCCATCAATATCGACAATATAGTCGACATCGGAAATTTTCGATATTATATCGTACGGACCTTTCCAAGAAATAAGTAATCTGTTTTCCCTACAAGGTAGTAATACAAATGCTTTGTCACCAGGACAAAGTTGTCGTAAGCATCTCTTCTTATTGGCAAATTGCCTTGCCTTCTGTTTCGCAAATTCAGAAGAAGAAGTTGCTAATTTGCATGCTTCGATAATTTTTTGTCTCAACGCGATGACATATTCGTAGGATGACTTTGTGTCATCGTCAATATTGTCAGATGTTATGAGATCGTGAAGCAACGACATAGGGCCACGCGGACGCGCGCCAAAGACGAGTTCAAAGGGAGAAAATCCCGTATGTTCATTGGGTACCTCTCTGTAAGCGAAGAGGGCCGCAGGTAAAACTCTGTCCCAGTCTTGAGGATGATCCTCAGTTATCTTCCCCAGTAAGTTTTTAAGTGTTCTATTAAGGCGTTCGACCATACCATTAGACATTGGATGGTAGATACTACTTAAAGATCTATCTATCTGCAGGGTAGACATTACTTGAGACATGGTATCTGATATTAGTTGGGTGCCATGGTCTGACAATATCTCTCCGGGGAACCCCAGACGAGAAAATATAAGCCAAAGAGCATCTGCAATATCAGCAGTAGTAATGCTCTTCAGAGGAATAGCCTCTGGCCAACGTGTGCACATATCAACACACGTCAAGATAAACTGATGTCCTCTGGCAGACTTGATCTTAAATGGACCAATAATGTCTATAGCCATTTTTTGGAACGGCCGAATAGGAATGTCCGCCGCCTGAAGGGGTGCAGCATGCCGTGGACCTTTGGATTTAACTTCCTGACATACTTTACAAGATCGACAATAAATACGTATGTCCTTGTTTACCAATGGCCAAAAGAAAGCCGCAAGGACTCTTGACTTAGTACGGGAAAAACCCATGTGTCCAGCACACTGAGAGTCGTGAGCGTGCTGCAAAATTTTAACTCTCAAATTCTTGGGAACCAGGATTTGAGAATGACTTGACGTAATGGAGTCTTGAACCATACGTACAAGTACGCCATTCTTCTTTGTATTCCACGATTTGCGACTTGTGTCTTTATTCGGATCACCTTTAGTTGCAAGAATGAAGAATTTCTTCAGAGTGGGATCATCTTCTTGCTGTTTTATAAACGAGTCACGAGAAATTACCAAGGGATTATCTTGGTTATGCACTTCATTATCTTCAATAGATGAAGTTTGAGGCACATTAAGAGCCTGAGCTCTAGTGACTACAGCGTTAGCAATCTGCATGTTTTGCCTTTCCCACGTGGAAATTTGTTGCGGAGTGCATTCCTTGACTCCATGAATGCGACCGATGATGAGGTCAGCGATCGGATTCGGAAGAAGACATGCGTGTACATCTCCTGTAAAGAAAGGAGTAGCAATCCTAATGATAGCAGTAGAGTATTTCTCTAATGTGCCGCCAAATGTTACACATTTGACTACTTGTCCAGTGGCACGGGAAGGATCTACGAGTGACTGCCTAACACCAATTGTGGTGCATCCAGAATCAAATAGCACAGAGACTGGATTGTTATTCACTAAACCCTTATGTAAGACAAGAGAACCTCTTCCATCATGCGCGACTGATGCCGGAAGAGCAGGAAGAGGATGGCCACAGCTTAAAGTAGACACTGTGGTTGGCTCAAATAACGTTTTGCATTGGGGGCACTGAGATGCTCTCCCAAAATCAAAAGCGGCACATGCCATATTACTAGCATCATTATTATCTTTACTCTGTTTATAGGCTTCATGGGACTCTTTGTTGTACAGAGTTTGCCTGAAAATGTGGTTTATGTCTTTTGTTTTGAGATCTACCTCGGTTATTATCACCTCTGTAGTTATTGTTACCTCTATTGTAACCCCTATTTGGGTTTGAGTCATAGTTCCCTTGGTTACCATTATCATATTCATTATAATGAGTATCTCTGTAATTATGATCTTGTTGACTCCAAGACGGATAACCCTGATAGTTTCTATAATTACTTCCTCTATGGAAATTCCTATAATTATGACCACCCCTGTGTCGAGAGCTATCAGGTCGTCTCCAGTTCTTTGAAGAAGAACCCTGAAATGATTGGTTACCTTGGTTTTGATAACTATTATGGTTACCTTTTTTATCAAATCTGTTTTGAGGTCCCTGAAATCTGTGTGAATAATTGGGATTGTATGGTGTTGCTGAAGCAACTGGCATACTCTCCTTAATCTTAGTGTTGCCAAAAGTCACGTCGGGGTGTGCAGTGACATATTGGGAACAATATTCTTCCATTTCTTTTAGAGATTTGGGTTTACGCTCATGTATAAATTCAAGGAAAGGTTTGTTCACACATGACATAATCTTATCTCTGAGCAACAAATCCATAAGTCCTTCATACGTTTTTTCTGTTTTGGAAAGCTCAATCCAACGATCAACTGTGAGACGTGCCTTTGCAGTGAATTCTGAGAATTCTACACCCGTCTCAGGTACCATCGTCTTAAATAAAAGGCGATAGCCTTCCTCA
Source organism: Oreohelix idahoensis (assembly GCA_024509875.1). NCBI lineage: Eukaryota > Metazoa > Mollusca > Gastropoda > Stylommatophora > Oreohelicidae > Oreohelix > Oreohelix idahoensis. The sequence goes on from JAMPIV010001486.1 coordinate 986,621, forward strand.
CTTAGCTGATATTTTTTTATCAAAGCCGCCCTAATGACATCATAATTATCCTTATCTGCTTCTCCTACAAGGCATAATCTAGTCAAAGATTCACCTTTCAAGTTTTCTGATAATTGATTAGCGTATTGTGATTTATCCACATTATGTGTACGACAAGAACGTTCAAATCTATCCAGCCAGAATGTAATATCGTCACTGGACTGATTGAACGGTGGAACCTTAACCTTGTAAGTAGAAGGTTTACCATTACCACTAGATGCCTGATTAACATTACTCATACTTGTCAATCTCAATTTCTCCAACTCAAATTCATGTTCTCTTATTGCTTTTTTCTCTTCAGCATCTAATCTTTTTTGTTCAGCCTCCCTGTCTAATCTTTTTTGTTCAGCTTCCCTGTCCAATCTTTTTTGTTCAGCTTCACTGTCTAATCTTTTTTGTTCAGCTTCACTGTCTAATCTTTTTTGTTCAGCTTCCCTGTCTAATCTTTTTTGTTCAGCTTCACTGTCTAATCTTTTTTGTTCAGCTTCCCTGTCTAATCTTTTTTGTTCAGCTTCCCTGTCTAATCTTTTTTGTTCAGCTTCACTGTCTAATCTTTTTTGTTCAGCCGCAGCTTCTCTTTCTAATTTTTTTTGTTCAGCTTCAAATCTCCTTTCCTCCACCTGCATCTGCAATTTCTTTTGTTCAGCAGCAGCCTCAGCTTCTCTTTCTAATCTTTTCTCTTCCGCCATAGCTTTTCTTTCTTCTGCAGCTAATCTTTTCTCTTCTGCCATAGCTCTTCTCTCTTCTGCAGCTAATGCTTTGTCATATTGAGCAACTGCCCATTGTTCTAATTGTTGACCAGTCTTATCAAGGGCTTTCCCTTGTGTAATGAAGTATTCTAAAGTAGACATGATGTCTAACAATAATACTAATCACCTGAATCAATAATAATACCACAAGTTCTCAATGACTTGATTAACCAGTATACTATCCCAATATCTGTGGGTCACAAGCCTTTAATAAGGTCTTGTATAATAGTAATAATAATCAGGTACTGGTTTATACCATAATCCAAGTGCAGTGCACAGGCAATTGTGTCTTATGAAATATACCTATATAAAACATATGTCAACCAACAGAATACATAAAGTACAAATAGGACTGACAATACAAGAACGTTTGCAGAAATCAAAATAAATTAAATAGGGAAATCAATGAAAATAATCACTGAATCTGCAAAGAATAACAACACAAATGACGTCACAATATATGAATATAAATTGTGAATAGAACTGAAAGATAGAAAAGAGTAGACCAACAAATTCCAAACAACTCAAAACAAAACTAAAGAACAAAGAAATATTACAAAAATAACAATAATTACAGTCTTCACAGCTAACACAAAAGCAACAGTTGTCGCAGCAAATTTTCAATCAAGAAAATTGCACCTATAGAAAACGCCCACAACGGACCCTCTATGACGTGGGATATTCTGTTGTGAGGACGCCGCCCAACCTTAAACACAACCCGCTGACATAGAAACTAACATACTATACAAACAAATAACATGTAAACATAAATATATATAAATTATGTGTATGATAGTATGTGTTGCAAAATAGGCTCAGTTTTACAGTAATGGCAAAGTTATTTTTATGAACATAAACAAACTGCCACTTTATTCAATTAAACATTCTGGCCTTAAATATTAAAGTTCATATATGGAAAACAAGAAGATCCATCGATGAAAATAGGACTTCTTAGTACACAAATACTGTCTCCTGTTAACATTGACAAGAATTGATCCAACTGTTCTGTGAAACTCTGTAATGTCTAATGTAAAACTGTCAACAACGCTGGCCTACATACTGCATTCACTTGACAGGTCACGTGACGAAGTGTTGACAAAGAGCAAACCAATACTGCAAGTGTGTCGTATCAGCCACAGGAAACGGTCTGGTATCGGTAATCTGTTGACTTCTGAACTTCTGCGAGGTCAAACCCAGAAAGCTGGTCCACCAGTTGATAAGGTTGATAATGTTGGATTTTTATTCCCGTTAATGATATCCACCAAAAGATAGATATAAGTGGATGGAAGCAGACATCATCATCATCATCAGTTGATAAGATCTCTATGGTGTTGTTTGCTCCACTGTAGTGTATGGAATGTCAACTTGACCTACGCAGTGGTGTGTAGACATGGATTGAGTGTACAATGTGCGAATGATGATAAGGGTTCGTGTTGTTGACAAATGTTCTTTTCTCACACTCATGTATGACTGGAAGTCATCGACACCAACGACTGTGTACCTTTTCTAAAGTTTAATTGGACGTACACACTCGACAGCACAGATAGTGACAAATCACAGGTTGGCATAATACATCATAGTACAGTGGATAAATGGTTCTGCAATGTTATGTTACATGGGCACTCATGTAGATTAATATTATAATGGACTGTCAGTAGCCAAGCCCTCAGCATCGCCCATACATATAAATCATCTGACTTCACTGACTGAGCACGTCAGCTTATAAACAATATTTCAGATGGCTTCTAAACCTAATCTCGTTTAGCGACGATTCTCCCACATAATGTTCAGCACATATTTTTTTTCATATAATAATATTGAACCGCTAATAACGGGCTCTCATGTGTAGCAGTGATCTCTGGACTAAACAAGCGATAATACGGGCATCCCCTTTCTCTTCTTGAAAGTCGCTACATGTTTTGGTTCCAAGATGGCTTCACTCGTGAACTGTCACTCACGTTTGGATGCAGATAATGAATCTGTCCTAAAGTTAGTCATTCATAAAACATTGCATTGCTCTGTAGATTTGATCATGAACAATTGACTGCATTCTACAGAATATAGTGCTGCTAGGAATCGAAGTCGTTTTCATCGAGTCAAATATATTCTCTTAGACATTCAAATCGTAACTATCGAAAATGGTGGCTTCGATCGAGAGTTCATAAGAGTGTCTTTGATTACCTTGGTAGAGGAAATATGGAACTGCCATTCCTTGGCAATATGAATAAACACTGGGGTAAAGCATACACGATAGGTCTAGACGACTATCACTTTCCCCACAAATACTGAGATCACTTTTTCCCGGCGACAGGCCGACATAGGAAACACACAGTCCCTATCAGGACGAAGCCAAATCACACCACACTCTAGCGACACATCCGCCGAATAGCCTTTGACCTCTCTAGAGACAACAGAACATATAGTTCGACTTAGATATGTAAAGATATACAGATATAAGACAGACTCGTCCTACTCAGACAAACAATACACATAAATTCAGGCCATAGATATTCTGAAGCAAGAACAATCTATTATTACCCAAACAACGAATAAATCGCAGTAAAATGGATTTATCCGCGGAGTTTGATCGAAGAGATGGCACAACTTTCAAGGGAAGTAACTCAATAATGACTTTCCATTAAGCACAAAAAAATTACCTATGTATAATATTGTAAGATATCAAAGACTGCACGTAACAACAAGTAAGATACTTAACATTTCTATTCCTAAGACTAAAAAGCAAGTGCGAAGTCTCTTAGGTCTAATACAATTTTATGGACGATTCATTCCGAATCTGTCCTCCATTATGTCACCTCTTTCTTCCTTGCTAAAGAAAGGGTCTCCTAATGTAGTCCATTGGACTCAAGAATGTCAATCCTCTTTGGATAAGGTTAAAACTATGTTTTCTACTTCACCTATCCTAGTATTGCCTTCTAAGGATAAGACATTTATTCTTCGTAGTGACGCTTCATCCACCGGGATTGGAGCAGCACTAATGCAAGAGTACTCTGGAACTCTGCATCCAGTGATGTATATTTCTCGGAAATTAAATGCCGCAGAGAAGAATTACTCGGTCCTAGACCGTGAATTATTGGCTATGGTTTGGTCAATCCTTAAACTGCAAAGATTTCTTCTTGGCGCGCATTTCATCATGGAAACTGACCAGAAAGCTCTTACGGCTATTCAGAGTAAAAATCTGAAGAGCGCGAGATCAACGCGATACGCGATTGCTCTACAGCCATTTCATTTTTCGGTGCGAGCTATCCGTGGGTCAGAAAATGTGATGGCAGATATTTTGTCTAGATGCCCACATGATTCATAACTGTTATACAACTTTGATACAGTTGTTCCTATGTTGAAATGTGTACACATATCTAATATATCATATATTGATTGTAACACTACTTAGCGGTTCATTGATGTTTATTCACCGCTGATCTTTCAATGTTTTTTCGTCTTTGATGATCATGATGTTAAGATATCTTAGATGAAATTTATGTATAAACTAATGTAGAAATTGTGTCAATGCTAGTAATGTAGTATGCGTTGGTGACACCTCTCTGGAAATATTTATACTTAGAGAATTACTTTCTCTAAGGTCAGAAAACTTATGCTTATCATCTGCGCATTGTTATTGGTGCGTTGTGAGCATATTGTATGTTGCTCCTAGATGTATTTCAAAAAAAAAATGTACCATTTTTTTTCCCGAGGGGTGTGGTAATCTGTTGCGTGCATATTTTGACGCACATATTACAAAAATCGATATGGCTATTTAATATGGAAAAGATATAGACATTCATTCATTTGTGTATGAAAATGCTGTCTATGTTAAAGCTGGATAATTCATGATTGATTCACACTTTTGATTATAGGAGTAGTCGTTCTTGATATTGATCCGGCGCATGGATATTGCTCTCATGTCCGTGTGAACGGTGGTTTGGTTTTGATAGAGAAAAAGAATGTAGAAAAATGGTTTGAGAGGTATGGATGGGTTTGGTTGCAGATTATTTGTCGTTAATGAAGGGAGATAAGATGTGTAAGATTAGGCTTTGTCTTAAGGGAAATAACTTAGAATTAAGTCCCTTACAGGTTTGAGTGAGTTGAGGAAAAAAATTATGCACGGGAAAGTCGAGGTGCGAAAACACATGTTAGGCGTGAACGAAGAATGTTTGAACGGGGTTTTGTGAGAGTCTGGTTTGAGACGCGCTAAGTGTAGGCAGGGAAAGGTGTTTCTCTCAAGTGTGTAGTTAGATATTGAACGTACAGCGTAAGATTTTATATTGTTGTATAAGATATATTCGGAGCACCAAAGTGTTTGTGTAAGAAAAAGTGTATTTCAAATGAAGAAACAAAACAGGTACGTTTTGACATTTTGATTATTTACTGCGTATGTGGCTCAGCAGACCAGGTCTGAGCAGAGGACAGTAAACAGATGAAATCTTGGTAAAAGTGACAGCCCTGGCGGTTAAGGCCAGTTTCTCGTATAGAGATATAACAAGAAACATGGGAAAAGAAACATAAACAGAAGAACGACAGGAAGTTCTGTCTGAATGAATATATGACATGTTCTATAGCTGGGACAAGTAATAGTAAGAAGACAAGCAAAAATGTATGTGAAAAAATGGATACTGAGATTGTTTTGAAACTGAAGATTGTATTTTGCAAGACTGCCAACCTTGAAGAGAAAGGTTGGGCATACCATTTTTACTCAGTTATCAACGTATGTTAATAAAGTTCTACCATTGATATTTTCACTGCTGTTTTGAGTGGTATCGATTGATCAACAGTGGGTATGAAGAAAAAGTAGAGTCAGTCTGAGTGAAGGAAGTTTCTAGTATTTATTTTACAAAACACTATCTACTGAAAGGGCGGTAGCCCTACACGATGCAAATCCCATCCTCGTCGACAGATTCATGGTGCCAGTGACCAGCCCTACACTAGAATAGCTCAAGAAACTTTTATAACTTACACAAGAAGAATATAAAGAACAAAACAGTCTACATCATCCGACAACCGTCAGAATACAGGTACATGCATGAGATAACAATCTGAAAGATCAACAGGCCCAACGCGCAAAAAAAATAATATACAGCCGTATAAGACAAAAATTGTGTTGATTAATTCTGAAATACTGAAGGAGCAAGTGTGTATCCCAATCAAGGAAAACAGATTATGTAACACATAAACATTTAGAAACAAATTAAGTTAATTATTAGTGTAGTCAGTTAAATTATGAGAATTAGATTGATAATTGTTTTGTAACTCATAAGAATTATAAGTATTGTACACAGATATTGGTTAATAATTCTCTTACAGGTCAACCAAGAGATTAATATTATTTTTTTTTACAGGTGTTTCTATTAATACTAACACTTACAGGTCAAGACAAGATGCAACAACAACAACAACAACTTACGGTGGGTTTGGATCCCAATGTGGCTGCTCTTGAGCAGGTAGCCAAGGCTATGACTGCCATTAGAAATGAAAGTAAGTTCCAGAATATCCGGAACAGTATAACACCATATTCAGGGAACCCTACTTTATGTAGAAAATGGTTGCTCGAGATACAAAGATATTGCACTTCGGTCAATATGGACCAAGGTGAGTACAAACAATTTGCATATCTTTCCTCATGCGGGTTGGTAGTAGATTTTATAAGACGCAGGTTTGACACTGTCCCAGATGAGACATGGGAAGATTTTAAAAAAGAACTAATAAGAAGGTATGCACAAATTACGGATGCATCTTACGCGTGGACGCTGCTGAGGAGCATACAACAACAAGTAGGAGAACCTATTCAAATGTTCAGCGACAGGTTGTTAAACCTAGCGGAAGAAGTTTTCTTGGGGCAACAAATTAACCAGCAAGAGGTGGAAAAACAATTAGTGGGCATATTCGTCGATTGGTTGAATGATATACCAATTAAATTACATCTCCTCAGGAAGGACCCACACAACTTGTCACAGGCCATTGCACTTGCTACAGCCGAAGAGAACCTTAGAAGAAGATTGGACCTCAGGCTTGGTAGGGTAGTTCCATGCGAAGAAACACAAGAAGAACCTATGGAGATAGGACATTGTCAACAAAGAAGGATAGAAAGACGAGGGAGAGGAATGGAAACGTTTTATATGTCAAGGCAGGTGGACCGCAGGCAAAGCGTGTGTTATGCTTGCAATAGGCTGGGACATAAACAATTTGAGTGTAATTACAGACCACTACAGCCGCAGCACTCAGTACGGAGAGTTGAGACCTTTAACCCGAGACATAGTAGACAACACAATAGACAACAATATTACAACCAGTCTGAAAAGAATAGACAAGGGAATGAAGTAAACATCAAGAGAGGGAGACTCATCAGAGAGATAGTACAACCACGTGACAAGACGGAGAAAGGATATATTGATACAATAAGTGGAAGGCAGCCACAAGTGAACATGATAGGAAGGGCACATGTTAGGTATAACCAACAACCATACCATAGACAATGGGCCAGAGTACACCATCCTGCAAGTTGGTTTGACAAGAAAGGATGGCTACAAACGACATGTCAAGAATACAGAAATAGGAAGATGAATTGGGATGGTTCAGTTATAAACAGGAACAAATATGAAAGGAGAAATATATGTACAGATCGCGAAATTGGGAAATGGAAATGCAACCAATATCAATATAAACAGGGACATATTAGAACATGGAATAACAGGGACAGGACACTCTCGACTTTCAACAGCAACTATGGATCAGGACATTGGGACAGCGTGAATAGGAGAAGAACTAGAATAGATTTGAGGAATTTTGTTGGAGACATCAGGAGAGGAGTCAAAGACAAGAAAATACAAATAAAGAAAGTCACAAAATACACTTACCTCGGTGTCAGGAGAAAACCTGAAAGTGATGGGAACAGCTATGGTGCAAATGAGAATTGGCAATATGATCGTGGAACACACGTTCACCATAGTGAAGGGGATGACAAGAAATATCATACTAGGACGTGATTTTCTGCTAAAACATAAGGCTCAAGTACATTTTGATACTCACCAACTGAAGATATATGGCGAATGCATCAGGTTACAGGACGACGTATACATAGCGTCCATAATCCGAAACAGAACAACAGTTACGCTGCGACCGAATGAAGTCGGTATTGTTCAAGGCAAGATGAAAAGATCCCCATATTTCAACCAAGGACAAACGGTCTTAACACTCGACTGGGAAGATGGAGATATACTAGATGAACCCGGACTAGAAATGGTAGAAGGAATAATACAAATTGGAAAAAGACAACAATTTCCAACGATGATTATAAACACCACGGGAAAAACAGTTAGAATACCAAGAAGATTTGTATTAGGAAGGGTACAACTGATAGAAGGTCAGGAAGGAAATATGGAACACCAAGAAAAGCACCAAATACAAGAAACTATGAACAATAACAACGCGTGTCAGAGACAAAATCGGAAACCACAAACAGTGGTGGTACCACAACATAGAGTTAACAACAAGATATACAGAGAGCAGAAGAAAGTGGAAACAAGGAAGCAGGACAAGGTAGGAATCAAGGAAGATGTATGCACACCATTCAGACTCAATGCAGTGTTAGGAGAGAAAAAGCACACAAAAGAGAATGGAATACAGAGAGTTAACGGTGTAACAGAAAAGATGGAAAGGATCAAAATACCTCAACCAAGTATAAAGCAGTTGAGGAAAGAAATAAAAGCCATCCTTGGAAGAACTAAACCAGACATCGTGGTACTAAAGGAGGTGCAGAAAATTCTGGAAGAAAAGTTTGATATAGACTTATCACAAAGAAAGGAAGAAATCTACAAGCTTGTCGTAGACGAAATAGAGGAAGATAGACCGATGGATATAAGAGGCTATATAAGGAGCCATAGTATGTATAGTATGAGAGGTAGTGTTCAAGAAAGATGTACACGGATTCCCAATAACACACCACACTACACGGAAGGACATAAACAACATAACAATACACATGAACGGATAGGAACACGTAGAACTGAAGCAACACAAAAGAATAGTGACTAGAAGGAGTCTAACAGGATAGGAGACAACTGGAGAGTAGGATGGGAAGATGACTATGGAGAAACATCAACAGGTAGTCAGAGTCGCACAAGGGCAGGAAGAACACAAATCCATGCAGAACCGGGAACAACATCTGATCGGTTAACCCCAACCCCACAAATTTTACACAGCGAACAAGAGGAGATGGGCATATATAGGCCAGAAATCTTACACAGCGAACAAGAGGAGATGGGCACATATAGGCCAGAGGAAGACAGGATACAAGTATGGCAGGATACAGAGAGTAAACAGTACAATGAGATTCTAGAAGATACGACAGGAATAAGGAAACAATGGAATACTATTGAAACAGAAATAGATGCACCGTACAAACATACGAGAGCTGCAGAACAAAGAAACAGAGCACAGGAGCAGCAGCTATTGAAACAAAAGGAGCAACAGATAGATACTAAACAACAAAGTGGTGCAAGTCAAACTCAGAATATAGAGGACACATCAGCTAAAGATTCAGATACGCAGGAAGAGATGGAGGAAGAAAATATAAGAGGGATGAAGAGACAGCAGTCGTCGTCATCAGACGATTCAGAGGATTACAGAAGGCGTCTAGCAAAGTTGAGACATGTAGAAGAGGTCAGACTACAGAGGAAGAATAACGTAAGAAATAGTAGTGTAGCGGAGATGAAGGACATACGGGCAATTGTTCAATATATGGACAGGAAATTTGAAGAATTGGAAAAGGAGAAACGAAATTATAGAAAAGTACAAAAGGAACAAGATGGAAGGACCAAGGGAACGGGTCAACAGAGAGTAGACAGTGTAGACCATGGAAGGTCGGGGAAGAACAAAGAGGAAGACAGAAATAGTGATATAACAGAAGTAGAAGAAATAACTACACTTTGCGCAGATTTAGAGAGGAATTTTGAAGAGTTAGAAAAGAAGAATAACAAAGAGGAAGAAGTGAAGAGACACGAAGCGAGTAGAAGTACAGATCGAAGGGACTACCTAAATAAGAGTAGAGATACTAGGGAGTCAAGGAGGGACACGGGTCGCAGAGAATACAGATCCAAGAGCCGAGAGGGTAGTAATAGGAGAAATACGAGTCGAGGAGAATACCGATTCAAGACTAGAGAGAGCGAGGAGAATAGGAGAGATAATAGTAGAGAAAGAAGGAGGGATACGGATAGAAGGGATTTCCGATCCAAGAGCCGAGATAGGCTAAGAGAAAGAGGTAGAAAGGAGGAAGAGAGAGGAAATACGGATCGAAGGGAGTACCGATCCAAGAGCCGAGAGGCTAGAAAAAGAGATAGAAATAGGAGTAATAGTATAAGAGATAAAAGGAGTACAAGTCGAGGTAGCGACAAATTAAAGAGTAAAGAATCTGAGAGGAACCCAGGGAGTACGAGAAGGGAAGAAATGGAAGATAGAGGGAAACCGAGGCAAACGGTTGACGAAGTAAGAAGTAAGGAGGTTGAGAGAAACTCGGGAGATAAACGAGATACAGAGGTAGAGAGGAAGCAAAGTGTTGATGAAGTCAGAAGAGTAGAGGAAACTCAAAATAGTGATAAACTGGCGTTGGAAACGCTTAGAGCCAAGGAGGCCATGATGATGAAAATGTTTGGGTTGATGGAAAGTATGAATAAGTAAGTAAAGTAGTGGAGGAGGAGGCTATGTGAGGAGAGGCATAGCATTAAGGAGGCTATTGGAGGAGACATAGCATATTAAGATGTATAACCAAGATGGCGGCGGTTGCTAGTCTTAAAAAGACAAGTATGATTGGTCCATACCGCACTTAAGAAGTAAACTGGGTACACCGGACCAATAGGGTACTGCAGTAGAGGAGAGGAGGAAAGGAGATGTAAGAAGTAGATCAGAGGCTATGGTAGTATGGCGGAAATTATGTGAAACGCCGTGGTGACGACGGCAAGAATAGTGCAGACTGACATGTTGGTGAGGCCGTGGAGGAGGACGGCAGTTATGGAGCAATATGAGGTATGGAGGTTATGGAGCAATATGAGGTATGGAGGTACGGAGTAATATGGGAGTGGAGATTTTGAGGAGGCCATGCAGGAGGATGGCAGAAACATGGAGTATTATGGTGAAATGGGAGAAATATGGAGTTATATATTTTGAGCAGTCGTAGAGGAAGACGGAAGGAATAATAGAGAGTTAGAGATTTTGAGAAACCGTTGAGGAGGACGCGGTTGTATGGGGTTTTCTGGGAGAAATATGGAGAAATAAGGGAAAATGAGATTTTGGGAAGCCGTGGAGCAGGATGGCAGAAAGATGGAGAGATATGAAGTATTATGGAGTAATATGGAGACTGAGATGTTGAAGCCGTAGAGGAGGACAGCAGAGATATTGAGAATAAAGAGATAAATGACAATGGGGTTATTGGGAGGCCGTATAGGAGGACGGCAGTGATGGTGAGAGGTGTTGGGAGATGGACGGAGTTGTGGTTGAAAAAGTGGGAAGCACAGTTCCAGAGAGGGAACGAGAGTAGCGGTTATGATGGAGAGGAGAGAAGTAGAAATTGCAGCGAGAGTCTAGTTGTTTGGAAGCTAGATGCAATCGTTCTACACTGAACATAAAATAAGCTGAGTAGGTCCGAACGATGGATTACTGCAGTGGTGGAAGAGAAGAGGAAAGAGGCAGGGAAGCCATAGATTAAGGGAGAGAGACGTAGATGGGAGGAATGGAGAAGTCACAGAGAGGAGACGAAAGGGAATTACGAGACAACTAAAGGAGTATTGGAGAAACTATAGAGAATATGGCGGTAGATGAGGGCCATAGGGAAATGGCGAAGATATAGAGAAAATTGGATAATTAGAAGTGATAGTCTAGAGGGAGCGGATAACGGAGTTAAGGAAGATGCAGAAAATTTTTCGGCAGTTGCCAGAGTCTTGTGAAGACTATGAAATGTAGATAACGTAGGAAAGATATGCAACTAAGTAGAACGATTAATGAGATAAGCAGAATTTCAAGATAATTCGCGTAGGCGGGATAATAAACTTGGGAGTAGAGATAAAAGGGATGGTAAATGGCTAATGAAGTTAGAAAGGTCTAGTAAGAGTCGTAAAGGAGCAAACGACAAGGTTTACTATGAAATGAGTTCCATTATGTACAAGTAGTAACAGGAAAAGAGTTGTATTCAGTAAAATGTATAATATGAAAACAGTTCCATGATGGAAAACGTATACTATGAAATGGAAATTGTAGACAGGAAGATGAGTGAGCTTGATTAGAAGGGGAGAATGGTGGGTCTCATTGGGACAGATGTTGAGGAAGAGAGGGATGGAATTGGTAGTAGAAGAGGGAAGGAAGAGAGTGAGTGGAGATTTTTCGGGAAATTTTCTCTGTGAGAAATTTTTTTTTTAAGGGGGGGAGATGTGTGAACGGTGGTTTGGTTTTGATAGAGAAAAAGAATGTAGAAAAATGGTTTGAGAGGTATGGATGGGTTTGGTTGCAGATTATTTGTCGTTAATGAAGGGAGATAAGATGTGTAAGATTAGGCTTTGTCTTAAGGGAAATAACTTAGAATTAAGTCCCTTACAGGTTTGAGTGAGTTGAGGAAAAAAATTATGCACGGGAAAGTCGAGGTGCGAAAACACATGTTAGGCGTGAACGAAGAATGTTGGAACGGGGTTTTGTGAGAGTCTGGTTTGAGACGCGCTAAGTGTAGGCAGGGAAAGGTGTTTCTCTCAAGTGAGTAGTTAGATATTGAACGTACAGCGTAAGATTTTATATTGTTGTATAAGATATATTCGGAGCACCAAAGTGTTTGTGTAAGAAAAAGTGTATTTCAAATGAAGAAACAAAACAGGTACGTTTTGACATTTTGATTATTTACTGCGTATGTGGCTCAGCAGACCAGGTCTGAGCAGAGGACAGTAAACAGATGAAATCTTGGTAAAAGTGACAGCCCTGTCGGTTAAGGCCAGTTTCTCGTATAGAGATATAACAAGAAACATGGGAAAAGAAACATAAACAGAAGAACGACAGGAAGTTCTGTCTGAATAAATATATGACATGTTCTATAGCTGGGACAAGTAATAGTAAGAAGACAAGCAAAAATGTATGTGAAAAAATGGATACTGAGATTGTTTTGAAACTGAAGATTGTATTTTGCAAGACTGCCAACCTTGAAGAGAAAGGTTGGGCATACCATTTTTACTCAGTTATCAACGTATGTTAATAAAGTTCTACCATTGATATTTTCACTGCTGTTTTGAGTGGTATCGATTGATCAACAGTGGGTATGAAGAAAAAGTAGAGTCAGTCTGAGTGAAGGAAGTTTCTAGTATTTATTTTACAAAACACTATCTACTGAAAGGGCAGTGGTCCGAATCTTGCAATACGACACACGGCCACATCCGTAATTATTTGTTAGGGCCAGAAAATAGATTAATTTGCTTATTATGTTTATGGCCTGAATTCATATGTATTACATATTATTAGTACAAGTAGAATCAGTCCTATATTGTATATTTTGGATGGGTAGGCAGGACTATATTCTTGTTATGCCGCTCTAGCGGAAGTATGAGTTGTCTTGACAAGTCGTGATGAGTTCCGAGGTACCGTTTACAATGGCGGTTACGCATTTTCCAGGGCTGGTAGATTCTTCAGTAAAAATGATTTACGAAGTGGTTTTTCTTCTGTAGGAGATTGTGTCTCTACTAGAGCTTGTGTTAGAGACTCTCCTAATGTACGGTACCATGTATGATTCGGACTCCAGGTAATTCCAGACCCTATTTTTGATGATCTCATGTCGGTTAGACCTAGCTGGAATTTTGTGCTTCGCAACGCTAGGGTCATGTTTGTATCGACGAAGATGACAGGCTTCCATACAGTAATTATGTCTACGTGAAGTAACTGGATTACTGTATAACTGTATGGAGGAACTTTAAGAAATTATTTCATATACATTTCAAATTAACTTTGGCTTATCTATACCCTCCTGGTGAGTGAGTGAGCGACAACTCAGGAAGGCGGCCATGTTACATTCCTGTCATCATATTTTGAATCACTGTCCAAAGAACGGGGCATGTATCTTATTATTCGGACAGTGGCAAGGAGATCTCAATTTTGACAGAAACCCCTTATCGTGGTTTCATAATATGCTATAAACTATGAACATAATGCAACTTTAGTTACTTACCGATCCGCCTTCGCTGACGCGCTTAGTCAGATAGGGGATGCGGCCATTATGTATCATGACATTGGAAGCTATTGATGTACTACCTATTATTTATGAATGTGTCATGACATGGGATCTACTATGTATGCCTGCAAATTGATGTGTCAACCTGTACCCATGATTTACTCGTTATGTCCCAGTGTGTGCGTCTAAATAAACTGTGTAAACAAAGATTCCAGCAGTCTGCATTGGTGCCTTGTAGACACAAGTGAATGAGTGTTTAGATTGGTCAGAATACGAACAGTACACCATTCGCGTTAAGCACACTCTACACTTCTACTCCATATATACACCATCCTGCGTCGGTTGAATTGACCAAGTTTAGGGGCCTGCTTCCCCTGGAGCCTTAGAGGGAAACTACTGCTTACAGCTGCCTTTGACTTCCCTAACTCAGGACTATGGTGAGTTACCCATTTACAGCTGGGTAGACTGGAGCATGCCTGATCTCAACAACTCTGTACACTACAATGGACATATACAGTAGTGACACCACAAACAACATGTTACAGTGATTGATAGTGGAGCTTTACAGAAGAAAGAGAATACACCACAACACTTCTTTACAGAAGATTACATAGCACTCTACACCACCTAATAGATATTTTGATCAAATGGGAAATAGTAATCGCAACTATACTAACTGGGGTTCTAATCAGAACAATGGTCCCAATGGAAACAATAACAATGGTCCCAATAGAGATAATAGTTATGATAGATCTCCATATGACCGTAGATCTCCAAATGATAGATAGCATCGCCATGCTAACTCTGCTCAACAGAAGCCCCAGGTAAGTAATAATTAAAGTAACAATAATAATAGTGTCTCTAATGCTACTGCTTGCTCTGCTTTCGATTTCAAGAGAGCATCTCAGTGCCCTGAGTGCTCAACTTTGTTCCAGCCTACAGCGGTGACAACATTGAGTTGCGGTCATCCTCTACCTAATCCTCCTGCTTTGTCTACACGTGACGGAGGAGAGTTTGTTGCTCATCATAAAGGTGTCGGAAGTTTACACAGCCACATTTGGTAGGTTAAATTTAAAGTTAACTGTTTTATTTCATAAAATCCTACCGTTATTAAAATAGAAATTTTCATTCATTTTTTCACAGCAACGGCCTTCCCATGAGAATCAGAGTTGCTGTGTTACGTGATTAAGCTGTTTCTTTTCAACATGTTCTATATGTCGCCTTGCGCAACTTTTCCAGTGAAGTCAGTCTGAATTTTGACGCCACACTAGACGATGTTGTATCTGCATGCTCACTAGAGTTTTCAAGATATTTATTGATATTTATATTATATGTTTAATTTAATACATTGTATTATTTCCTTTTCATGCACCATGTCATGATCATATTATTATTATTATATGACTGTGTTTTGGATAATCGTTGAATATGTAACAATTATAGTGATAAGGCTATTTAAACTTAAATTATCATTATGATACATTTCGGTATTGTACATTGAAAAGGTATTCTTTCTGACATTGGGGTGTATTTTCTTTACCCAGCGCTTGATTGTGCGCTAGGGGGTAACTAGGTTTAGCGATATTATTAATGTTGATGTCTATAACAAGTTCATCATTGTTATTTGTTCCTTGGTATAGATATGCATTGTTTAACGTAATGGTTACCATGATATATCATTGTTTTCTTTAATATTCTGATTTCATTGCTTTCTTTCATTGCTGGTCATTCTTCGTGTCTTTTCACTTTCCACTTATTATTTTATTCTTAGACTATATTTGATATACCTCATCTTTGTTTGAATTTGATTATCTTTGTATTCTTCAACTTCTTACTTTACATATATTTCCATCCCTCTATTGTTGATTTAGTAATATGACTTAACATAGTGTAATCCTTGTGTGTAGATATTGGAATTGCATCGACCTCAAATTTTTTGTTCCATGTACTTTTCAAAAAAAAAATGATAATATTTTTTTCCCCATGGGGTTCGGTGTAGTCTGTTAAGTCATGTTTTATTAATGGGAGTTAGGTGTTAAAGATTTGTATGTATGGGTCGGATTTTTGTACACACGTTAGTTAGCACGCTTTGGTGATGAGAAGATTTTATTAGTTGGGGAATTTATGCTCGGTAATTTTTGAACATAGCTAAACTGAGTAGTTGTTAGTTTGTTTTTTAAAAATAAGATAAAGAAAGTTTTCGAATGTTCTTAGTGATAGTTTGGGGAAAGAGACGGTTGAGCTGAGCTGAGTTCTCACGCGGTGAGTTCGCGCATGGGTAATTTTTACTGAGCTGTTCTGAGAGGCTGTAATCTCGAGACAGTGCGTTCCTGGCAGAGCTTCGAGATGGTCGTTATCTATCTCGCTAGTGTGTTTCAGTGGATATATTTTGTGAAGGGAGGGTGTCATAGATATTGAAGATATTTTGAGGCCATGAGTTGTACAGGCCATTATTTCATATTCATATTCCTGTGATGGATTTTTGCAAATGAAGGGAATGCTGTTTCTCCCAGGGGATTTATTATTTAAAGCCACGGATCACGTTGGCTCGTTGATGTATTATATTCATATTGATTGAAAGCCATGGAGTATATTGGCTCCGGCTATATTACTGTAAACTGTGATATATGCAGTCTCTTTGATGGATATTTTGCTGTGATTACTACGGAATGTGAACTGCTTTGTTCGCAGCCTATGTATTTGGGATTTAGTACCTGCAACTGAGTTTCCAGGGATTTACTTACTTGATGCTTCATATTTTGCTGTAAACTGTATTTCCATGATGTCTTCGTTACTGTGACGTTAATAAACTGTGTAGAACGTTATATTAGTTCCTGCTTCCTGATCCAATGTTGCTATGGGTGCGTATGTGTGCTATGGATACTTAATCATACTTATGACATTTGCGTATCTTGATGTATACATATTTACACACCTGTCGGCCACCCATAAGCCCGATCATACTGACTTGTTATTGTCAGTGACCCAACACACACCCACCACCATAAACATTCTGCTAAGGTTGTTAAAGAAAATAAACTTTAACAGCCATCTGTGAGGAAGACAAACGTGTGAGACGCAGAAGATATAATGAGAGACGGCCCTTGGTTATAGACATCTTGGCGCTGTCTGACACCAGAGGAAAACAATTTTTTGAGCACGAAACCGGGAGAGGTGTGGCTCTAGGCACGAGATATCGTGGGAATGTAACCATTAGTTGGCGGACCTTGAGTTGTGTTGATTAGGAAGATAATCTGTACTAAGATGTGATCTCATGTCACCCAAACTGAGCATAAGACTCATGATTTGCTCCCTAGAGGGATGGTCGGAGCTTTGTCTGACATTTTGACGTGGCTATCATGCGGTACAGGGGTGGATATGTAGATTTAAACTGAAACAGTGAGAGAGTCGAGTCAGAGTTGAAAAGCAGCCAGATCGTCTTCAGGTGCCAAATGCATCCTCTGTATGATACACCAGTGAAGTAGAGGATTTGTTATCTCAAATGTTGCGTCTGTGCTAAGAGAACTAACGACAAAGAGGTATGCTTACATATGAGTACATTTTTATAATATTTAACATAAAGTAATATTAGACGTTTCAGGTTTAAGAGTTATTGCTTTTTAGAGTTTGTCTATCTATTACAGTTTGATAGAAGCTGATTTGCGATGCATATCTTTTCTAGTGTAATTTCCCGTATAACCTCTTTCTATTTTCAACTGCGAGACTGTGTGTGAAATGTGTAAAGTACTAAGTGAATTTATAAGAGAAATTCTAGTGTCGCATTGCGCTGTATACAAGTGTGTACTTATTACCATTATTATTATTATTTGTGTAGTGTTAAGTAATAGTTATATTGCATTCTTGTGAGCCGTAAGTGTGGTTAATTTTACATCAGTGATTATTATGAGAGAAAGATTAGCGTACCCTCTAGCTCCGTGAGTAGCCTATGCCTATTACATTTAGTATAGAGCTGTAAGAATAGAGTATATATCTGCTTGTTTTTTACAGCAGCTTGGCCTCTCACACACTGATAAAATGTGGTCATTTAGACCAGTGAGTTGGGTATAATATGTCATCATAGATAGAAGTGCTTCATTTAAGTTTTCTCTCGCGTGATGATGTAGTTACTATTTAGTATGAGTATGAAGGCATTATTGTTAACTTAAATATGCTTATTGCATGATTACACATGTATACAGACCTGCATGAACACACACAACACACACACGCGGTCATTTAAGCGCATCTGCTAGCATATTTTCACACATGTGTAACACCACACACAACACTCACACACCCACCCACACACATGGACATATAAGTGCATGTACGGTACTTGCATATTTTCACACACACACACACACACACACACATATATATATATATATATATATATATAAAATTACGTACATGATGTTTGTCCATTAGTACGATGCTAGTTTATTTTGTTTCATTTTATTTCAAAGAGTCCAGCAGTCTGTGCAGGGTTATATGGTGTTACGTAGAGAATACCGAAATAGCTTGGTTATATGGTGTTGCATAGGAATTACCTACAAAGTAAACTTGTGGACAACATTATTTTCTGTATGGTTCATTTGCTACCTGATAGGGTTTCATTAATAAAAGTAGGTCCCCTGTCATCAAGAGTTTTTCTGTGACTGCGGAAGGTGTGAAAGTAGGCCAGAGAGAGTGACGACAACATTACACAAGATTTCTTCTTCTTCTTCACACATCGTCTTTGCACTGTCACATATATATATATATATATATATATATATATATATATATATATATATATATATATATATATATATATATATATATATATATATATATATATATATGCTGCTGGAGTTGACGAAATTTCAGGGGAAATGATAAAAGCAGTTAATGACAACAACCTCTTGAGAATTTTAGGTATTATAAATGAAGTATGGAGAGAAGAACAACCACCACAACAATGGAAAGACAATATTATTGTAAAGTTACCGAAGAAAGGTGATCTATCAGACTGTAATAACTGGCGTGGTATATCTCTATTATCAGTACCTGGAAAATTATTATGTTGCATGATGTTAGAAAGACTTAAATTGCATGGTGACGAAAAGATCAGAGAAGAACAAGCGGGTTTCAGGCCGAAACGATCATGTATTGATCAAATATTCACACTAAGAACAATTATAGAAGAATCAGTGGAAAGGCAATCGCCACTTATTATCACCTTCGTCGATTTTCAAAAAGCCTTTGATAGTCTACACCGTCCATCATTGTGGAAGATGCTTACAATCTATGGTTTTCCAACAAAATATGTGAATATAATCAAAGCGCTATATGACAATGCAAGATGTTGTGTTAGAACAAATAAAGGGAATACAGAATGGTTTACAGTAGAAACAGGGGTGAAACAAGGCTGTATTATGTCACCACTACTTTTTGGAATAGCTATTGATTGGGTTATGAGAAACTATACTGTTACGTACATTTATTACCTAAGGGGGTAGTCTTCGGTCCTGCCAAATGTACGCACCAGTCTTTATATATTTTATTATTTGTGCGTTCGATTGATTCACGCACTGACGTGCACAATGCAGTGTGAGTTGCTTTGGACGCACGTGTAACCTAGTTTGGGAGAGAGTGACGTCATGTGAGTTCGGGGCAGTACGGACTGTGTTTATGTCCGAGGTATATTTCTTGGAATATTTTATTGGCAAGTTTGGAAGAAGCCATTACTTTTGTATGATCTCTACTGGTTCATGATGCAGCCAAGAGTAGAAGTATCATGTAAGTGTCGCCCCATGTCATTGAATGTTTATTGAGTAAATTAATGTATAAGGCCGCTCATAGTTCTGATCTAGCGGGAAGTCATCACAGTATGTCCTTCCTAGAATGGACAGACGGAGTCGTTAGCCCTTTTTGAATTACCGTAGAGGGGAGGATTCCTACGAAGAAACAAAGTTAATTGATTTTGCATACTTCTTATGTTTATATGCCGTATTTTCGTAAATGCCAAAGTCGTGGCATGGATACAGAGAGGTTGGTCAATACAGAACTCTAACCTGGTCGTATTGTTGTGGATGACTTTGTTTGGATTGTTATATATCTATGCTACCTAAATATTGTATGAAGGAAGTCTGGAATTAGTGCGAGTATGACAAGAAATATTACTCAGTGAGAATTAATCCGTTGGTCATAGGATACGTCCTTGAGAGAAGGTCAACGGACGTTACTACAATACATATGCTATGGCAAAGGAAGTGATCGATCTTTAGTCACTTGAATGAGGGGACTTAATTGTAGAGGATCTTCATAAACTTGAAAAGTCAATGATCAACATTTTGATGTAATGACTTTTTTGCAACTGTAAATATGACCGTCTTGTTCAACGTCGTATATGTCACGTTCAATAAAATATATGTACAATCATCACAGCCTTGTGGGCTGCCAGTCAATAACCAGTTCATCACTACTTGTTGGTGTTCGTGTTGAAGAACATTTATGACATTTTCGTTCTATCAAAACCATTCGCGTAAATAACACTCTTGAACGTTAGAAACGAACCCAACAGTAATTGGTATGCCAGTGTGGGCTGGAAGTAATTTCAAAGGAACGTACCCATCCAAATTATCGTTTGAAAAGAAGAATTTGTACTTTCAAGGCGACATCATCTCAATTTGGATCCTAGCGTGATAATGAATCAAAATCAACTCAAATGCTCAAGATCATCAATCAACCTCCACGTCAAGTTCTACAGTGACTGACTGCCTTGCTCACCTCTTCGTCAGTATTACGTGCGAGCTGGTTTTATATACGCAGAGCGAAGTATTGTATCCTCTGACGTACATCCACGGAGACGAGGCACCTTGTTTTTCCCGGCACACGCGAGCTAAGTATAACTTGTATCCGTTATACATTTTATTATTATTAGCTGTGCCTTAATTGTTTATGTCCACCTTTATATTTTCCGGGTTATGTGTTATATGTTGTGTATTCTTTGTGGGAGGTAGGGTTTGGAGACTCACGGAGGATATATCCCAGTTTCACACCAGGGCCTTCGTGACTGTTCTTTAGGAATTGTTTTGCAGACTTCCCTCAGTGGAATGTTCCTACGCGTGAGCGTAGAAGGATTCTAGGTCCACTGTGTCTGGTGGTCTGTGACACCTGACTATTTAGCTGTAGTGTCAAGTTTTAATTGTTGTTTTCGTATTTATTTTTATTCGTAATTTAGTTTTATGATGAATTTTGTTTGTATTTTGCGTCCATCTCACCTTTCCTGTCGTTCAGTTTTTTACAAAACCTATGTTTTTACACTGTGTTGTCTATTGTCTTGTTGATTAATTGATCGCAGTTATCATCGTAACTCTTTACGACATTCTATTTTTAGTTTCACATTTTTATTTTTATTGGATTTCTGCGACTGTTTTCTATCGTCTTTGATTATCGTGTCTTGTCGGTATTGTTTCTATTGTTTGTCACGTTATTACTTTCATGACATTTCATTACATAAATAACTGTATTGATTATTAACATATTTCATAACTATATGATAACAAGATACCGTTCTAGGACAGGAACGAAGAACACTTGTTATAGTAACAAGGTTAACTAATTTATATTGATTAATTATCATTTTAAATATCTAGAGTACTGTGACTACTTATATAGAATAATGTATTCACTCGATTATTTCATTAAGCAAGCAAAAGCTTTGCAAATACCTGCTGAAGAGGTACGACAATTCGCTATGTCGGAATATAAAGAATCTCAAAGGTTGGAAGCTCAAAGATTGGAAGCTGAAAAGTTAAGATTGGAAAATTTGAAATTTGAGGCAGATCAAAAACGGATTGAGGCTGAGGAACAAGAGAAGAAGATGAAATTTGAGGCTGAGGAACAAGAGAAGAAGATGAAATTTGAGGCAGATCAAAAACGGATTGATGCTGAGGAACATGAAAAGAAGATGAAATTTATAGCTGAGGAAGAGGAGAAAAAAATGAGATTAGCCTCTGAATTAGAAGAGAAACGATTTCAGCGAGAGGCAGAACATAAGCAAAAGGAAGCTGAAAAAGAAATGGAAAATAAACAAAAAGAAATGGAAGAGAGGAGATTAATAGCTGAACAAAATGTAAAACGACTTCAGCTTGAGATGGAACAGAATGAAAAAAAACGACAGCATGAACTGAAATTAGCAGAGTCAGAATATGAGAGAATTAGGTTTACTCAGGAAGCTAATTCTCAGAGAACTTTTGAAAGCCAAACTCCATCCAGACATGATTATTTTAAGGAAATTAACCTTAAATTACCTAAATTTAATCCCCCGTTGGATGACGTAATATTTTTCCTAGATAGATTTGAGGCCACTTGTAGGTCTTACAACATGGATAAAACACTGTATTGCACATATTTATCCAGGTTACTTACTGGGGATGCTTTGGCAGTTTATCATACCACCAGCATTGGTGAGAAAAATGACTATAATGCTCTTAGAGCAGCACTTCTGCAAAAATTCCAAATGACAGAAGACGAATATCGTTTAAGATTTCATACATTACTACCTCAATCTGGCAGAAATTTTAGTGATTTTCTGTCACAGATACGACTAACATTAGAAAGATGGATCGAATTATCCAAAATTGAAAAATCATATGAAGGTCTCTTCGATTTACTGATGCGCGATAAGGTACTTTCGTCTGTAAATCCTACATTACTCGTATTTTTACACGAAAGGAAACCTTTATCTATGAAAGGCTTAGAAGAACATGCAAAAAATTTTTGTACTGCTCACCCAAACATGGATCTAAGTAACGCACAGATTAAGAATGAATTGCCTGTTGCTTTTGCAGCACAACAAAACAATTTTTCACGAAATCGTTCCTTTAGTGCTGACAGGTATGCCAATAAGGGAAATAATTACAATTTTAACAATGATAACTTTTACAAAGGGAAGCAATTTCAACAATCTGCTCCATTTAATGTTTCTTGGAACCAAGCTCACAGATCACGAGATTTTGGTAACAATAATTTTAAAAATAATCAAGGACATTATAATAAACAAAACTGGAGATCAAAATCTCAGGGTCCGCAAAACAGACAAGGTTCTTGGAATAAAAATTTTAAAGAACAGCATAACTTTAATTATACAAACTATCGGACTCATCCAAATTTTAACTCTAGTAGAAAAGACAATTATGGCAATTTTAATGCAAATAATCAAAATCGATCGCGTCGCAGAGAAAGATCGTCGAGTAATACGGGTAGACATTCTAATGTCTCTTTAATTGATACACAGGCTAACATTGAACAGGGTAAAGTAGCTGAAACTCACAATGCTATGTCTTGTTCTCTTGATTGTACCCAGGTGAAAGACTGTCCAGAATGCTCGACTCTTTTCCAGCCTAAGGCGATCACGACACTGCGTTGCGGACATACCTTGCCTAGTCTTCCTGCGGTCTGTACGGCCACTGCTGCGTCAGTACACCAGGGACAGGGCTCTCTTAAGTTTAACAAGGGATTTGTCAACAATATTTCATGCTCTCTCCTATTTGACTCAGGTTGCAGCACTGTGGGCGTCCGGACTTCGCTGATCAACCCAAGTTGTGCCACGGGCAGGGTTGTCAAGTGTGTGACTTTTGGTGGCACCGTCGAAACATTTCCCACAGCTATTATTGATCTTAACACACCATTTTTTTCAGGAAAGATCCACGCCTGTCTCCTTCCGAATCCAATTTGTGATGTCATCCTGGGTCGCATACATGATATAAAGGAATGTACCCCACAGCAAATTGCTGAATTGGAAAAGCAGCATATACAGGATGCCTATGCATTTAAGTCTATACCTAGAGTTGTGTCACATACACATACTACTAACCTGTTATGTAATGCTAAGGTATTGGAATCTAGCATGGAGAACGATTCCATTGTTCATTACGCCACTGTTGCTAATTCGTTGCAACCTTTACGACATGCTTCTAGTCTTAAGAAGGAAAATAAGATTGCAACGCAACCTGTAAAGACTAGTAAGTCATATACCTTCCCTCGAATTGATCAGCAGTCAACTGATCGCAAGAAAAAGGTTAGGTTTGTAAAAAAGGGAAAGGATGTTCCTAATAAAAATACTTGTTGTAACTCCGATAATAAAAGTAAAAACAATAAGCTAGTCAGCAAATTTTGCACTTTACCCAGCAAACAGGTGTTTACGACATGCCGTGCACCTACTCCTTTGTCTGACGTAAATAGTCATACTCAAGTACACAATTATGGGACATTTAAGAACAATAACTCTACAAGTAGAAATAATGAATATTATAATCAAAGGAATAAGGTTACTCATCAACCTTACTCCCATTCTTATGACTACGGTACCACTTATATTGGTAGAGGTGCATCTTCTCGCACCATCCTTGTGCAAAATCTGCCACAGCGAACTAGTTGGCAAGCACTAGGAGATTTTCTCAACCACACGGCAGACGTTAGGTTCGTGCGTCTGTTACCTCATACCAATAACAGGTATGGTGACGCCGTGGTTACTTTTAGGACCAATAGAGATGCTCGCATGGCTATCGAGCGGGATAATGGTGTGTATTTCCACCACCATTCTCTCCGACTACAATTGGTTCCTGATTCTGCGTCACGCAGATAGTAACATACTATATTGTATTTTGATTTCACATTCTTTGATGACTCAGCCTATGCAGTCATCATCTCTTTCTTGTAATGGTTCTTTGTTCTTTTTCTATTTCTCATGAACTTTTCCATTGGAATTTTATGCCATTCGGATTAATGAATGCGCCAGCTACCTTTGTACGCATGATGCGTCGCATATTGTCTCATCGTCCCGATGTCATTACTTATATAGATGACATCTGTCTTTTCAGTGACTCTTGGGATGAACATATTCATGGATTAAAAGCTTTACTTTCTACCTTACGGGATTATAACTTAACAGCGAAACCTTCAAAGGCTTTTGTCGGTTTTCATGACATCTCATTTCTGGGTCACCGCATAGGTCATGGTTTCATGTATACAGAAGACAGTAACGTCTCTAAAATTTTAAACATCTCAGCACCTAAGACAAAAAAACAAGTTAGGTCGCTTTTAGGACTAATACAGTTCTATTCAAAATTCATCCCTCATTTGTCTACTATAACTGCACCTTTTTCGTCGCTACTGAAGAAAGGCACATCTAATGTAATAAAGTGGTCGCAGGATCACCAAACGGCGTTAGACTATATAAAACAATTTTTTTCAAATGCACCTTTTTTAAGGTTGCCTAACAAAGATCTCACCTTTGTCCTTCGCAGTGATGCAAGTTCTTACGCTATTGATGCAGTTTTGATGCAGGAATATAACGGCACCTTATTTCCGGTTATGTACGTATCCAGAAAGCTCACGCCGAGCGAGACGAAATATTCCGTTCTGGATAAAGAGCTCCTTGCTCTTGTCTAGGCAATCACTAAACTGGATCGTTATCTCCTCGGATCACACTTTGTGGTGGAGTCTGACCAGAAAGCTCTTACCGCACTGAATACAGGGAACGTTAAGTCATCAAAGTCAGCGCGTTACGCTATAGCGCTTCAACCGTTCCATTTTGAGATACGAGCTATTCCTGGAGTGCAGAATGTGTTCGCAGACTGTCTATCAAGATGCCCAAGTGAACGTGTCGAAACTAAACCACTTCCAGATGTTGGAACATCCTCACCGATAACATGAATAACTTTGTACATTGTTATTGATACTATATTAACGTTTTATTAGAACGGGAACATTGGTACTACAGTAACTTTTTATTAATATGGCAACATTGTTAAGAGCGACAAATATACATTTGTTATTCCTATGGAACATATTACACTACATAACGTGTTAGAGAATATATTATATCGTGTATGGAACATTGAGAACATTATCTCGTCGATTACTAACTAGTTGTAACGGAACAGTGACATATTGATAGTGATACTGGAATTACTTAGAAATATTAGTAACTGTTTATTTGTTAGTAATTAAGGAATATATAAATTAGATTAATTCAACTTAATCTATTTAATTGATTATGGATCACACACATACTAACTTTCTTAGTTGTCACGTAATGCCTGCATTCACGGGTCTTAGTTATGATATCTCACTGTTAGATCACTAGTCAACCGTACTAGTGTTAGAAAACATTAAGTGTGTTGATTCTTAAAGTGTTTAATTTTGCATTGCTTCATTTTTGCACATTGTATTTTCAATTTTTCTGTTTTATTGATCCTCTTGTCATTGATTATCATCAGTGTTGCTGTTCATTTTCATTTTTGAAATCATATGTTTCAAATTTTTTTTAGAAAACTTAGTTGAATTTTATTATCATTTTTTTTTTTTTAAATGGTTTTTTCATTTTTCATTTTCAAACTTGTTTTACCACATCGTTCCAAAGTAGGTCGTTTGTGGATGTGTGCTTTAATGCATACTATCATTTAGTTATATTCATTTCGTTTAATATTCTTTTCTTAATATGGTATAACTTTATGCATTTAATATATCTTGTTGTAGTTTTGACTCACCTCTCTCGGGTATTAAGTTCAAAAAAAAAAATTAATAGAATTAATTTTTTTAAGGGGAGGTAATAAGGGAGCTGTTACGTACATTTATTACCTAAGGGGGTAGTCTTCGGTCCTGCCAAATGTACGCACCAGTCTTTATATATTTTATTATTTGTGCGTTCGATTGATTCACGCACTGACGTGCACAATGCAGTGTGAGTTGCTTTGGACGCACGTGTAACCTAGTTTGGGAGAGAGTGACGTCATGTGAGTTCGGGGCAGTACGGACTGTGTTTATGTCCGAGGTATATTTCTTGGAATATTTTATTGGCAAGTTTGGAAGAAGCCATTACTTTTGTATGATCTCTACTGGTTCATGATGCAGCCAAGAGTAGAAGTATCATGTAAGTGTCGCCCCATGTCATTGAATGTTTATTGAGTAAATTAATGTATAAGGCCGCTCATAGTTCTGATCTAGCGGGAAGTCATCACAGTATGTCCTTCCTAGAATGGACAGACGGAGTCGTTAGCCCTTTTTGAATTACCGTAGAGGGGAGGATTCCTACGAAGAAACAAAGTTAATTGATTTTGCATACTTCTTATGTTTATATGCCGTATTTTCGTAAATGCCAAAGTCGTGGCATGGATACAGAGAGGTTGGTCAATACAGAACTCTAACCTGGTCGTATTGTTGTGGATGACTTTGTTTGGATTGTTATATATCTATGCTACCTAAATATTGTATGAAGGAAGTCTGGAATTAGTGCGAGTATGACAAGAAATATTACTCAGTGAGAATTAATCCGTTGGTCATAGGATACGTCCTTGAGAGAAGGTCAACGGACGTTACTACAATACATATGCTATGGCAAAGGAAGTGATCGATCTTTAGTCACTTGAATGAGAGGACTTAATTGTAGAGGATCTTCATAAACTTGAAAAGTCAATGATCAACATTTTGATGTAATGACTTTTTTGCAACTGTAAATATGACCGTCGTGTTCAACGTCGTATATGTCACGTTCAATAAAATATATGTACAATCATCACAGCCTTGTGTGCTGCCAGTCAATAACCAGTTCATCACTACTTGTTGGTGTTCGTGTTGAAGAACATTTATGACATTTTCGTTCTATCAAAACCATTTGCGTAAATAACACTCTTGAACGTTAGAAACGAACCCAACATATACCCACAATGAACAATTAGGTATAAAATGGACAAATGGAAAATTCCTGGGGGACCTAGATTTCGCAGATGATGTAGCATTCTTAAGTTCAACACCAAGACAATCCCAAGAAGCAATAAATAATTTGTGTCATCTCTCGGTTAAAATAGGTCTCCAAATAAATGCCTCTAAAACTAAAGCTATGAACTTTTCTAACGAGACCTTTGATATCATCTTGAACGGGGAAAAAAAACTACAGAAAGTTGAAAGTTTCAATTATTTAGGCAGTAAAATGACTCAGGATGGTGACACAACAAGAGAAATCCATACTAGAATTGCTTTGGCAGCTAGCGCCTTCAATAGATTATCTAACATTTGGAAATTACGATCATTGAATATACATACCAAGCTTCGTCTGTTTAATTCAAATGTTATCTCAGTGTTAACATACGGCTGTGAGAGTTGGAAAATAACAAAATCATTTGGAGAACAAGCTGAATACATTCGAGAACAAATGTCTTAGAAAACTCATGAACATCAGTTGGAAAGAATTCAAGACTAATCGACAAATAAGAGAAGACTCTAGGCAGAAATATGTCTCCGACTATATAAGGAAAAGACGATGGTCATATATCGGTCATGTCCTACGAATGCAAAACAACAGAATACCACTACAGGCGCTCACTTGGGTTCCTGAGGGTAAGAGGTAAAAAGGAAGACCAAAAGAAACACTCAGAAGAACAATAATAAGAGAAGGAAGAACGTTGGGCCTAAATAATGTGCAAGAACTAAGAGGAGTGGCGTCACAACGAACAACCTGGAGAGCACTGGTTTCTGCCTTATGCGCCGTGTTTGGTGCTTAAAGAATTTATTATTATTATTATATATATATATATATATATATATATATATATATATATATATATATATATATATATATATATATATATATATATATATATATATATATATATATATATATATATATATATATATATATATATAATTATGATTCATTTGCATTCTTCCGCTCTCCAAACACACTTGCATCTTACTCAAGGGTCTGAGATTTATGCTCATGGGCGTCGGACAAATTTCTTCTTCTTCTTTGATCCATAACCGCCAACCGTCAAAGCAGTCAGCGGCCATCACGCCTGGTGGCGTCTTGTAGGGCAGCAACAAATTGATTCCACTTTGCTCGGTCGGCGGCCATCCTTCGTACAGTGCCCCAACTGTGGTTCATTCTTTGCATCTCAGCTTCCACAGTTCTCCGCCAAGTTGTTTTTGGTCGGCCTCTCTTTCGCTTTCCCTCGGGGGTCCATAGCATAGCTGTTCCTGTGATGGTATCAGGGTCCCTTCTGAGGACAAATTTATAGAAGATAAATGGAGGAGGAAGGCTTACACCAGGAGACAAATGATTTACTGGAGATTAGATTTCTATATTTCTCTCAGTTCTTAGTATTAGATACTAGTGCACAGCTCTTGACACTACCTATAAGAGACGGATGTAGAGGACACTCGAAATAGCGCCATTTGTGGAAGTTACTCTTGCAACGCAACGAACGTGCTGCCAAAAGCCATTGATTCCTGAAAAAAGAATGTTCAATCAAGAAGTCACTGTGAACCAGCATCAACTATACCAGGCTACAGCAACAACCTTTCGCTAAAACTGGATAGATAAATTGACATATTCCACATTGATACTGGACTTCCAAACATACTCCACAAAAACTTGTCATTATATTTTCAGACCAATGTTGATTTATAAAAAGTAAGAACAAATAAACTCTTTAGTGACTAAAAAAAAAACACTTTATTTATATTTTATTTATAATTTAGCACATTGATCGAATAATTTTCGATTAAAGCAATTCGATAAACCGAAAAAGATTTCTTTCAATTATTCCGAGCCCTAATATATAAATATCGTTGTGACAGCTGTTCGAAACTCTAAGATACTTTCTGTTGTGTAATACATCTTAAATATTTTAATTATACAACATATCATCATCATCATCATTTCATTTTCATTTGCGCTTCTGACCTGGTCTACTCGCAGGAAGCCATCAATGGACACACGGATAAAATGGAACGAGCATTTTACTAAGATACGATAACGTAGTTTTCTTTTTCTTGCCGGGGTTAGATTATTTTTTCTTGCCGGGAAGTGCAATAGATGTCCACTTATTACTGCATCCTCAGGCATGTCTGATAATGTCTCTTTTTAGGTCACCACGTTAATAAAGCTGGTACTGGTGTAAATGGTCAACTCTAAACCGGCACAGTGTTGGGCATACAGGTCACCTTGTCCAAAACGTATTGAGACCCCGACAAGGATGTAATGTTGACTATGAGTGTTAATGTGAGTGTCAATACGCGAATGCATGGATTGTTCTGAAGAGTTGACTAGAAGATCAAACACTCACTCACACGTAGTTAGAAGTTAATGATGCAGACTACTGTGGTCGTTTCATACTGTTTAATTGGACGCACACACTTGGACAGTACGGGTATAGTTACAGGAAAACAGGTTGACATATATCTTCATACTGTTGATCAATGGTCTACAATCTTAAGTTGGCATTCATGTTGAAGAACATTACAATGGAACGTCCGTAGACAAGCACTTAGATTTCCACTGTTTATAAATATAACCATCAGGCCTTACTGACCGATCATGTCAGTTAATAAATAATGTTCAAGCATGACTCCTAGACAGAACCTCTTTTCTAGTGAAGATTCCTTTAGGTAAAGTTCAGCAAATATTTCTGAAGAAAATGTTAACCCACCAGTATTGGGTTTTCTTTATAACTGTGATCTCTTAATAATCACCTGATAATAAGGGGCATCCTTGTTCTCTGATCGATGATCAACAAAAATAGAATCCAAAAATGGCTTCTAGTTCCAGTGAGCATTACTCACTATACAGATGCATAGTGTAGTGAAAGGTTTTCCTATTATGATAATAGTGGTAGAGCAGAAGTAGAATCTCTCTCCAGAAAGTATGAAGTTCCAGTGCCCGAGAAGTACACCGGTATCACAAGTGAGTTACAGCTGTGAATACTCTGAGCTGGACAATAGATTTAGGCTTCAGAAGTATAAGTTGCTACTTTCGCTATCGTAACCCTATGTGATAATATAATTAAATTTGAAAAGGTAAGTCAAAATTTAACAGTTAAAAATTTAACAAGTCAAATGAGTACAATTATCCAATTTATTATGTACATCTATATATTCTTGTAAGGATAAATGGGTGTTGAAAGATGGTAAAATGTATGATTATTTACAGTTACAAATTAAAATAACTAATAGAAAAAGTCTTGGATTTATCTTCCACTGAATTTACAAGAAAAGGATTGTCACATTATCTCTTGCCATCTAGTTGTCATCATTAGACAGTCGTTTTAGAAACTGCTCACAGGATTTGTTGGATGGATACAAAGAAACTCAACTTTAGCCACGTCTGCTCGAGGTTCCTCCGACACACTGGAGTACGGAAGACTTTCCTTCAGCCCGCCCTATAACTACGGGGGACTAAGGTGTTGAAGTTTGGTTGACCTCTAGGCTTCAGTGAGCTGGATCAACTTCTTCAAGTCTTTAGTTTCTCGATCAGGAATGATCATAAACATTGATCATAAAAACCTGGAACAAGAAGTAATAGGTGGCCATGTTGTTCCAACAATCTCACCACCAACTACTGTTCATGATGCGACCATGTCTTCAGTGTTTGTATATAAATGAATGAATCA
The DNA here is from genome assembly GCA_024509875.1 of Oreohelix idahoensis. Lineage (NCBI taxonomy): Eukaryota > Metazoa > Mollusca > Gastropoda > Stylommatophora > Oreohelicidae > Oreohelix > Oreohelix idahoensis. The sequence goes on from JAMPIV010001486.1 coordinate 1,018,042, forward strand.
TGGTAGTATGTTACAGAGATAGCATGATAAGATAATGTATACTGTGCAGAATTAACAAATTACATGAATAAATCATAGGTTATGATACATGGGTACGATATAACCTTTGCCTTCCACTTATGGATGTCAAGTCACTTATGTACTTGCTGGTATGTCGTAAGCTTCCAGGCAAGAACTAGCCATGATATATGTGGCTAACCAATTAATGGTTATGCTTCCTGACAATGCCGGTGAAGGTTATCTCTGGTTAGCGTCATTCTCTTTTTTATTATATCTGATACAATCAATCAGAAATAAAATCTGAAATAAAATGATATTATTCATATATATATCTTTAATAAACTTACATACCCTCTTAGGATCTATAAGCTCACGGTGAGATTATTTTGGTTGAAGTTAATCTGCCCTGCATGCAGCGTGAAAAAATAACTTTTCTTGCAGATACTGTCTTCCAGTTTCTCACTTTGGCTTCTGGATTTGGTGTGTGTGATTTTCAACTCGTCCCTCTGTCCTTATATTTCAGTCTCTCGTGCGTACGAGAAAACACCTCTAAAAAACAAAAAAGATTTTCGTTTCATCTCCTGGTTTGAGGCTATTTGAAGCAATCTGTGTTTTTCCTGTACTTGTTTTTTTCTTCTGTTCACTACACACTTATATTCTTCCGTCCTTTCTATGCATCATTTCCTTTTCCCCATATGAGGCTTTCATTACATATAAGTTTTATACAAATCCGTTGAGGCTTGTTAGTGTAATAAATTTTTAAAGATTATTAGCTAACTTTTAGCCGATGTGATGAAGGTGAAAAATATTAATTATCTTTAAAGCTATTTATATTTGAATATAATACTTTTGGATATAATTCCTAGTCTATCTCCTTTGTTGAATTATTTTTATTTAATATTATTCCAACCGGGCGTTCTCCGGTAGTTAATAATTTAATGTCCAGTAAATGCAAACTTTGAAAGTCCGCCATTCATTCCTATTAGCTATTTCCGCATTCTTCAGTAATACTGTATGGCTTTTAACCGTAATTCACATTTCCCGTCTACTACAAACTTCAAAGAAAGACCGCCGCGCTGACCTTGCGCTGGTGTATGTGTGTTTGAGTCGCGCTACACATTTTTTTTCCACAACAAAGCAAGAGGAACTAAATTTCGCTACAGAGCCCTCTTCTTTAAAACAGTGCATGCACAGTTAACTTTTTTGGTAACTCATGCTGCAGTTTCTCCTTACTTTTCTGTTTTTCTATATCTCCTTTGATAGGATGACGGCTTAAAAAATCGGGTCCAAGATTGTCCCGTCCTGGAATGTATCTCCCATTGAACGAATATGGAGATAACAGTAAACTCCACCTTAAAAGTCGTGAATTTAATTTTTTAGACACTGCTAAAAACTTCAAAGGCTGGTGATCACTTTCCACAATGAAGTGTTTCCCGTAAAGAAAAGGGGTGAATTTGTTGATCGACCAGACCAAAGCGAGGCATTCACGTTCAACCGTAGAATAATTTCTTTCAGTTGTATTTAACTTTCTACTGGCAAACGCTACTGGTAGAAGCATATGTGGCGGTGTGTCTGCCCGCTGTAGTAATGTTGCTCCGATGCCTACATTGCTAGCATCCGTTCTTAGTACGAATTCTTGTGTGAGATCGGGAAGGGCAAGGATAGGTTTATTTGTCAGCTTATTTTTCAACTCTGTATAAGCCTGTTCACACTCCGCAGTCCATTGTATTTTATCCGGCTGACCTTTTTTGGTTAAGTCGGTTAATGGCGCGCACAATGAGTTGAAATGGGGTATATATTTCTGATAAAACCCGCACAGTGACACAAAGGATCTTACATCCTTCTTAGTTTGTGGTCTTGGTGCTTTTCTCATTTTCGCTACATTCTTTGGGTCCGGAGACATTTGCCCTGTAGAGATAGTGTGACCTAAAAATTCCAATGTCTCACATCCAATATGACACTTAGTTGGGCGTGCTGTCAATCCCGTTTCTCTCAATCTACCTAACAACATGGAGAGTGCTACTATGTGTTCCTCGAACGTAGTGGTAGCAATCAGAATATCATCCATGAAGTTGGTGATATGAGGATTTTGTAATGGTTTTAACAATTTCCTCATCATTCTGGTGAAGATATTTGGAGCATTCTTTAAACCAAATGGGAGTACATTGAACTCGTAATGTCCATCCGGTGTACTAAAGGCTAACAGTTTCCTAACTTCTGGTTTTACTGTTATTTGGTAGTATCCCTTGCTAAGATCTACTTTTGAAAAATACCGAGCTTTACTCAATGTAGCAAACAACTGATTGGTGTCAGGTAATGGGTCTACCTGAGATTCAGTGATAGCATTTAGTTTCCTATAATCAATGCAAAACCTGTGTTCACCACTAGGCTTCCTTAATAGCACCACACTTGAGCTGTAGGGAGATTCAGACTTTGAAATAATTTTCTCTTTTAAGAGATAGTCAATCTCATCCTTGAGTGCCTATGCTTACTATTGGTCAGTCCATGTCCGCAACAATGCTTCCAGTGGACCGTTTATGGGGACGGCGAAACAACCACGTTGCCGGACCCACACCTATTTCTATTGTAAGGGGCAGTATACCGAAGTGGGACCTGTCTCCATCAATTGTCTGGTACAGCACTGGTTCCTACCTCCTATGGTTCTGGTTTGTTTCCGCAGCTTTTTTAATACTGGTTGCTGACTAACAAATGGTTCCAGATGATCCAAGCCATGGTGCTCCGACAAATATCTAGTCGGGGTGGGATGTCTTACGTCCCCTGTCTGTACACTACGGAGAGTTTCCATCGTTACTGGTGTAACAGTAGACTTGTTGTGATTTAGTTTTCTCCTTGTCACCGCATCTACCTGTTGTTTTCTCTTGTGAGTTTTCTTAGTGGGCCTACGTCCGCAACAATGCTTCCCTAGGTCCTGTAACTGGTCTACACCTCTGAATGAGGTTACCTGGTTACATTCTGAACAGGATTTCACATACCAACTTATGTCTTCAATTATTCCTGGCCAGTAATATCGCAATGCTATCTTTCGACAAGTGGCCCCTTTTCCTCTGTGACCCCTGCCTGATGTAGCATGCTCTTGCTCCATACTTTCCTCCCTGTAGAATTTTGGCACTACCAGCTGTTCATGCCCTTTAGGTCCTTTTCCAGCTTGTCTGTAGAGTAGGCCATTTTCTATGTAGAAGTCTCCTTTCTCTGGAGGGTTATGGGCCTTTGGCAATTTGCCAAAACAAGGCTTCAATGTGCTGTCTGCTGTTTGAGCCTTTTTCATCTTTATAGGATGAATGTTTATTGGATTTCCCTCCTCCTTTTTGGTGCTGGACCTTTTATGGTTTGCTGCCATGACAACAGGTTTTATTGGGTCACCCAAAAAGACATATTTACATCCTATTACCAGAGGGTATATAGGATCATCACTCACTGCTGCTCTTATCACTCTTTCCACATAGCGAGTTCTCACGTTGATCCTTGCTATGGGAAGTGTCATGGTGACGGTCCCCTGCATTGCCCCTTGTATGTCCACTGTTTCTGTGGTAAGTTGATCAGGGTGCACTAGGGTTGCACTCACGACTGAGTCGAATTCCAATCCTGAATCATATAAGCACTGAATTTTAGTGCCATTACATGTCACTTCCTCATAGACAGGGGGATGATGGAGGTCCTTCTGACTAACTTCCAGTTCCTACCTTCCCTTGTTCTCTGTTGTAAGGCATGCAGCGTGATGAGGAGGGTTTTTCCGTCTGCATTCCGCAGTATTGTGGTTACTCATTTGGCAAGATTTACACCACTTTCGTTCCTTTCTTGGAGGTCTATTTTCTGATCCTAGAGGGTTTTTGTCTTTATAATCAGTTCTGTGTTTGTTCTTGTTGGAATTGTCCCTGTGTTCATAGTTATTAAAGTTTTGTGAAGGTTTGAAGTTCTCACCCTGCTTCTTCTTATTTCCTGACACTTCTGACTGAGCTGCTTGATATCTTTCAGCCACGTTAAAATATCGTCCAATCTCTCAGCTCCTTGCTCCATAAGAATCTTTCTCATTTCCTGAGGCATGGATTCTCTCAGTTGTTCCATCATGACTATTTCTTTTATATCTTGACATGTTCCTAAGCTAATCCATTTTGTCAGATAAGTTTCCAATCTGGCAGAAAACTTGTGATAGTTTTCTCCTGGAAGTAGCTTAGCAGTTCGGAATCTCTTTCTATAAGATTCAGAATTCTTTTCGTACCTGACCAGTAAAGCTTGTTTTAAGATTTCATAATCTTCCTGGTCTTCTTTTGAGAGTTTTAAATAAACATCGCATGAAACTCCCCTCAACCCCTGAGATAGCTTAAGGCTTCATTTCTCCGTTTCCAATCCATAGGTAGAGGCCAGTCTCTCATATCTATCCAGGTATGACTCAATGGCGTCCTCCTTCTCAATAAATGGATCCAGGTGGAAACTCATGGATCCATTTGCTGTGCTGTGGTTGGAGCTTTCAGAGTGAGGTGAGCTAGCACCATGATTGCTAGCTGCTCCCTGGAGTTCAAGTTCCTTTAAACTTAACTCATGAGCTCTTTGTAACCTTCTTTCTTTAGCTTCAGCCTCAACTTCAAATCTTTTGGCTTTTCTTTCTGCTTCTAACCTTTTGGCTTCTCTCTCTGCTTCCCTTCTTTTGGCTTCTCTTTCTGCCTCTAATTTCTTAGCTTCAGCCTCACCTTCCATTCTTTTAGTCTCTCTTTCAGCTTCAGCTTCCATTCTTTTAGTCTCTCTATCTAAATATTTATCCACTTCAGTTGTGATATGTCGAATTAGAGCATCTCCTGTCATACCCAAGTCTTTTCCTTCCTGCATAATCGCAGCTCTAAACTTCACCAATTCAGCCATGATGCTTACTTACCAGAGGGTATATAATTTTATCTTCGCTAACCAACTAATTTAATTAAAATCAATTAATTACTTTGAACAAGACAAATCCTTAAAACCTTGTGAGCGTTTCCTATTTCCTTCGTACTCAATGGTACTACTATTACGAAAAAAAATTCTAAGTTTTAGAATTTTTGCAAATAAATTTATTTTTACAAACTATTTGTGGCTCAAGATAGAAGAATACATAGATAGTGGCTCAGGATACAAATAATATCCCGGACGAGCCCCCAGTGTAGCGAAAGGTTTTCCTATTATGACATAGTGGTAGAGCAGAAGTAGAATCTCTCTCCAGAAAGTATGAAGTTCCAGTGCCCGAGAAGTACACTGGTATCACAAGTGAGTTACAGCTGTGAATACTCTGAGCTGGACAATAGATTTAGGCTTCAGAAGTATAAGTTGCCACTTTCGCTATCGTAACCCTATGTGATAATATAATTAAATTTGAAAAGGTAAGTCAAAATTTAACAGTTAAAAATTTAACAAGTCAAATGAGTACAATTGTCCAATTTATTATGTACATCTATATATTCTTGTAAGGATAAATGGGTGTTGGAAGATGGTAAAATGTATGATTATTTACAGTTAAAAATTAAAATAACTAATAGAAAAAGTCTTGGATTTATCTTCCACTGAATTTACAAGAAAAGGATTGTCACATTATCTCTTGCCATCTAGTTGTCATCATTAGACAGTCGTTTTAGAAACTGCTCACAGGATTTGTTGGATGGATACAAAGAAACTCAACTTTAGCCACGTCTGCTCGAGGTTCCTCCGACACACTGGAGTACGGAAGACTTTCCTTCAGCCCGCCCTATAACTACGGGGGACTAAGGTGTTGAAGTTTGGTTGACCTCTAGACTTCAGTGAGCTGGATCAACTTCTTCAAGTCTTTAGTTTCTCGATTAGGAATGAACATAAACATTGATCATAAAAACCTGGAACAAGAAGTAATAGATGGCCATGTTGTTCCAACAATCTCACCACCAACTACTGTTCATGATGCGACCATGTCTTCAGTGTTTGTATATAAATGAATGAATCATGGTAGTATGTTACAGAGATAGCATGATAAGATAATGTATACTGTGCAGAATTAACAAATTACATGAATAAATCATAGGTTATGATACATGGGTACGATATAACCTTTGCCTTCCACTTATGGATGTCAAGTCACTTATGTACTTGCTGGTATGTCGTAAGCTTCCAGGCAAGAACTAGCCATGATATATGTGGCTAACCAATTAATGGTTATGCTTCCTGACAATGCCGGTGAAGGTTATCTCTGGTTAGCGTCATTCTCTTTTTTATTATATCTGATACAATCAATCAGAAATAAAATCTGAAATAAAATGATATTATTCATACATATATCTTTAATCAACTTACATACCCTCTTAGGATCTATAAGCTCACGGTGAGATTATTTTGGTTGAAGTTAATCTGCCCTGCATGCAGCGTGAAAAATAACTTTTCTTGCAGATACTGTCTTCCAGTTTCTCACTTTGGCTTCTGGATTTGGTGTGTGTGATTTTCAACGCGTCCCTCTGTCCTTATATTTCAGTCTCTCACGCGTACGAGAAAACACCTCTAAAAAACAAAAAAGATTTTCGTTTCATCTCCTGGTTTGAGGCTATTTGAAGCAATCTGTGTTTTTCCTGTACTTGTTTTTTTCTTCTGTTCACTACACACTTATATTCCTCCGTCCTTTCTATGTATCATTTCCTTTTCCCCATATGAGGCTTTCATTACATATAAGTTTTATACAAATCCGTTGAGGCTTGTTAGTGTAATAAATTTTTAAAGATTATTAGCTAACTTTTAGCCGATGTGATGAAGGTGAAAAATATTAATTATCTTTAAAACTATTTATATTTGAATAATATCCTTTTGGATATAATTCCAATCTATCTCCTTTGTTGAATTATTTTTATTTAATATTATTCCAAACGTGCGTTCTCCGGTAGTTAATAATTTAATGTCCAGTAAATGCAAACTTTGAAAGTCCGCCATTTATTCCTATTAGCTATTTCCGCATTCTTCAGTAATACTGTATGGCTTTTAACCGTAATTCACATTTCCCGTCTACTACAAACTTCAAAGAAAGACCGCCGCGCTGACCTTGCGCTGGTGTATGTGAGTGGGAGTCGCGCTACACATTTTTTTCCACAACAAAGCAAGAGGAACCAAATTTTGCTACACATAGCAAAGCTTCAATAAAGGCTTTGTTGATGAACACAAATGTTTCTACAAGAATCAGCATATTCTTTCATCATAACTGCTGCATACAATCATATTCAGTGCTGCTAGGTAACATGTCATCCCGACATATTGGTATAGATAATTATAATGTAGACGTCTGCCCATCTAAGACTAGCAATGAAAAGTTCAGCAAAAAAGTTCTTTTACCTGGGCATGGAAAATACTCTAGCAGAACACATACGCCCTCTCCTGGCGTTACAGAATAAACACTGGGGAACTCATAGACTTAATAATCATATCAGAAACTATCTTCTTCCCCATAATAGATCACAGCGATCAACAAACTTCGGACTGGTCTCCGACATTGCATTCACCAGGCTCCATCCTCACTGAAGACCATTTTTCCTCTCCGCATGCGCAGAAACTGCCTGACCCCAACGTTCAGTACAAGGAAAAAAAGTCCCACTTAGACATACAAAGATATCACGATATAAAACCGAATCGTCTCAAATAGACACGGAGTAAACATAGTCTCGGACCATAAACATTCCTGCATAAACCTAAGCAAGAACAATCTGTTTCTGGCCCAACAAGGAACAGACCAACAAAATCTGGATTCATACGCCAAGTTCGATATCCAGGGGAGATAACCCATATAACAAAAGTATCAATCAATCATGGGTGATATATCTTTGGCCAGGAAAGCATTTTGATTCTAAAAACAAATACTTTCCCTCAGACAAATAAATACTATAATAACTACATACATTGCCACCAGTAATCTGTTGGTAACAGACTACCGCAACCCCCGGGAAAAAAATGAAATTTTTTTTTTCATCTGAGAGCAACATACAATAGGCTCACAACGCACGAATAATGCGCAGATGACTAATAAGAGCAATTTATAATGTCGAATTAAGGTAAAGTCGAAGCATAGATCGACTTGTGAGAATATATCTCAACATCTCAGAGAAAGCATTTCTCTTAAGGATAAATATTTCCAGGGAGGTGCCACCAACGTATACTACAATGCTGGCAATGACACAATGCATATAACAATTTCATATTTAAGCACTATAAGTACATGATTGACAAAGAAGAAAAATCATCAAAGAACAGCGGTGAATATATATCAATGAACGTAGTGATAGTAGTGATACAATCACTATATTACAAATTACAATGTGTATCTATCTTGATATAGAAAGGAACTATTATAGACTTAGATGTGTTAAGAAGTCCAAGACCTAACAGTTAGGTGGAATCATGTGGGCATCTAGACAAAATGTCTGCCATCACATTATCTGATCCACGGATAGCTCGTACCGAGAAATGAAAAGGTTGAAGAGCAATTGCATATCGAGTAGACCTCGAGCTCTTCAAATTCTTACTCTGTATAGCCGTAAGAGCTTTCTGGTCGGTTTCTACTATGAAATGTGCGCCTAGAAGGAATCTTTGTAGTTTGAGAATTGACCAGACCATAGCCAATAGTTCACGGTCTAAAACCGAGTAATTCCTTTCTGCAGCATTAAGTTTTCTGGAGATATACATTACAGGATGCAGAGTTCCAGAGTACTCTTGCATTAGTGCCGCTCCAATCCTAGTGGATGAAGCGTCACTCCTAAGAAAAATTGTCTTATCTTTAGTAGGTAACACTAAAATAGGTGGTGTTGAAAACAACGTTTTAATCTTATCCAAAGAGGATTGGCATTCCTGTGACCAGTGGACCATATTAGGCGACCCTTTCTTTAGTAGTGTAGAAAGAGGTGCCATGATAGAGGATAGATTCGGAATGAATCTTCCATAAAATTGAATAAGACCTAAGAGACTTCGCACTTGCTTTTTAGTCTTAGGAATAGAGATGTTAAGTATCTTAGTGATATTATGGTCCTCTGTTTTTAGGAAACTATGACCTACTCGATGGCCTAGGAAAGAAATTTCGCTAAAACCAATGCAGGCTTTAGAGGGTTTCGCTGTCAGGTTATACTCGTGTAGAGTAGACAGTAATTCAACTAACCCCGAATAGTGATCTTCCCAAGTATCGCTGAAAAGACAGATGTCGTCTAGGTACGCAATGACATCTGACCGATAAAATAGGATTCGACGCATCATGCTTACGAATGTAGCTGGTGCGTTCATAAGGCCGAAAGGCATGAAATTCCATTGAAAAAGGCCTCTAGGTGTAGAAAAAGCCGTAAGTGGTTTGGCGCGTTCAGATAAAGGAACTTGCAAATATCCTTTAGACAAATCAAGTTGAGTGAAAAAAATGAGATTTAGAAAGCCTAGTAAGTAGCTCTTCTAGTAAAGGCATAGGTTCAGCATCAAACTTCGTAACTTGATTCAATTTGCGATAGTCAACGCAAAGACGTATGTTATTGTCTTTTTTCGAACAATAACCATCGGCGAAGAATATGCAGAAGTGGATGGTTCAATTATTTTTAAATCTATCATCTCATCCAACTCCTTCTCAACCTGTGCTTGAAAATGTATAGGGATAGGATAAGGTCTGACCCTAATAGGATTATGGTCAGTTAGAATAATGTCATGTTCAATGACATGAGTTTGTCCAGGGATGTCAGTAAGGACATCCTGAAATGTTTGTAACATAGCCGAAACTTGTCGCTGTTCTCCTAGAGATAAATCAGGAGAGACAGTAACATTTTTCCATGATTCACTAGAATGAAGTGGAATCATCGGAAGAGGAAGATTTACATCTGAAAAACTTGTTTCCTCATCCTGTATTACGGACAGTGATGAGTAATGACCATGTTGGACTGGTGAATCGTCCGTTGCCTGGAAAATAGGCTGTAAATAATCCGGACGTTCATGGAATTCCGTAAGCATATTGATGTGGAAGGTTTTATGCTTTCCATCAATATCGACAATGTAGTCAACATCGGAAATTTTCGAGATTATATCGTACGGACCTTTCCAAGAAATAAGAAGTCTGTTTTCCCTACAAGGTAGCAAAACAAATGCTTTGTCACCAGGACAAAGTTGTCGTAAGGTTCTTTTCTTATTGGCAAATTGTCTTGCCTTCTGTTTAGCAAATTCAGAAGAAGAAGTTGCCAATTTGCATGCTTCGATAATCTTTTGTCTCAGCGCGATGACATATTCGTAAGAAGATTTTGTGTCATCGGTAATATTATCAGCGGTTATGAGATCATGAAGCAAAGACATAGGGCCGCGCGGTCGCGCGCCAAAGACAAGTTCAAAGGGAGAAAATCCTGTATGTTCATTGGGACCTCTCTGTAAGCGAAGAGGGCCGCGGGTAAAACCCTGTCCCAATCTTGAGGATGATCCTCAGTTATCTTCCCTAGTAAGTTTTTGAGTGTTCTATTTAGCCGTTCCACCATCCCATTGGACATAGGATGATAGATACTACTCAAAGATCTCTCTATCTGCAGAGTAGACATTACTTGAGACATGGTATCCGATATTAGTTGGGTGCCATGGTCTGATAATATCTCTCCGGGGAATCCCAGACGAGAAAATATAAGCCAAAGAGCATCTGCAATGTCAGCAGTAGTAATGCTCTTCAGAGGAATAGCCTCTGGCCAACGTGTGCACATATCAACACACGTCAAGATAAACTGATGTCCTCTAGCAGATTTGATCTTAAATGGACCAATGATGTCTATCGCCATTTTCTGAAATGGTCGAATAGGATGTCTGCAGCCTGAATAGGTGCAGCATGGCGTGGACCTTTGGATTTGACCTCTTGACATACTTTACAAGATCGACAATAAATCCGTATGTCCTTGTTCACAAAAGGCCAAAAGAAAGCCGCAAGAACTCTTGACTTAGTACGGGAAAAACCCATATGTCCAGCACACTGAGAGTCGTGAGCGTGCTGCAAAATTTTAACTCTCAAATTCTTGGGCACAAGAATCTGAGAATGACTTGACTTAGTGGAGTCTTGCACCATACGTACAAGTACGCCATTCTTCATTGTAATCCAAGATTTACGCTTTGTATCTTTATTCGGATCACCTTTTGTTGCAAGAGTGAAGAATTTCTTTAGAGTCGGATCATCTTCTTGCTGTTTTATAAACGAGTCACGAGAAATTACCAAGGGATCATCTTGGTTATGCACTTCATTATCTTCAGTAGATGAAGTTTGAGGCATATTAAGAGCTTGAGCTCTAGTGACTACAGCATTAGCAGTTTGCATATTTTGTTTTTCCCAAACGGAAATTTGTTGTGGAGTGCATTCTTTGACTCCGTGAATACGACCGATGATAAGATCAGCGATCGGATTCGGCAGAAGACATGCGTGTACATCTCCTGTAAAGAAAGGAGTAGCAATCTAAATGATAGCAGTAGAGTATTTCTCTAAGGTGCCGCCAAATGTTACACATTTGACGACTTTTCCTGTAGCATGAGAAGGATCTACAAGTGACTGCCTAACACCAATTGTGGTGCGTCCAGAATAAAAAAAAACTGAGACTGGATTGTCATTTACTAAACCTTTATGTAAGACAAGAGAACCTCTTCCATCATGCGCGACTGACGCAGGAAGAGCGGGAAGAGGATGGCCACAACTTAAAGTGGACACCGTAGTTGGTTCAAATAATGTTTTGCATTGGGGGCACTGAGATGCTCTCCCAAAATCAAAAGCGGAACATGCCATATTATTAGCGTCATTATTATCTTTAGTCTGTTTATAGGCTTCATGTGACTCTTGCTGTGCAGAGTTTGCCTGATAATGTGATTTATGTTTTTTGTATTGTGATCTACCTCGATTATTATTGCCTCTGTAATCATTATTGTTTCCTCTATTGTAACCCCTATTTGGGTTTGAGTCATAGTTCTCATGGTTACCATTATCATATTCATTATAATGAGTATCTCTATAATTATGATCTTGTTGTCTCTATGATGGATGACTTGGATAGTTTCTATAATGACTTCCTCTGCGGAAATTCCTATAATTGTGACCACCCCTGAATCGAGGGCTGTCGGCTCGTCTCCAGTACTTCGCAGAAGAACCCTGAAATGATTGGTTACCTTGGTTTTGATAACTATTATGGTTACCCTTTTTATCAAACCTGTTTTGTGGTCCCTGAAATTTATGTGAATAATTAGGGTTGTATGGTGTTGCCGAAGCAACTGGCATGCCTTCCTTAACCTTAGCATTGCTAAAAGCTACGTCCGGATGTGCCGTGACGTATTGGGTACAATATTCTTCCATTTCTTTTAGTGTCTTGGGTTTACGCTCATGTAGGAATTCAAGGAATGGTTTATTTACACTTGACATAATCTTGTCTCTGAGCAATAAGTCCATAAGGGCTTCATATGTCTTTTCTGTTTTGGACAACTCAATCCAACGATTAAATGTAAGACGTGTCCTTGCAATGAATTCTGAGAATTCTACCCCTGATTCAGGTACCATTTTCTTAAACAAAAGACGGTAACCTTCCTCTGTTAATTGATATTTTTTTAACAAGGCTGCTCTGATAACATCATAATTATTCTGGTCAGCCTCTTCTACCAAGCTTAAACTAGTCAGAATGTCTTCTTTCAGTATCTCTGATAACTGATTAGCATATTGTGATCTATCCACATTATGATTTCGACAAGAAAGTTCAAATCTATCTAGCCAAACAGTTATGTCGTCACTGGATGGATTAAATGCTGGTAGCTTGATCTTGAAAATAAAAGGTTTAAAATTACCACCATATGACTGACTAATATTACCCATGTTTGTCAATTTCAATTTTTCTAACTCAAATGCTAACAGTTTTTCATCATGTTCCCTTTTTGCCTTTCTCTCCTCGGCTGCAGCTTCTCTTTTGTTCAGCCTCAGCTTCTCTTTGTAATCTTTTTTCTTCTTTTTCCATTTCCATCTGGATTCTCTTTTCCTCCACCTGCATCTGCAATTTCTTTTGTTCAGCTTCCAATTCCATTTTTTCCCCTCAGCTTTTTGTTTATCAGCCTCAGCTTCTAATCTTTTTTGTTCAGCTTCTCTTTCTAATATTTTTTCTTCAGCTTTTTGTTTTTTCTCTTCCTCCTTCTGTGCTTTGGCCTAATGAGAGAGTGCAAACTCTTTTAACTCCTCAGGAGTCATCCCAAGGGCTCTCCCTTGCTCAATGAAGTAGTCTAAAGTTGCCATAATATTTAATAATATGTGGCTATTATCACTGAAATAACAAATTTATTTCAACCAAACAGGAGCACGTTTTTAACAAAAACTTGTATAATCAGCTCCCTATATCCCAATCTCTGTGGGAAACAAGCCTTTAAATAAGGTCTTGTATAATCAGCTGTGTACCTCTAATAATAGCAATTAATCTTCAGTTGATTCTTTCTCATAAGTTCACTACACAGCTAGAAGTGTATGATCAAATATATTTTATATAGCGTATGTCAATCAAGAACACAAACAAAACAATTATAAAAGACAACATGAAAGCATTCGCAGAAATCAAATAAGTTAAATCTAAAAACAGAAGAAAATAATCACAGAACCTGTGATGATAACTGCGCCGTAATAAACAAAACAAATAACGCCACAGTGTATAAATATAAAGTTGTATAGAGCTGAATAACAGGAAAGATTAGACCTACAAATACAAACAAATCAAAACAAAACCAAAGAACAGAAAAATATTTAGGTTTTTAGGTAAAGTTCAGCAAATATTTCTGAAGACAATGTTAACCCACCAGTATTGGGTTTTCTTTATAACTGTGATCTCTTAGTCATCCCCTGATAATAAGGGGCATCCCTGTTCTCTGATCGATGATCGACAAAAATAGAATCCAAAAATGGCTTCTAGTTCCAGCGAGCATTACTCACTATACAGATGCATAGCAAAGCTTCAATAAAGGCTTTGTTCATGAACACAAATGTGTCTACAAGAATCAGCATATTCTTTCAACATAACTGCTGCATACAATCATATTCAGTGCTGCTTGGTAACATGTCATCCCGACATATTGATATAGATAATCATCATGTAGACGTCTGCCTATCTAAGCCTAGCAAGGAAAAGTTCAGCAAAAAAGTTCTTTTACCTGGACATGGGAAATACACTAGCAGAACACATACGCCCTCTCCTGGCGTTACAGAATAAACACTGGGGAACTCATAGACTTAATAATCATATCAGAAACTATCTTCTTCCCCATAATAGATCACAGCGATCAACAAACCTCGGACTGGTCTCCGACATGGCATTCACCAGGCTCCATCATCACGGAAGACCATTTTTCCTCTCCGCATGCGCAGAAACTGCCTGACCCCAACGTTCAGTACAAGGAAAAAAAGTCCCACTTAGACATACAAAGATATCACGATATAAGACCGAATCGTCTGAAATAGACACGATATCCAGGGGAGATAACCCATATAACAAAAGTATCAATCAATCATGGGTGATATATCTTTGGCCAGGAAAGCATCCCGATTCTAAAAACAAATACTTTCCCTCACACAAATAAATATTATAATAACTACATACATTGCCACCAGTAATCTGTTGGTAACAATGTCGTACAAGGCAGCTAATATGAGATTGTGCATGGGACTGGCACTCTCATTATGTAAAATAATGGGCCACCGATACCATCACTGGAAGGTATGACTGCTTGTAGAACTTCCTGCAAGATAAAAAGCTAAGGTGTAGGATTAGTACTACATAAGGGGCGCAACCGAATATGATAATGATAAGAATTATGATAATGATAAGAATTATGATAATGATGATGAAACATCCACTTGGCAACGATAAGTTCTAGATTTTCTTTTAAACAACAATTCATCATACTATTTAACTATTTAAATAAGTTAAGTATTTCAAATATTTCAACATATTCACGATCTGTTTCAGATTAGCACTGAACGGAGTGGCACTTCTCTCCACGAAAAACTGTTTGGAGATGTCAGGAACCTTGAGCTGACTACTGCCTTTATGACAGTCATTAATGTAGAAGTCTGAAGGCGAACGAAGAAAATTAGCACTGACAGTGAATGAATGTGTGAAACGAAACTGTCATGACAACCGATTATACAGACAGAGAACAGTATTCCGTAACTGCTGACGGCTGGACGAATATCAAACGTCTCTCTGATGGAAAAATGTAATAACACGTTTTGAATTTGTAAAAAATTCACAGATTTGATGCAGTTTTCTGACTCAACTTTTGAAACAAAAATTCGATTTTGTTACATCCCCACAGTACTAAACCAGCTTTTCGGTATAATACGGAAAAGTCGAACATTGCACTGTTAAAGCAAAATTGAGCATAAAAAGTGCACAGGCCTTTCAATTTTTGTGTCATAGTCCATGGACCATAAGTCGTGATACCAAGGAAGCTGAAATGCAATGGAACGGAAAGGAAAGGAATAAAATAACTACATTAGAATTAGTACCGTCACTGGGACATGCAGCAGAAGTACCGTCTCTAGGACATACAGCAGAAATACCTTCACTAGGACATACAGCAGACAGAACAACCTAATTATTTTCCGTCGTGATTTAGCGGATTACTTGCCATTTGATCAAATAATCATGGCTGAAAATGGTACACAATGTAACAATATTAATGTGTTTAAAGGAACCTTCGTAGCTTTACCACTCAGCTGTGTCATCATCTGTGAAAGTGTGTTGACAATTGTGACAATCCTTCGTACCGCAGCTCTCAACACCAACCAGTATATCTTCGTTGCCTCTTTGGCCTGCACAGATATCCTGCTGTCTATAATTTGTGCAAGTAATGCGTGCATTCAACTGCCCTGGGTGATACCTCTCCTGCCGGAAAGCGACACTGTAAACACGTTTATATATTTATTAACTACAGGCACAATCTTTTTGACGGGACTTCACATGTGTATTATTGCTATAGACCGCTATATTAGAATAGCATATCCATTTTACTACATGAAGAAAATGACAAAAACACGCATCTTCAAAATAACGGCTTGCGCGTGGACAGCAGGTTTTATAAATACATGTATCCCTTTTGTTCTTTATACTGGCAACAAATCTAATAAGAAATGTATAAGTAAATATCCACCCCTTGAGTATATCTTCATAAATGTAGCAATACTTTTAATCAACATCGCCATAATCTTTGTTTGCTACATTAAAATAGCACAGCTGGCATTCAAACACAAAAAAGCGTCTGTTGCTAGAAGGGTGCAAGCTGGAGACCTAGATGGCGCTGTAGCACACAGAAGCAACTACGTGACCGTTATAAAAAGTGTTAAGTTCTTTGTGACCATGTGTGGGGTATACTTTTTCTGTACTCTACTTCCCATCGTCATATCTGGTATGAATTATGTCTTTATTGTCCCAGATTTAGTAGAATCTATTACGTCATATTTATTTCCCATCCATTCTGCACTGAATTTTATCATTTGCTGCGCTATGAATCAAAGTTTTCTAAAAGGTGTCATATAGATTTTTGCAGACATCAAAATGTGCTGGTGTCAAAGAAATATGATGTAAGTTTGGAAACAAACAGAAGACAAATTACACACCAGCATCTGCATACATTTACCTACATTTTCATATATAATAACAAAATTATTTCTGCACATGAACATCATAAAAATTTATTTACTAAAGACCACTGTTAACACACACTAGGTTGGCCATTCTTGCTTAGGATAAACCAATATTTTTGTTTGGGACTGTATGGGCACAACTAAGCAATAACATAAGTGTGCATAAGAAATCATTCTTCATAACGAATAATTTAATGATCAGATTTCACTGGGAAATGAAAAAGGCAGGATTTCACTTTATTTTTTGCTGTTGTTGCTGTTTTGGGTTTCAAAAAGCAAACGAGGAAGAAGTATAAATAGCGCTTGGAGATTCGCTAGGTCTAATGTGTGCTCATTTTCTGTTTACAGCCTATCACAACTAACAGTGAGTTATTGTGACGAAATCAGTCATGCAATTTTTATAACTCTCATTCACTACGTCAGTGTCTCTTCATTTCTTCATTTTTCTCACTGATCGTCCTATTATTTGGCATATTTATTGCCCTTACATTATTTTACTGTGTCTACTCCTCAGACTTATTTACGTTTCAGATAGGTGAACTATAGTATTGTCGTAACAATACCTGGTCATTATCACTGGTCAGCGGAAATGTGTTTATCTCTTTGAATCGCCGACCACTATCACAGTTGGACTAAAGATGTTATCGCTGCATTATGTAATCTTAAGTTACAGCAGCAAGCAATCTACCAAGTCTACATGACAAACCTTGGCGTCATGAAAACCTTTTGTGACAGGTGGTGAATCTTTCTTCTTTGTTCTTTGTTATAAATGTTCCAAGTGATTGCAGTGTTTACTATTTTTCAGATCTATCTTTTGAGTGGTAACTGGCGACTGCCAGAGATGTAATTACAGCATAAATAAAATGTTTGCTTGAACTGCCCTGTAGATACTAAGCTTCGTTGAAACCTGACACGTAGTCACTTCTGCATCACTGAACTGTGTGACTGAACTGTGTAACTGCGTGACTGAACTATGCTCGGACTTCCTTTGTCAAAAATAGACAACGACAATTTCATTGGTTCTTCTGTTCGACAAGTGTTTTTTTGTTACTGCTAGTCTTGCTCAAGGTCTTTTACTATTAGTATTTCTAATGTTAACGTGATAGCTTGCGTTAACGTAGGCCATCCGTTGACACCACCCTTGATAGGAGACGATCCTCGTTTAACACAATTTGGTTGCGTTCAATGACGAATAGGAAGCCTA
Source organism: Oreohelix idahoensis (assembly GCA_024509875.1). Lineage (NCBI taxonomy): Eukaryota > Metazoa > Mollusca > Gastropoda > Stylommatophora > Oreohelicidae > Oreohelix > Oreohelix idahoensis. The sequence continues at coordinate 1,035,876 of JAMPIV010001486.1, forward strand.
TATTATCTGTCTTAGAGGCCATCTGAGGTGTGCGAAAACATAGGCGTTAATGAGATAATAGCTTTCGCTAGGCCATTTCTGTGAGATTATTACAGATAACCTGTCTGGGAAAGACAATATTTGAAGGTAGCATCTGACCATGAAAGAGTTCACAGATTTGTTTGTGAATTGGCGGACATATTACGTCTTATTATAATGAGGTCACACGTTGGAATTTTAAATGTACTATTTAACACGCGGGGAGATTACGAATTAAAACACCTCAACCCATATCGTGCAAAATAGCTTACGATTGGATTGAAGTGAGAGCCGGAATACACAACGAATCTCATTGGGAAATTCGATGGAAGTAACATCTGTGATTTGGACTGAGATTGGGAAATATAACTTAGTGAAACCAGAGACACGGATCAGACTGCTTCGCATCGTCAAGCAAACCACTCCCAGAAGCCAGTGAGACATCGGACTTAAAATTCCATACTTATAAGTAACAGATTGCATATTCGGGCAACTTTGGAATTTACAAGTAAACCCGTATTTTAAATACAAGACTGTAAACTTAAGGGACCAGGACTTTAAATACTAAGGCTGGGAACATAAGGAATTGGAATTCGCTGAATTAACTCGGGTCATAATCATTGCATAATCCTTAGCAAAAGGCGACGGATCAGAAATGAGTTAACAATTGTTTAGCCCAAGACAACATTGTTCTTGACAACTGAACATATCTTGTGAATCTCCCTACTGATAGAAGCGTCTTTACTCTTCTATCTACAACTCTGGCAAGAAGGTAGACACCTTTGATGCCCTGGGTTAACGACCATACTGTAAATAAATATTACAGACACATAAAGGTATGTTTTCAGGCACTCGTCAGAAATAAAGAAGCAGAAAACTAGGCAACAGAAAAAAACAGACGTGAGTGACTTACCGGCGAATCGAACCCAGGACCCTTCCATGCGGCACCCCCGCCTAGCCACGGAAGCGAATCACACTATCCTCTCTGCCATCTAGATGTGTGTAAGGGTTCTACATCTTGTTGTGGTGTTTGTTTAAGCGCAATCATGTAATAGTTTCCGGCTTCATTCTCATTATCTTTGTCTTGTTCCTATATATTTTCAGACCCACTTGATGTGGTCTCTTATCAAATATTTAAATTCTATCTGGCATCTGGTTTCGTTATGGGACAGAAGGACTATGCCGTCGGCACAATCTTTGGACTTACATGGGAAAATATGTGACATTAGCAAATACTACTTATATTATACATATCTAATACCATAATTCCTGTCGTAAGTACGTCGGTCGGTCCGTCACATCATGCACACCGTCATTTGCGCACTTTTATATTTCCGAAACAGTACGTTAAATTTCAACCGCAGCGAAGGGGTGCAACTGTGGTGGAATGTTGGACAATAATTGTATTGTTTCCCTTATATGTACTCTCCCAAAAATAGAAAAGTGCGCAAATGACGGTGTGCAAGAACAGTTTGATTATGGACAGAAGCCAACACTTACAATTTAAAAACAGTACATAAACTGGAGGCAGGAAGGTGCGGTGATAGAGAATATATCAACAGACAATCAAGATGCTCTTTTGTCCAGTTTCATTCGGGGAACGGATTTAACTCATCACTTTTCTTAAAAATAACATTGAAATGCTAGTCTTTGATTGTTTCTTCAAGACACGACATGTTGTCATAAAAGAAATGTTTGTTATTTAGTCAATCTCCGGTCCATAAGACCATTATCACTGCTCCACATGTCATTTAGGAAGGTTACTCCATGTCTTCATATTTGATACATCTATATAATTTTCACTACAAATATCTAATGACGGTGGCCTGCAATGAAATGACCACAGTAGTAATAGTACCATCTGTAATACACTATAATTAAAAACCTGTCAATTTTGACGGTTTATTGCTAGTAAATATATATTTTGGACATCTACATTTTATATTACGTGTGGCCAATATCCTTTTACAAAATATTGTTTCTCTGGTGTCACTACTCTTTTGAAAAGGTAATTGTTCATTACTAACTTCTTTGTCTACTTTATTGTTTATTGTCAACTTACTATATAATGTTGAGTGGTATTTTGATTTTCGTGATTCATCAAGCTGATTTGTCTGTAGTTTAATCTTCTCACTTCCTTAGATGGATTCTCTAAATAATGCATACATGTATCTTTTGTTTCAGAGAGCATGCAACACAGAAAACAGAAAATCAGATAATAAATTTAAAGAAATATAAGAAACAATAGTCAGGAAGTGAACTAGTTTGTGAATCACATAACTTCTGTGACGGAGCTTTTGAAACGTTGTCAAAAAAGAGACATTCTTTAAGAAACACATACAAAGTGTAATATTGTTTTCGGCTTTACTTGGAAAACGGTTTCATGGTTCGCATTTAGTAGGATACACAGAATGATTGGAAACGGTACTTCTTATTGTGGATACCTCATTTATGACATGTTTCAGGTAGCATATGTTGTATTACCACTCAGCTGTTTCGTTATCTGTGAAAGTGTGTTAACAATAATCGTAATCCGACGCACGCCAGCCCTACACACGAACCAGTACATCTTCATTGTATCTTTAGCCTTAATGGACATCACGCTAGCGACGGCTTGTGCCGTTGACGCATGTACCCATCTATCCTGGGTAAGACATCTCCTGCTGGACTGGAACATTGTAGACGCGCTCATATATGGAATAGCCTTTTCCTCAGTGATGTCTATTGGAGCTCATATGGGCATTATTGCAATCGATCGCTACATCAGAATTTCTTTCCCATTTTATTACATAAAGAATATGACACATGAGCGTATTTTCAAAATAATATGTTGTACCTGGGTGTTAGCGCTAATTAATGCTTGTATTCCTGCCCTTATGTACGCTAACAAAAATTACCATAATAGTTGTATAAATTTACAACCACCTCTTGCAAGCTATTGTATACTTATATCAGTAATGGTAATTAACATAGTGATAATCCTTGTTTGTTACTTCAAGATAGCTCATCTAGCATTTAAGCATAAAAAATCAGCCTTGGCTAGAAGATCGCAAGCAAGAGACCCTGAGGTCGCTGTGTTTTCTAGAAACAGTGGTACGACCTTCTGGAAAAGTGTCAAGTTCTTTGTAACCATGTGTGGAGTTTACTTTATCTTGACTTTGCCTCCTATTCTGGCATCTGTAATGAATATTTTCTATCCTTTGCCAGATTTGGTAAAAAATTTAGGATGTTATCTATTTCCCATTCATTCTGCCCTGAATTTTTTCATTTGTTGCAGCATGAATCAAATTTTTTTTAAAGCATTGAGAAAGACCTTTGCAGATGTGAGAATGTGCTGTTGTCAAATAAATCCTTTTGAAAAATGGTTCAAACATTAAAAGAATCCAATAAGAGTTGGCACAGTTTGTCACTAACATAGACTGAGATTACGAATAATCTGTCTAGCAGAACTAAATACATAATGATCACCTGAGTGTTACAATACACATATGAAACTGGCGTACAAACGATGGTAGTTTTATTGTTAATGATTCATAATAAAGTGGCCGCTGATGATACAACTTCTCGTTGATCGTATTTTAGGTTCAGATCACAACCCTACAGCAGACCCACAGTTGTTGTATCAATACCTTAATGATCATATCTCTCTCTCTCTCTCTCTCTCTCTCTCTCTCTTCCTATCAGACGGTAGTGCGCTCAAAACCAGAACGACTTGTAACAGATGATGATGATATTTATTTACATAAAGAGGCGTATGAGATGCTACTTGCATCTTGCCATAAATCGTTCACAGCAACATTTTTTTTCAGCCTTCTCAATGAACAATGTAGGCTGGCTGGTAAAACTCGATGGTACAATAACAGTTAACAATATTACTTCAGTAATGTCTCTCTTGCTATCCGACTGCTCTACTGTGGCTGCTAGACCTAGCTCTTTTGAGAACCCTTGTTGATACGTCTTGTTCTCAACTGTTATATACTAATGATGATGTCTCACATTATCTGTACTGGTAAACAGCAGCTATCATTTGGCCTATCTAGATATAGACACTGGCCTAACCGATAGTGATGTACATTTACCAAACTCTGTTGTCCTTTTCTCATAATAGTTTGGCAAAACTCAATGTAAATAATTAGAATACAATCAAAACATCAACAATCATCAACCAAGGGATGTAAGCACAACTCTTGACTCACTTTTCCCATTCTATCGATTATTCCTCTTAGATTATAAATTAAAAGTCAGCTAATAAAACCAATTCTCATTCAATAACTGTAACATAATTTTCCTTCTTAACCAACCTAACGGCTACATTGTATCCCCAACTGTAAAAAAAATTTCTCTAGGAAGAAATGTGTTCCTTCTATCAAAACCCATCTTGTCTCTACTAAATCTTCCCTGAACCTATCCTCACTCTTCCTTGCTTCTCCGTCTTTCTCTCAAAAAGTCTCTTCCTCTATGTATCGAGTCTTTCAAACCTTACTCATAAGGAAAATAACTTACATTACTAGACATTTGTATACGTCAAAATGTTTGTACGTTACATAAAGTTTTACACAAGCCAAAAACTATATCATCTCAATTCACCTTATCATTACACATGTCATAAAAGAAAAATTTGCATCTTATCTCAATACCTATTATAAAGTCATACATAATCTCATTTTATTACTCAAAAAATTTTTTAATACTTTGACACTCTTATTGTGGACCTCTTTCACATGTACCATTATTCTTCTCTTTTATCCATCTTCTTCATGACACTGTTTCCTGCAAAACCCCATATTTAGTTTCATCATCATACTTTCTCCATTCATTCCCATTTATATTCATGTAACTCCCTGTTACTAGTTTATATACAGAAATTTACAGGCGTGAACAAATGATAGTAGTATCATGGTCACTATCATCATTTTTCTATCCTCCCACTAATCCCTCTATATCTTTTTTTTTAACCTTAATATGTGGTCCATACTCGAAATATTTTATAAATTCCTTAACGCTCCCTATCCACTATAAGTTTTGTCCCTATCATCTCTGTTGCGTACCTTTCCACACTGGACTGTCACTTTCTCCACCGTCCACTATAATGTGTGTACGCCTAGACTCCTTCCTATTCTTAAGTCCCTTTTAAAGCCGTCTCCCATATCTTGTTCCTGTCTTCGTCTCTTTTGTCTCCATCTCATACTTTATTGACCTCTCCCTATTTTATATTCCACGTTAGTTTCCATCTCTGGAACCTTCTCTTCTATACTCTCTATACTTCAATGTCTCCACATCTTTTTCTCCTTCTTCTCGATTATTTCTCATATAACTCTGCCATTTTGCTATGACCTCTGAACCATATATTGGTTCTCTCCAGAACCCTCAATCTCATCTCGTGTCGTCTCATTTATGGTTTTCCCTTAACACATTAACTACCGAATTAAAAAACACACTGTGGCCGAATTAAATTTTGTTCCCATTTTCATTCTGTAGGTGTATGAAGAATTTAATCTGTAGTTTTCTTAATTTTGAACATATTTTTATGAATTATATGTCATTTTAATGATAAATGAATGTACTGTTGCCTAAAGCTGATAAAAGGAAAGTTTACTTAATATGGTAGATATTATTAGTAATGTAAAATGATTGACAGACAAAATTCAATTCAAATTACTTTCCAAATTATCAACTTATGTTCAAATTTCTTGTTTCTAAGGTAGGTATTACCTTTCTTAAGGTGATTATTATGTAGTATAGCCAATAACAAGAAAAACAAGTCTAAGAACACACACACTGACTAATTTTTACACTATTGGTAATTTACATTATCACACCTATGCCACTTCCCAAAAAATGTCTGAAATTTTTTCCTCATTTTCTCCCTGTAAGTGTTTGGAGAACTTAAGCTGCAGATTTATTAATTTTAAACAGATTTTTATTACTGATATGTCAATTTGATGATAAATGAATGTACTGTTGCCTAAAGCTGATAAAAGGAAAGTTTATTTAGTATGGTAGATATTATTAGTAATGTAAAATGATTGACAGACAAAAATCAATTCAAATTTGTTTCCAAATTATCAACTTATGTTCAAATTTCTTGTTTCTGTGGTAGGTAATACCTTTCTTAAGGTGATTATTATGTAGTATATCCAATAATAAGAAAAACAAGCCCAAGAACGCACACACTGACTAATATTTACACTATTGGTAACTTACATTATCACACCTGTGCCACTTCCCAAAAAATGTCTGAAATTTTTTCCTCATTTTCTCCCTGTAACTGTTTGGAGAACTTAAGCTGCAGATTTATTAATTTTAAACAGATTTTTATTACTGATATGTCATTTTGATGACAAATGAATGTACTGTTGTCTAAAGCTGATAAAAGGAAAGTTTACTTAATATGGTAGATATTATTAGTAATGTAAAATGATTGAAAGAAAGAAAAAGCATGCAACATTTTCTTTAAATTATCAACTTACCTGGAACTTGCTTATTCCTGAGGCAGCTAGTTTCTTTTCTTGGTGATTTTCATGTAGTATATCCAATGGCAAGAAAAACAAGCCCAAGAACACACACAATAGCTAATAAATACACTATTAATGACTTACATTATCACACCTACACCACTTCCAAAAAATCTCAGAAATTTTGAATAAATAGCTCCTTTGACAAAGCACAACATCTATAACTTATTTACAGTATGTAAATGTCTTTAGTAAGTTACAGCTGAAGGATCATGCGTATGGTACAGCCTAAAACAGCTCTTTGGATGGAGATGGGGCTTTTCGGGGCAACCGATGCAATAAAATTTTGTTCGGACTCGTTTCGCAGGTGTTGAGCACACTATACAGTTCCTATCTTTGTAGGTGTAATCCACAATGTGCTTTGCACCCTCAAATCTTTTAACTTTGTTTCCTAACAATTTCCTACCTTTCTTGTTGCTACTGGTATCTACTAGATCAGGTGGAGTTATGGAGGCAGCCTTCTCAGTCAACTGATCAATCAGTTTGTCTTTGAAAAATTTTAATGACACTGACTTCTCATCAGCATGACTGAGGGTGTACAATATATGGGCATTTACCTGGGACACCTCTATAATACAGTAGAAAATTTTCTTCCACCATTTTCTAGTTTTTCTTTGGAAATTGCCATAGTAAGCTACCATTTGATCATTGTGGTCACATCCATTCATGCAAAAATTGTACTGGTGTACTGGTTTGGGTTTTCCGACTAAGTCGTGATGTCGAGTTGTGACTTGCACCATCTCAACTGATGTTTCAGTGGACACAACAATACATGGTTTCTTTGCCTTTTTGTCTCGCCAAGCAACACATATCTGAGATCCATTACCATTTTTGTACCACCTGGCTTCTCGGTGATGGAGGGAGAGGGTCTTCAGTTGAAGTGGAAAATTGTTTCTGTTGATGTTGACTGTGCCAGTATAATGAATGCCCCTACTCAACAGATAGGTTATCAGTGTATCCACAGTGTAGTATCTGTCAGCAAATACATGGTGGCCCTTCCCAATTCCTTGCAGCAAGAAATCAAATACCTTCACCGCCTGACTTGTTGTAGAGTCATTAGCAAGAATATATGATGTATTATCTCTTTGCCACCTTCCCATGTCTTGTCATTCTAATATTCGTTCCCTCCAGAAACGTCAATTACTTTTTGCCAACTTTCCATGGTTTGTCTTATTACTTATCTCTATAACATCTCTGCCATTTCTCCATGGCTTCTCTCAAACTTATTTATATGTGCTCTCTACAAGGGGATTGACATAAGTCTTGGGCCTGACCATGAAGGACATGTCACAGAGAGCTGAAATTTTGTATAGTGTTTATTCCTTTTCAATATAGTCACCGTCTGAATTGACACACTTCTGCCATCTCTGCTTGACCTTGAAAAGACCTTGGGAGTAGAACACCCTATTTTTCAAACTAAACCAGTCATCACATGCCAGTATAACCTCTTCATCGCTGTCAAAATGATTTCCTTTTAGCTGTTTTTTAAGATTTGGGAATAGAAAAAAGTCTGATGGAGCCAAATCTGGAGAATATGGTGGGTGTGGAAGAATTTCAATATTCAAATCGTTGGCTGCTAGCTGCACAAGCCGTGCTTTGTGAGAGGGCGCGTTGTCTTGAAGCAAAGGAAGATTTTGAGTGCACGTTATCCCTCGTTTCCTGGTCACAACCTTTCTTAGTTTGGTGAGAAGATCTGCATAGTACTGTCCATTAACTGTGTTGCCACGAGGCAGATAATCTTTCAAAAGGACACCTTTACCGTCCCAAAAAACAGTCAGCATCACTTTTCCTGCAGATTTCTGCACTCTCGGCTTGACAGGTGTTCGGGAGCCCGGGGTTTTCCATTGCATGCTGGCAATTTTGGATTCGGGGTCATAATGGTGTACCCAAGTCTCATCTACTGTCACCATGGTTTCCAAAAAATATTTTGACTGACACTTTTTGAGCAACTGTTGACAGCAATTTACCCTCGTTTGCTTCTGTTCAAGTGTTAACAGTCGCGGAACCCACAGTGCACACACTTTTCTCATGTTCAGTCTGGTTGTGTAAAATTCTATAAACTGTTCTTTCATTTAGTTTTATTCTACTAGCTATCTCCACAATTGTCATTTTTCGATTCTGGTCAATAATTTTCTTCACTCATGTTGCATTTTCATCGTTGCACTCTGAGGCTGGTCTACCAGATCTTGGCAGATCAGCAACATTTGAGCGGCCGCACTTAAACTGTTGACACCAGCTTTTTACCGAAGTATATGAAGGACAAGAATCACGAAACACTGGTTCCATCTCCCTGTGTATTTCTGTAGGTGTTTTTCCCTGAAAAATCAGAAATTTTATCACAGCTCTGGCCTCCTTCTTTTCCATTGTTTTGTCAAATCTTTGGAGCAGCAGATCCGGTCAATAGGGTACATTGCGCCGTGCACCGTAGCGGGAAAACCCATTTGAAGAAACAAACGCGTACTTCACACATTCAGTGCAAATATGATGAACTTTAAATGTCTCAAGTTTCATCATCCTCCTGTGACTCCTTCATGGTCAGGCCCAAGACTTATGTCAATCCCCTTGTATTTATCTCTTGTCATGCTTTTGCTACTTCCTCCATGGCTTGTCAAATTTGTCATACTTGTTCCCTCTGGAACTCTCCATTCATATTACTCCCTCTGTGTTCGGAGAAGACTAGCGTCTCACAAAGTCTTCTCAAGACTCTTGCAACTGCCTCTACATCTATCCTCCTGGACTCCGTTATCTCTTTCATTCCCTCTGGAACTACCACTTCGAATATTCTCCTTTGTCTCCATATTTTCGCCATTTCTCCATTTCCTTCATCTGTTTCACCTCTGCAACCTTCACTTTGGCTTCCCAAATTTTATGTGTTTCTGCCATTTTCTCTATGCCATCTCTACATATACCCTTATATTCTATAGTGTCTCCCAACTGTTAACTTTGCCACTTACCTATAGTTTCTGAAAACTCTCCATATTTTATACTAGCCATTTTACCTATGACTTCTCAATTCTGAGTAAGCATTCGGAAGAAAGAATTGAGGCAGTTGAAATGTGGACATATAGAAGAATAGGGCGTATCTCATGGAAAGAGAAGAACACAAATAAGGAGGTCCTAGAAATTCTAGGTATGAAAAGAGAACTAATGAGGGAGATCAAAGTTCGGCAGCTACAATACTTTGGCCACATAAAGAGGCATAACACCTTGCAGAAAAACCATATTAGAAGGGAGAGGTGAAGGCGAACTGCAAGGGAAAGTTAGCGCTATAAGTGGGAAGATAACATCAAGAGATGGGCAGGAAAGAGTCTATCAGAGTGCACCACCAAGACAAGAGACAGAAGACGTCTGAGTACCCTGATATAGACGTCTCGCTTTTTTTCATCATCAAATCATTTCTGACAGATCGACAACAGTTAGTGCTTCACAACGACTCGACATCATATTTCTCGAAGATAGATACAGGAGTACCTTACTTACTTACTTAGTCGTTCCCCTTCTACCGTGAGGTGTAGAGGTTTGGAAGAGAGAGCGCCAGACCATTCTATCAGCTGTCTTCTTCCTGGCCTGGTTCCATTCTAGTCCTCGGTCCTTCAAAGATTGTCTAATGTTGTCCTCCCAGCGGACTCTGGATCGTATTAGAGGTCTGGATCCCTGGCTCTTTATTTCCCATGCTTGTCGTGGTAGCCGATCTTCTCCCATTCTGCAGACATGGCCAAACCATCTTAGTTGGGACTGTTCTATTTGGGTCTGCAGCGGATGGGATTTTAGGCCTTGACGGATCGTCTGGTTGCGGACCATGTCTCTTCTTGTTACTTCAACCACTTTCCTCAGATACCTCATTTCTGAGGTTTGGATCTGGCTTTTGTGGGTTGTAGTCTTTGCCCACGACTCGCATCCATATGTCAAGACTGGGACATAGGTGGAGCGGTATACAGCCATCTTCGTTTTCTTACCAACCTCTTTCTTGCTGAGGAATCCACGATTTATGGCCTGAAAAAGTCTCCCAGCCGCTGCTTTTCGAGTGACCAACTCTTCTTTGATGCCTCCCTTTCGGTCTATAATAGCTCCGAGATATTTAAAGTGGTCGACATGCTCCAGGACCTGTTCTCCCAACTTAATCTGATGTTTTCTTTCTTCTCGTGATATCACCATGGATTTTGTTTTAGAGCTGCTTATGACCATCCCTCTCTTCTCCAGCTCTTCCTTCCAGACTTGCAGGTTGGATTGGAGATGTGCCTCTGATTTAGCAATCAGGGCAACATCATCAGCAAATGCCAGCTCCGAAATATAGACCTGTCTCATCTTCCAGTACCCCACTGAATACTTTCTTGTTCTCTCCTTACATGCCTTGATGACATCGTCCATAAGGAGTATGAAGAGGTAAGGTGATAGGATATCACCTTGTCTTACACCAGTGGTGGTCCTGAACTCTTCTGACTTATGGTTTGCTGTCCTCACATAATTTCTGCAAGACTTGTAGAAGCTCTGTATAGGATGAATCAGAGGTGCTGGAATATTCTTCCTTGCCATACAGTCCCAAAGTTTGCTCCAGGGGACCCTGTCAAACGCCTTTTCCAGATCTATGAAACAAAGATGGATCTCACTCTTATACTCAAGGGCCTTTTCACTCAGCTGTCTGAGTGTGAAGATTAGGTCTTGAGTACTTCGGTTTGCTCGGAATCCGCACTGGACCTCATCCAATTGTGGCTCAGCTAGGCGTCGGAGTCTCTGCTCTAGGATTCTAGAGTAGATTTTACCAGGGACACTGAGAAGGGATATGCCTCTATGGTTTCCACATTGTCGATTGTCACCCTTTTTGAAAATTGGTGTTATGATGGCAATCTCCCACTCCTTTGGTATGGTCTTGTTGCACCATGCTGCCTGTAGGACCTTTAAGAGTAATAGGTCGCCTGATGCTCCCATGTACTTAACCATTTCTGGTGTTATACCATCATGCCCTGCTGCTTTGCCCATCTTGATTTTCTCTGGTGCTGCCCTCAGTTCTTCCATCTTTATGTCATCTTCACCATCATTGGTTTTCTCTTCTGTGCTAGTCGTTATCATTTCTGATGCTTCACCATGCTCACCATCCAGGAGTTCTGAGAAATATTCTTTCCATCTTTCCATTACTTCCTTCGGGGCAGTAAGCAATTTGCCTTGCTTGTCCTTTATAAATTTGAGAGGGCATTGTTTTTCTTTCCTCATGTTCTTTAGGGTCTTATAGAACAATTTCTGGTTTTCTTGTGCATCTTTTTCTAGCTTTTCTCCAAATTCTTCCCAGGACTTCTGTTTTGCTGCTAGCACTTTGTTCTTTGCTTCTGTTCTGAGTGTCACATATTCTCTATATTTTTCCATTTGTCCTGTTGTGTTTTTAGCTCCTAAGTATTGTTTCCATGCCATTTTCTTCTCTCTTATTTTTTCTTTGACTTCCTCTGTCCACCAAGGTGTCCTCTTTCTCTGGTTCCCAAGTCGGACTTCACCGCATGCTTCTGCAGCAGCTGTCTTTATGATATCCTTGAATTTATTCCAGAGGGTTTCCAAGTCATCAGGTCGTTCTTCTGTGTTGCTCACTGCTGTAGCAATAAGCCCCTGATATCTGGTCTTAATTTCTGGCTCTCTCAGCTTGTAGGTCCTAATGCTCATTTCTCCTGCTCGTTTACTTGGTTTCTTGCGTGATGTTGGGCAGTTCCTAGGCAGAGCAACTCTTTCAGTTGTTCGTTTGATTGTTAGCAGGTAGTGATCACTTCCAATCTCTGGCCCCCTCCAGACTCTTGCATCTCGGACATATCTGAATGAGCTTCTCCGAACAATGGCATAGTCGATCACTGACTTCTCATTCTTGGTTGGTTCACATCTAGTGTATGCATGTATGCGCTTATGGGGGAACTTTGTGTTTGTAATGATCAGATTCTGCTCACTGCAGAATCTAAGGAGTCGCTTTCCATTATCATTGAGAGTATCTTCTCCATATCTTCCGATAACTCCACCCCATCTAGCATGGTCATTTCCAACTCTGGCATTAAAATCTCCGAGCATAATAACTTCATCTAGGCAGTCATCCACTGTCCTTTGAAGCAGCTCGAAGAATTCCTCCTTGACCTCTGCTCTCTCATCCTCATTTGGCCCATACACTATGACCAGGTTGACTATGGTTTCTCCTTCTTTTAGTTTTACAACCATAATGCGCTCCGAGACAAAGTTCCATCCCTTGATACTATCTTTTTGATTTTGGGCCACAATGCAACCCACGCCCCCTTTAGCTCTTTCAGATATGGGTACACCACTGTAGAGCAACGTGTTGCCATCGAGATCCATGACTCCTTGTCCTTTTTTCTTCGTTTCCGTTATAGCCAGGATTTCTAGTTTTGCTTTCCTCATCTCTTCCACCAGCTCCTCTTCCTTCCCATTTATACTTCTTGTGTTCCAAGTTCCATAAGTCGTAGTCCGTAGTCCGTTCCAGTTCGTCGCCTTTAGAATCAGTCCGGTTTTCTCTCTTGTAGTTCGCGTAATCATGATTTAAAGCAAACAGGTGATTGGCCTGTTGTGCCTTTGCATGGTGGAGGGGCTGCCTCCTTACGGCCTCCATGCAGGCCGCCCTCTTCCTTTTTCATCCGGGCTTGGGACCGGCATAGGCGGAGTTTACAGGAGTACCGCAGGGTTCTATTATTGGGCCCCTACTCTTCGCACTGTTCATCAACGACCTGCCACTGCATCTAAAATATTCAACATGTGACCTCTTTGCAGATGATTGTACTATATACAATAGAGAAAATGATTGTGTGGCACTTGAAATGACTCTTCAAGGCGATATAGGCAATCTAACAAAATGGAGTAATATGAATCGCATGCCAGTAATTACAGCAAAAACGAAATCTATGTTGATTGCCACCATAAAGAAACTCATGAACTGCACCAAAAGATCGCTACAAGTTCACGCGGAATTAATACAAATTGAACATGTAACAGAACACAAAGTTCTAGCGATCACGATTGATCAGCACTTAACGCGGAACTCCCATGTACGGAATTTAACAAAACACTTAGCTCAAAAGACGTATCAGCTAGCCAAAATAAAACACTTCTGAGACGCAGACACTAGACTATTGTTCTACACCTCACATATACAGACACATCTATATTACTGCTCTACACTATGGGATGGTTGCCCTGCTTCAATCTCAAAGAGACTGCACTTTCTGCTTAAGAGAGCAGTACGTCTGATCATTGATAATCGCACGATACCACAAACAAGAACACGAAAAGAAACCACAATACTGTCCCTTAAAGAACATCTTCTCTATAACAAAGCCAAGCTGACTCACGAAATTCTAACAATGCCCCGCCGTACCTACGATCATTGTTTCAAACTAGTAGAAGAGAGGGACTACAATTACATCAGTTACGTGTGCCCAAACCTAGGATCGACCTGTTCAAAACGAGTCTAGCCTACTCTGGAGCCTACTTATGGAACAGCCTTCAACACCACTTAAAAAGCCTCCCTATATGTCGCATGGATTTATTTTAGAGATGTTTGTAGAAGTCGTTATTTTTATGTCCTCACACTGGGACAACAGATGTAGAGTGTCTTTATTCTTGCGTGAGTAAGGGTGGCACGTTTAGACAAAGTTAATACAATTGCTGATGAATACGATCAGCTTTGGTCGGGCTTACAGATGGCTGACAACTTCTAGGTCATAAAGATAGACCAAATATTAAACAGCAGACATCGTGCTAATGGTGTGGTCAGAACTTTTACCAACTGGAACATAATGTATGCAGGCTGGACCCTTGTAGTACATTGTCAATATTTATTAACCGAAGACGGGAACAACGATCATGGCATGACATTAATAACGGTCAAATAGCAGCATCAACATAGTATCATGTCTGTAACAGTTCATGTAATGATCATACAACTTTGATCATGAGCTTGATCAACATTTTGTAATGGCCGACCCTTCAAGGACGGCGATGAACTTTACGGCAAGTAATTATTCCATGACTTTATTTACAGAGCTTGATTAAACAACAGAGGTTTCATCGAACAACCCTCAAAATATATTGTAGAACAATCCCGATAATATTCGGTAATGGTCTGGGTCCCACTAGCGACACAACATGGCGTATGTGTCGAAGTTCAGCCGAATCTTAGAAAATGACGAAAAATAGCATAATATACAATATGCAAACGAGCCCTGCACTGGCTAACGTAGATACTCCACACAAGGAGTTTTATAATATATATTCATGAATGATTCCCACAATCCGGGCAAGACTTACAATCAGCTCCCTCCAAAGATGACCGTCCCAGGTCATAGCCGTTAGGCATTTCTCCTCATAACGTAATTGTTCTTTGACAACAAGACCGAGCGCACCGCGTTGCACTTTTGTGTTCAACGTCGTGTATGAGAGCGCGTAATTAATTGATCATTTATATATTTTCTTAGATGTACTCAACATTTAAATTACACGCGCAAAAAGGACTTTACAATGTTGTATGTAAGGAAGATGTGTAGGAAGCACACAGACCTTCAGACACAAGTTTTCACAGAGGTGAGCTAGTGTTGAGTGAAAGAGTTAACAGAAGGGCATAGGTTGGTGTCAGTGATTCTCTTACCTCTTTAGACCCCCAACTCTTGTATTTTTCTGGCGACGACTAACTCTTTCTTACTCAAATCATTTTTAAAGAAGAACTAGTAGTAACAAGTAATACAAGGAGGGTTGAGTATGTTTTTGTGAACAGAACATACAATCTACTAAGTCAAACTCAGAATGATAGTGAGTTACAGAATGTACATAATTACTTTAATTACAGTGGAAAATAAAATCAATGTTGTCATGTACTTTGAAAAAAAGAAATACTAGGAAATTTAAAAAAGACAGTTATGATACTACTTATTCAAGGATTCAGAATACTTTCATTGTCTTTGGTTCAGATAAGAATGAGAGGCTATTTTCCTCACCGACGAAAGTTTATTCCTATGGTTATTTCTTGCAAAAGTGAATTCTGACTTTGGCCTGGATTTTAAGTAGACTTATCTGCTTGGACTTCTCCTGGGCGTCCCAGCAGGTTGGAATTACCAACTGGATAATTTGCTTCAGTGGGGCTACAGTCCAAGAGATGACCAGGCTTTTGTTAACCTGGCTGTGAAGTTGAGTTATGATGTCCAGGTGCTGACGAGGTGTTGGATGCTTATATGCTGTAGACTTTTCAGGGTTGCTGACTTGTGATCACCCTTAGATGGTTTGAGACGTAAGCACTAGTTCTCTATGTAGCATAGAGCAACTAGGCAGTTTACTCGCAACAATTTACAGCAATCAAAATCCAGAAACTGGCTAGGATTCTGCAACTGCGCGCTCAGGACTATTTACTGCAGCTTAAGAAGTAGAATTCGAGTAACGTTTACTCTCAAAGCACATGTACTGTAGATATGAGGTAGCTTGAGGCTTCTCTTCTATAAGCGTGCGTTCTCTTCCAACGGTTATCAGCAAGTCATTTTAAAACTCAGCATTTGTTTGCATGAAGTTAAGACATTTTCGTTCTTACGTCCAGAGTTAATTATTTCCCGTCTCTTGCTTAGACACGTAAAAAGGTTTATCGTGGCGGTCTTCAGTTGACCACTGGACATGGAAATATAATCCTCTGGGAACCACTGTGGTTTCGACCAAGCGAATAAATAGTATTGACGTCCCTAAAAAAATACCTTTTAGTGCTTTTGTAGGAGAAGACAGCATTAGGATTGTATGGCAGAACTATTAGTGAAGACTTGAAAAACAGCTAAAGAACAGACCGCAGTGCAAATATTTTGTAGAGAAAACAGACAAAATATGAAGAAATAGAAAAGTAAGGCTTTTTAAAATAATCCAGATAAAACCTTCAAACACTCCGTGACAATACATAAATATTCATTTAACACGGCACTTTTCAAACCCTTCCTGGAAACAGGCTGCATCTCTGCAGTCTGGCTGAGAGAGTAGGGATCGAAGTTGGAAGGCAAACCAGGTCCCAAAAATGCCATGCTGAAGTCGGATGTGTCGGCCGAAAGGTGCAGATATCGCAGCTTCATTGTAAATGGACACAACGCAACCAACGTCCTTTTCAGGACGAACGAGGAAGAGGAAGAAGTAGAAACACTTCCTCAACACTTATTATCTACCCCCATAGAAACAGCATTTTCTGTCGACATCTCATCCATAGGTCAACATTTCTTTTTCTCTTCCGCTTAGTGTGTGTGTGTGTGTGTGTTTGTAATTTTTTTTTAAATTCCATGTAATATTATTATACTAGCAATGATCCGTCAAACTTGACGGCTTTTTAATTATAGTGTGCTGTTTCCGTTCCCGGATGAGTAGATAGAAGTACATTCTTAGAGTATTTTTGGTTTCTTTCCATTATACAGTGTAATCAAACCGTTCATGAACACCGTCATTTGAACGCTTTTCTTTGTTGAGTGTAATTTTTTCGGGAGAGTATATATAATGGAAACAACACAATTGTTCAACACGGTTGGATTCCTCAGCTGTGACCAACGTACAGACGGCGAGAATTATATTATTTTAGATTCAAATTTTTTTTTTTTTTTTTCTATAACCAGCGGCACTCGAGCTTGCCAGCTCTTTCGGCCCAATGACATGTCATTGCGAGGCTGGGGGGTCAGTGGACTTTCCTTCCAACCCGGTCAGGAGCTTCTCTCCTTCATATCAACACGGGATTTATGTGCAGGAGCCGTTCAGGTTATTCAGTCAAATTTCCGGTCGTAAACATTTCTTCAAACGCCGACGGCCGGGTTTGAACCATGAACACCTGGTCGCCAGTACAACGTCGTAGCCATTACACCAGCGCGGCTCCCTTATATTCAATTTAAAAGTTCTTTGATTACAACATGTCCTGGGAAAGAGCGTGGATTGTCTTCAAAGAGTGTTCCCTGATAATAAGTGGTTTTAACAAAAACTTTCAAGTTTTAATGATTTGTACATGGGGTGGGTTCTCATACACACCAATTTTTACGCATTTTTACTAATTTCGTGAAAGAATTTAAAAAAATAAAAATAATAATAAAACCAAAGTATTGTTTTATATAACACCCACGCCGCGCAAGTTGCACACCGTGCGTTGCGCACTTTTTTTTCTGGTTCGAGTTACTATTTTGAGTGTGACCGACTGACGTAACATACATCAGTAATTATGTTATAGCACGTTTCACTAGCTTTGCCCTCAAACAAATGTAATTATCTGATTAACCGTCCAACGTATTAATGCCATTTTTTGCATACGATGTTATATTGGGTTAGACCCAACAAATATATACTTTATATCTGTGCATCTTGTCTAGTTCCCATAAACGAATGAAATCCTTTGATCTTTGTCGGCATACTAATTATTGTATATCGAGAAAAGAAATTTTACCACTTCAGTCACAGATTATGTGAATTGATTAGGCATAGGCGTGTCTACTATTACAATAATGTGGCCATCACGTTTGCATATGAATACCTGTTGAAGATGATTTCTTAAATGATCTGCATGCGAGATACTCGTGACATTGTTTGTCATTGACATTTAATGCGCTACCAAACTGGACCTTCCTTGATCTAATTATTTCAATGGGTATAACCTCTTTTTGCGGTTCATAAATATCATAATGGAACGTTGCTCCTCTAATCATCATCATGTGACATATTCTTTCCAGAACGTTGTCTCCATTACAGCTGCTCTGAACGCATCACGATTCTGGGCAAGTCGACCTGCATCAGCCAAAGACAAGTTCAGACTCTCTGTGATGTCCTGGGTCCACCGTCGTCTAGGTCGACCCCTTCCCCTTTTTCCAGGGACCATGCCTTCCATCACTGTTTTTTCCAGACTATTATGTCTTTTTATATGACCGAAAAATTTCAGCTTCCTTATTGCGATGGTATTTAGGAGCCAATGTTCCTGTACGTTTGCTCCTCTAATGTGCTTGTAAATAATGGTAAGGTCATCTTTAAAGAAATTAAACTTCATCCGAATCATAATCAGATGTCTCTGAGAAATTGATAATCAATCTCGGCTGAATGAAGGACAAACCATTATTCTTCCAATATTCCTCTTCCTCTTGTAACACATGGCTCTCACATTTCTTCCAATAATCCCTGGCTATATTGGAGATGGCGGCTTTTATAAGTATTTCAACATCTTTTAATTTGAACGTTCTATTTTCTGTTGCTACCTGTTCCTTAATTTTAGCCCATACTAATTCTATTGGGTTTAAGTGAGAATGGTAAGGAGGCAATCTTAAACATCTGTGACCATGTTCATGGATTGCCTTGTCTATATGAAATATCTTTGTACGCTGTGTCTTTTTTTACAATTCCAAGTAATTCAGGCTTCAGGGACATTTCGTTGAATGGATGTTGTTTATGGTCAGCCAAATCGTTATTACATCTCTAGTACTTGATGAATTAGGAACTTTATCTTCTGGTGCCACAACGTTGTGATATGAAGCATTGTCCATTATCAAACACGACGGTCTATCCAAGGAAGGAAGTACATGATTCACAATCCAATCTTGAAATATCTTGCCATTCATCTCTGTATGGTAATCCCTAATAACTGTGGATTTTGAAACAAATATGAGTTCAGTATTATTTAAAAGCCCATGATGGCTGCTTCCTGGATGTGCAATTATTAGGCGCTGTCCTTTGCTGCTTGGTTCTAGTCTCTTAGTTGTCCCATCAGATGATTGCCATTCTCGTTCATTACTGTGGTGAGAATTGATCCAAGTTTCATCTAATTACACAAAATCATAACAATCTCTTCTCATTTCTCTGACCTCGCGTAAATATTTGCTTCTCATTGCAACTATATGAGGCTTCTCACAAATAAGGTTTCTACCAACAACATATTTTCTAAAAGTGAATCCCAAACTCCTAATAGTCCTCCATAGCGTAGATTTGGAAATATCATTGTCTTTATTCTTTCTTAACCAAATTTTCAATTTCCTTAAAGTCACTGCCTCATTATTGTGAAATATATTGCAAATTTCTCTCCGGATCAATTCTCTGTCAAAATATCCACCACTCTTGGCCTAATTTTCGTGTGTAAAACACTAGAATTAGAAATTTTAGATGTCGCTATCCAGCGGTGCAATGATCGTTTGATTATCCCCAAGGCATGAATAGTCCTCTTTTGTGGGTTTGAAATAGAATGATATAGTTTTCCACGAGTAGCTTCATTGCAGAAATACTTAAAAATCCTATTTGTGATTAGCTGTAATGTCATAAAATGTACTCGCAGACTCATTTTCCTAGTTAACCACACAATACTTTTTGTAGACACGCGATTGACAATGTGTGAGTAGCACCGGATATAAACTATTTTGTGTTCAAGAAGTGCGATTTCACGCAATTTCACTCAAAAATCATGCCAATTGCTTGATAAACCAAAAATGTGCAAATGAGGTCGTATAATTTACTGTAGACATTTCAATATGTGTGCGTGTGATGTGTGTTGGCAAGTAGGATTTTATATTATATCGCAAAGAAACGAAAATTGAAACCAATGGCCGCATTTTAATGAAAAATTTAATTCATAGGGTCTATACCATTTCAAATTCACACACAAAATTTCACTTATATGCGTTATATATTCGCTGAGATATAGCATTTTGAAGTTGGGCAAAGCTAGTGAAACGTGCTATAGTTGGGATGGGATAATGTAATGTATGTAAGAATGTACCCGCATACCGCTGTACTTTAGAAATGTGAATGATTTCGTTTGCTTAAATGGGATGGTGTATGAGAATAAGCAGATATACATTTTTTTTTTTTAAACTGCTCAAAAACCGTTCATGCTACAGAAGAGCGTATGAAAGTGTTATTATTATTATTTCATTTTGCACCAAGAATGTATGAATATAAGCGAGAATGTGTTTATGTAATTTTTGTATTGATGATTGATGACACATTCAAAAATACAGATTAATTGTAGACGTTTTGACCGCATGAGTGAGTGTTGGTATATAGAATTTATTTATTTATTGTTTTGTTTATTTTATTATTTATTTATTGTTATTTATTTTTTATTTTTATTTTATTTCTTTATTTTTATTTTGTTGCTGTAGTTGTCAATTACTATCTTGTTTGTTTAAAAAACCCTACTCATTTTTTATTATGATTGCATACTGTAAATGAATGCTGTTATGTTAACTTTATAATGTTGCATGCCTTTAAATTAATGCTTAAAGTAACATGTGGGAATACAAGGATATAGTATGTAAGATAAATGATAGTTGAAGGGCAGAATGTTAAACGGGCCTGTGCGTGCAATTCTTAACTCTTCAAAAATAAAGTTCATTCGTTCGTTTATTCTTTCTCTAAATCTTGTTTTCTCCTCCTGTTATGTCTATGGTCGACTTTGCCTACTTCTTTTCACCTACTCTTCCTCATTGGTCTAACTCTAACTGTGTTGTATGTGTCAACTTTGCAAGGCACCGATAATAATCCGACGAATCGTCTGATGATGTCCAACGTCTCTTCGTCCCTCGTGTAATCCCATTCTCCATCTCTTATTGCATCTCTGTATCTTCTGCTGCCGTTTCCTCTTAACTCTTGAAGGTTTCTCTGTGTGTTTTGTTGTTCTGCGTTTCTTTCCTGCTTTTGTTCTCTTAACCTCTCTTCTCTATCCTGTTATCTTTGCTCATATTCCATTATTGTCATTTCTGCCTCACTCTCCGAGTTATCCCTCTCTGTTCTTAATCTTCTTGTCTCCTCTGAGATATCATTATCCTGCATATTGTCCTGTGCATCGTGCATTACATCTCTCATATCCTCCTCTGGCGTATCTCTTCTTGTCTCTTCTTGTTCTTGGTGTACTGGGGGTGGGATTAACCAATTAGATGTTGTCCTGGGTTCTGCATACGCGTGTGCCCTAGTAACAATTTGACAATGCCTTGGTGTGTGTCCATAGTATTCACTGGGAGTATTCTCCTCTGTCCCGCCTTCTTCGCTCTGGTTCGGTGGTTCTACCCAGTATGTGCTCCTCTTGTTGCCTTTTTAAATTTTGTGTCTTATGGCGACTAGTTCGGGTTTTTTCTTTGTTTTACTGCACGTTCGAAGTGTTCGGTTTCTCCCTGTTCCTCCAACAAACTTTTCTCCGCATTAGACACGTCTTCTGCTGTCTCCGGCTAGAATTTATCACATTCACCTGTCGGAAGTGGTCATTAACTTCCGGTATACCATCCTGTTCCGATTTTTTTGCTTCGTCCATGTACGGTGTGTACCCGTTTTACATACTGGGTAAAGTTATTTTATATTTTTATCTTTTATATTTTTATATATATTTCTGAAGAGTCATAATCGAGAATACTGGTTTGGTTCACCAGAGGTACAAATTCTCTTCGTTGCCATTGATCAATTTCCTCGGGTGAGCAATCATTGCTGCCATGTATCCGGCCAAGTGTGACATCCGCTATTGGGCTCCTTAACAAACACACTTTAACCTTGCCTGTAAAAAATGGTGAGTGAATATCCACCACGGCTGTGGGATAAAATTCAACTGTCCCGCCAAATGTTACTGTCGCATAGAGATTATGATCAATAAATGTTCTATATTCTTTTCTATTCTACCCTTGTCCTCTACTTTTATTATCGCTCTTTTATCCTTTTCCTGTATTTTTCGCATTCGTTCGTTTGCGAAAAATATATTTCTTTCCCATTCTGACTTTACCGTTTTTCTCATACACTGGAAACGCATTTTATTACATCAGATGTCAGTCGCTGCAGGTAGACGAAAAACTGTGAATATCCGTCTAGTCAGACAAGAGAGCAGACATTTGTCTGGCATTTCCATCGGACACGTAGTTTCTACGGCTAAAGTTCTCGGCGAGGTGTGGAAACTGCCATCTGCCTCGACCAGAAATGAGACATTCGTCTTGCATTTCCATCTGACACGGCACTCTACGGCCAGTTTCTTAGACGGAGGGGTCAAAGACGCGAAGTGGCAGTTTATGGCAATCCTTGGTTTACGTAAGTGTTAAGAGGAGAGGGGAAGACGGGGGTGGAGGGGGGGTTTCGAAATAATGTGGGATCCTTTGTCTATTTCATATATCTTAACCGAAGTTTTAAATTTCATTCACTCAGTAACTTCGCAGTCAAGACTAGAACAACCTACGTTCGATTCCTAAGAATCTCTGTTGATAGATGATGGCATTTAGTTGGTCGAAGTGGATTTCGTTCTTAGTAGTTCTGTGTTGAGGTAAATATAATCTAGTATTTTGCGAGTGATTAAGTGTTAAATCGCTTATTATATTTCACTAGTTTCTTTTGTGCAGAGTAAAAAATTTATAAATCTGTATTATTCTCTAGTGACGCGGTTCAGTGGAAAGCAGAATAAATTAAAATTTCTAGCTTAACTCATGCAGCGATAATAAATTTAATTTAACTGCTAATAACCAGTAGAGAATATTTAAACTAACTTATAACTGCACTGATTCATCATTGAGTATTGACGAAATACGTATGTATTTCTAATTCATGATGACTGATTTTGTGAATATAACTTATTACACGGAAATTTTAAACGATAAGACAAGCTCTACGCTTGCAGTTTATAATGTAAGTTATAACCACGGAATAGTATTTATAGTATTTTATACTTTGTTTTCTCTTTATTCAGTGAAACTGGGGTGGCCCAACTTTGCCAGCGTTTTAGTACAACCGAGAGAAGAAACAATTTTCTTTTTATCTTTAACCACGTGAGTCTACAAGTTAACACCTGTCTGGCAGTGCTTTTGCCTCCAGAAATAGGGAGAGTAAAAATCTCACCAACGATTCTATAGACTAAATGACTATACGGGGCCTATTGCGCCAGATTATGTTTCTTTACAAACTCTCATGTACATGCAGCCCTGTGGCGAGAAATATTACAAACATTAACATTCCGACATTCTAAATACTTGTGGTGTGAACAATAATTATCTATTGAGAGAGAATTCACCAACCGGTCATTTTCCTAAATAAGGGAAACCTCGTGATTCTGACACTGTGAGCCCGCATAAATCTAATTCTTACCTGAAATGAGTACAGTGACAATAACTAAATCTGAACAAAATATCGCATGAAGAGGACGCTCCCCGGACCCACTGGATGAAACCAAGATCTGTAGAGCTGGGTATCCGCTTCATCAAACGAAAGCAGATTTATGTTGAGAGTGTCATAAAGTGCGCTAGACGGCGAACACCCTCCAGACATTAGGTAAGAAAGTGAGATAGGGATCCCTGCTGAACGAACAGAGTGAAAGTAGACTGAGTGATTCTTTTATGATAAGATTTGTACACCCACTTTGTAATTTCATTTTTTTTTTCAAATTGTTGCTAATGCAGGTTCTTCCTCTCTTAGGATAGAGTAGGATAGAAATTATGTTCTTAACCTTAAACGGAAATCTTAGACTAAATCATATGAATCCGTGACTCTTTGTGGCTATCACTTTTCTTCTAACATTACTGTGGGTTATACATCGGGGGAAAAGATCATACCAATGGGTCTATCTTTCTTGTAGCAATTCATTGACTTTATGACTATTTGTATATGTTTGATGTAATTTTATATGTTGTGATGGAAGTTTATTTTGATAATTAAACTTCACAATTAGACTTAATCAATGTGGCGGTCAGTTCGTTCCCAAATATCTATATTTTCATTGTCATTGTTTTACGTCTGTGTGTCTATTGTAGTCACTTATGTGTGTGGGTATGTGAGGATATATATATTAATATATATTATATTATATTTGTCGGATTAATCTAACTCTGTTGTAGATTATAGGCTGACTGAGAGATTCTTCTCGAGTGTCAGAGACAGAATCTACTATATTTCCTCCACCTCACTCGTGAAATCTATTTTCTATTTTATCATCTCACTGAGCTAACACTTATGTCCAAGTCTATTCAGAAGGCACTAAACTAAGTCTTAATCACCTATCACAAATCTACGACAGTTACACATTTAACAAAGTCACCCGTTGCATGAGACTGATGTACTAATGACTTTCTCACTCCGACAGTCGTGGAACCAGAATCCCGGAGTACTGTAACCTGAGTGCCATTCAATAAGCCTCTATGAAGCTGTAGTGCCCCTGTGCCATCATATGCTGATGAAGCAGTAAATGCTGGTAGTGGATGAATGTATTTTAACAAGGAAGTCACATTAGGCTGGAATAGAGTTTGGCAATCTGGACACTGTGAAGCAGTATCAAAGTCAAACGAGCAACATGAAGCTGAATGATTAACAACATTGTTGTCCTGTGCGCGCGCTCAGATGTAGCAGCAGTGTGTGCTGAGTTGGCATGGTAGTTCGAATATGCAGTATTTCTAGAGCGTGATCTATGTCTATGATTGTAGAAAAAATTATTTTGACTCCTGTCATTATCTTTGGTTCCTATTGTTGTTTCATTGATTTCTATAGTCTTGTGACCTATTCCGATGTGAAAAATGTTGGTTATTTGGTCCCAAGTTATTCCAATTCTTATTGTAGTTACCAAAATTATCATTCCTTCTCTCTCATGATTTTGGTTGGAAATTACTTCTGTTTTGGAGTGACTGGTTTCTATATGGTTGTCTACCTCTGTATGGTCGTGATTTACTGAATTTGCTGGTTTTGAAATTCCCATCAACACTGTAGGATCTTTGTCTATCATTGTTATGGTTCCAAGTTGTAGCTGCGGCAACAGGTAAAGCCTCCTTGATGATGGTGTTACTGACACAAACTCCCGGATGTGCAGTACAATATTGCCTAAATAATTCCTCCATAGAACTCAAACTCGACGGCTTCGTTTCCTGTAGATATTCTCGCAGTTGTGTGCTTACAGAAGAAAAAAACCTTGTCTCGTAATAATAAGTCATTAAGGCCCTCATAATTTTCTTCAATGCCAGAAAGTTGTATCCATCTATTAAAAGTTAGTCGAGTTGCAGCTACAAAATGTGTAAAATCTTTACCAGTTTCAGGAATCATATGATTGAACTTTAAACGATAACCTTCAGCGTCTAATTGATGAAGCTTTTATAATAATGTTCTAGCAGCATCATAAAAGTGTCTATTCGGCCCGTCCAATTGACACAGAGCCGTTAAAGATTCACCAGTCATGAAATCCATCAATCTTGTACACCAATAAGACCTATTAAGATTAACTTTACAAACATTTTCATAACGTTGTAAAAAGGACGAAATATCGTCTATTTCTTGCTTACACACAGGCAAACGAAATCTAGCAAAGCCGCTATTGTGGTTGCTAGAGGAACTTCTAAGTTCAGAGTTATCATTTTGTCTACTCTGATGTTGCCCTCTTTGTTCTTCAATTCGTAAACTCGCCATTTTATCTTCAAGTGAAAATTTTTTTCTCCTAATTCTTTTTCATGTGCCAATGTATTTTCTTCTAATTGCTGTTCTGCAAACCTTTTGTTCTCTTCCGCAAGTAGCTCTGCTTTTCTGAGCTCTCGCTCCTCAGCCCGTGCGTCTCTTTTTCTCTTATCTTCTAGGGCTTCTTGATTGTCTTTGGAACTGAACGTCCGCTTTGGCAACCATACTCCTTGCCCATAATAATAAATTCCTGATTCAATGCACGATCAAACCAAAACAGGACAACTGGACCTGATTGGACAATATATATAAATGTAAACAAGTGATAGAAGGTTAGACTAGCATTACGAACAGAATAGTTGTCAACTAAGGAAAGAAAAGAAAAAAAAACCAACACACAACAAGAACTAAAAAGGACGAAGCAGCACACCTAAACAAATTAGGTCACACCGAACAGGCAGTGAATCAAAACATCGGCGAGTAAACTCGGACCGGAAATATCACTGCTTGAGAAATGTAAGCAAAACCTACGGAAACATCTGCTGTGTGGTCATTTTATAATGACATGTGTCGCTAACAACAGATCTGTACAAAGACATAGAAACCAAGAAAACGAATAACACAGTTATCAAAAAGGCTTACACCACAACAGAGGTACAAGAGTGTAATAAACAGGCACTTATCTTATCGCAATCCGACCAGATGCAAGACCAGAAAAAATGCATCAACACTGGAACAACACTGTCTGTCAATACCAGTGAAGCACGAATGAAAATGTAAACAAGTACGCTGTCGCAGTCAGATGGGCATCATGAACTGTGTAGATCTTGAAACGTTGTGTTGACTTGGTACAAAATAACTTGACATCGCGGTGGCATAGACTTTAAACTTGAAATAATCTTACAAACGTTGTGATGTAGACTGGAACACGAAATAAACTTGGCAACCGGTTGGCTTGAAATTGTAATCTTGGACGTTACGGCGAACAATAGGTTCGTGTAAGAAACTGGAACATTGGACATGCGCAGTGGCAGCGTTCGTTATCCAACTGGACCCGCTGGTAATAACTGAGTTCACGGGGTGGTGTGTTTAACATAACACGCTGAACAGGGATGACGATCGAATATACATGTCCTAATGAAAATATCGATCCAAAACCATACAGGCCCACCAATTATCGGGTGTTACGATAGGAATAAATATATAGGATCATGTTGATAACGTTAATGATGGCAGGTTTTCATTCAGGACATTATGGTCAATATAAACAACAAAAGCCGGCAGGTTAACAGGTCCACGGAAAAACATGGTTGACGTTTAATAAATAAAGTTACTTCACAATGACGTCCATCAAACATCAAAAGTACACGGCATGGATAAACGTAGTAGAATTATCTCGCGTCCGTCAATAAGTTTCAAACGTTAGGCATCTTTAAGTGTCAATAATATAATAATGATACACTCCTCACCTCTCCACTTAATACTGGCCATTGTACTAAGGTTCGGGCAATCCACGAAAACCAAAGTAATGCGGCCAAAACAATCAGGGCAAACAAATTATTAGTTGCCTCATATCTCAAAGTTACTTGTAGTAAATTATGGTATGAACTTCTAGATAAGTTCGGGAACCATCTTGCAAATAACGTGGCACCCTCCAAAAAAATCAATAATGCCACACTGTGTGTGTGTGTGTGTATGTATATATATATATATATATATATATATATATATATATATATAGAAATATAGATATATATATATATATATATATATATATATATATATATATATATATATATCACTATCACTCTCTAAAAGTAAAGGGCGAATACTTATTTTTTGCTTCGAGTAAAAGTAAATATGTAGTCGTCCAACTTGAATATAGTTGAAAGGTTAACATTAGCGCATGCCCAATGAGACGATTATTCGTCGTTGGCGCTTCCGTGATGATGGACGGATCTTGAAGGCTGTCGGACAAATGTGTGTCCGAAGTTTTTCATCATTGTGATTGATTCTGGGGAAGAGAGGAGTTTTCTCTCAGTATACTATGATGGTCGATACTTCTCCCAGAATATATATATATATATTAGTGTGCTAGTTACTAGTATTTTCTGAACTGAAGGTAAAGAAGGAACATTTTTCTAAAACTTTACCTAGGCCTAACGACACCATAGATGTCATATCATCTATATATATATATATTTGATGGATCGTATGTAGACGATTCCTGTACTAGCAGCACTGTGAGTGGACATATGTAACATTCCTTATGGGTATGGAAAACCCAAAGACATTAGTTGAGCAAATGAACGGAACTTTCATTTGTAGTCAGGATATCTTTTGGATGAACACCGCTCACTGGGACCGGCGCCATTTTTGAATCCCACTGTTAGTCTGTTTGAATTGTCAATCGGAGAACGGAGATATCTTACTACCTGATGGCGATACTAAGACCTACATTGTATTGAAGCCCACTCTTTGTTATTTAAGATTGTCAACCCTAAAAGAAAGACCCTGTTGAATTTAAAGCCTAAAAGACTTAGCCTGAAAGACATAGTCAGCAGAGGGTCTGTAAGGGAGCATTGTGATGACCATTGTTATTGTTAACTCAAACTGATGCGACTAGTCAGTGGTGATATGAGACGATAGACAATCGGAACTATATATGTGCTACTATCGTCCAATTATATTCACATGCTTTGAGATTGCCAAATTGATGTTGCCACCCATTTGTCAAGTATCCAATGATTTATTGTGTCAACCTGTTCCAATGACTGTCAACCGTGCTGTCAGAGTGTGTGTCATTAAACTGTCTAAAACGTCTACAGTAGTTCCAGCCATCCTTGACTTCTACATGTGATTGGAGTGAGTGTCCTGTGCACCTGTAGAACTGTCATCCATTCGCGTCTTTATTATTGATGTTTACACTCACTCATTCCATCAGAATATACGCATCTAACAGTACACCTTGTCAGGGCCCCAACAGTCGGTAACCTGACCCATTTACAGAACATTGTGACTGTACGAGCAATATCGCGAAAATAAGCCTTTATCAGGTACCAGCAGCTAATTACACAAGTCTGCCTTCCTGGTAATAGGTTTTATGGATTTAACTAAAACCGGTCATAACTCGAGAACTCGGTCAAGGATGTGATGATAAGTCCCGATTTGTGACGAAATGCTTTTTTTCAGGCCCCTACATCGATGGTGTGTGGAAGAAGTTTCCTTCTCCGCTGTGAACATACAAAAAATTACAAGCCATAAGCTATTCGCCTAAATTAGGGTCCATTAGCTAAAAATACATATACACGACTACATCGAGACGAGGACTGTTTACAGTCAACGCCTCCCACGCTACCCCATCCAAATCATCTTGGACAGCCAGATCGGTTTGTGCCAGCTGATTAAGCACGTTCAACCGTCTCTTATTTGCCGTGCTAACAGCAGCTGAAGCCCCGCTAAAGCGCTCGCGCACTGATTTGGCGTAACGGTCTTAAAAATGGAAATAAACAAACGCGATGCTCCGTATCGCTGGGGGTCTGGGCAGACCAGCGAAATAAAATACTGTTTTGCCCATCCGGCTATTATCCTTCAAAACCACACAGCGGGTTACACATAACAATCAGTCAATATTTACTAGCATGGGCCACTGACAATACTTACCCGGGAACTCCCAAATCCGGTTATACAAATGATTTATATAAGTCATTCAATGAGAACTATTTAAACACATCTCTAGCGGACAAATAAACACCCCTCTCTCAAGGAACACGTTGCAATAAAAAAGTGGCGTAACGGTCTTAGGTCTGGATACAAACACACGCAAACACACGCGTTGCTCCGTATCGCTGGGGGTCTGGGCAGACCCGCGAAAAAAAATACTGTTTTGCCGGTGACGCTATTATCCTTCAAAACCACATTGCGGGTTACACATTTCAATCAGTCAATATTTACAAGCATGGCCCACTGACAATACTTACCCGGGAACTCCCAAATCCGGTTATACAAATAATTTATATAAGTCATTAAATGAGTACAATTTATACACATCTCTATGGGACAAATAAACACCCCTCTCTCAAAGAACTTGTTGCGATAAAAAAGAGTGGAGTTTACAGTTGTATTAACAAAATTGATATGAACACGCACTCACTGTCCCTTGAATACAAAATGTCCCATCTATTTAATGTTAGTGGTACTTTAGCGAACTTAAAATTTTATTTACTTTCTCGCTATGAAAGGAGAAAGAAAATTTACTGTTTTACGCGTTCGCCCTCTGAGGAGTAATAAGTGATAGATTCTATCTACACAACTTGTCTACATAATATAGTGCTCTTAGCGAGAGGCCTAGAAATCCACTACACCAACAGTAGCTGGTCTAATGTATCAAATAATGATGACTCGTCCATTCTACTAGAACTTCTGGAGCATTAAGTGTCAGACAACTAAAGAGTTTAGATTATATAGTACTCCCAGACACCAGGTGTCCTGGTCTCCAGTGTTTTCGAGTGACTCTTTTCGCCGGGTTGCTCGTAACGTGACGCAACCTCCACGGAAATCTGAGACTAGTTTCCCCGTGGACCGTTGACGAAAAAGCCGTGCTAAAGAGAGAGAGACCACCATTTCTTGGCGTAATCGGGCCTCCCTGTTGACACACGAAAGGCGAAGCTTTTCTCTGGGGTGAAGGCCAGGGAAAGTTTGCCGCTCATCTATCAGAAACCGAGTGCCAGGCGGTCGCTCGTGGTAAAATAACTCTAAAAAGATGCCGCTTCCCGCGACAGAGAGTCCTGGGCGCGTCTATTATTCCTCCTACTAACATAAAAGAAAAGGGGCGTAAACCTATCAGATTTTTAAAGTGACAAGCCAGTAAGCCCTACTTCCTAACTACAGGCGACCAAAAAGAAATTTAATAGGCGCGCCTAAAGTCAAAAATAATTTATGGAGGTGCCTGAGCTCCAGGCTCGTGCCAAAGTTTTAGATCCAGCGTCACAGTGACGCATTTTATTGTGTCCAACTTCCCTTTTCGGCGAGACGAAAAATGGCAGTTGTGCTTTTAGTTCTATTCATCAGCTGCACCTATTACTTCCATCCACATACTTTTAGTGTCAGCTTACTTTTGGCTTCCTTTGAGTGAAGTTGTGCCTTAAATACAAGCATTCTTCATTTTGATATAAATTTTCAACTTCTCTTTTGCGTGATTTCGGCTACAATAATATACGCAATATTTCCAATTACACTGTAAATAGGACATAGAGTAATACCTTTAAAGGTGTCCATACTTGCCTTCCATCTGCTATTAAGTTAAGATCATGTGGAATTCCTATTCCATTATTCCGTTTCTGAAATATACGCTTTATTCTAACCTGGTGTTACACATTTTGCCTCCTCTACGATTTCGCCATTGTAATGCGGTCGTCTCGTTTACAGAGAACTCTGATTATGTAAGCGAAATATTCTGATCAGTCGAGTGAAATAATATAAAAGGGATTCCCCGATATGGGGACGACAAACACCAGAGAATTTTACAGAGTTCACGACAATGACGACGATTATGGCGATGAAGAAGGGGGTGATAATGATGGTGATTGTCACGGGTTACCTCCCTTAGTTCTGCAGTAGTGGTCCAACAGTGGCGTAATCTCAAGATTGACTGATGTAGGTCTTCAAATGTGTCTACCCTTGCACAAGATGACTCTGTTTAGAGTTGGAGATAGAAGTATAATGATGCTTCTATCTCCAAGGAGGGAGTGTTCAAAAGATATTCAGAAAAGCGAGAACAATGCTGCATTGGATGATCACGTTAACCAAAGTATCTACCGTCAACTTTTGTGAAGGACTATGTAAAATAATTTTAACTCGTACAAGCCCCCAGCAGAGTTAATTCGGCGAATTTCCTCTTATTATTAAACAGCTTTGCTTACGTGTATTTAAGAAATTGTCTGAGACATACAGATGTAGTACATTTAAAACGATTAAATCAACTTTAGATGTGTCTTTATGGAAGTCACAAATTTAATAATCAGTTATGTTTTAACAGTTAAAATTTTTTTTTAACAAAATGCTCATCAGTAATGTTATAAAGGTTAGGGTAAGAGTTCACTTGTCAGCTTTTATGTTTCTACTTAGCTGCCAACGAGTTTGTCTGTTCTGCTCCAACTGATGTTCAGGTCTGTGCGGATGGAGGACTGGATCACTCACGTTCCTGGTCAATCTTGAAGGGCGCAGCACGTTCCCAGAAGCGTCATGGAGTGTCTACGAAGTTGGTCCCTTGTCTCTAGGACCTGTCTGATGATGGTGTCTTCCGTCTACTTCGGGCCACTTATACCCTCACTTGTTCCAGATATAGTACCCTCAACTGGTACCACAAGCCAATCTTTAGGCACACAGACTGCTTGCTCAGAGATATAGTTTAAGGCTGTTCGACGATGCCTCTTGTACGTGGTCTGGGGTGTTGTTATTTTAGCAATAAGTTCCCACTTTTGACTTTTTGTTACAATATCCTCAGATTCCGTTTTTTCCGTGTTAAAATGGAAGTGTTTTCCTGGGCTCTAAGTCCTCAGTATGCTCCACCAAGGTCCGGTCTGATACTATTCTTAACTCTGGCAACATTTGGTTGTCTTCTTAGAGCTAGGTGAATTTTCACAGTGTTCTAGACTGACTAAAGTGTTGGGTTATATAGCACCTTTCGCTCCTGGCACGTGTTGTTTACTATTAGACCAGGTCGCAATAAAAAAAGTGTGGTTATTCCTACATCTCAAATGCGGGCAAATAGTTTCAAAACCTATGTATTTTGGTGTGGTAATTAAAAATATTTCCTCTAGGAAACGTGTGTGCGTTAACGCAAATGTCATATCTTCCAAATATGGAATGAAAACATCCGAACACTCTCTCGGCAATGTTTACAAATAGCTTCTTACTTTTATGTCAAGTAATATCTTCGACATAATTCCACTGCAAGCTAATTACGACATTCCGACTGTCAAGTGTTTGTCTGTCATATGTCCACAGACGGGTAATTTACGCCTTAGGTAAACCAAACGCTCGGTCGCTGACCGGCCCATCTGGGGTTTTACCTGTGCCTACTCTTAGCTTAAAGCAAACATGACAAATTATCACCAAAGGGAGTGTACGATGACTTGAAAATACCAAATATCTGCTTGCCAGTAGAGAAATAAAAGAGCCGACCACGGAAAAGATACGTAATCAGTACTCACAACAAATGTAACTGACTACTTCCGCAGAGGAGAATACATCGACTCATTAATTACATCACAATGAATATGTAGGTGTTGATGAAGATAATGCTAATGTTGATGATGAAAATGATGATGATGATAATGTTGATGATGATGATGATAACGATATTGTTGATGATCTAGAATGTTGATGATGATGAAGATAATGATGATGATTCTCTAGATGTTGATGATGATTATAATATTCATGATGAAGATGCTGGTGATCATGTTCATGATGATAATGATAATCTAATCAAGAACTGTTACAATAGATCTTGACAACTGCGGGTTAAAGATACGAGATTTTCGCGCGATGAAGTGCCCGGTGACTCCCGTAAATTAAAAAACAAGAAAAGCTGCTTTCGAAATGAGCCCACACCTTCCGCCCATACCCCCCCCCCCCCTCTTAATACATCATTTTTTATTTACTTTTACTAGTTCCACAGTTTTGTTAATTCTCTTTTTTTCGTTTCGTTGATTATTTACTTTCTTGTTTCAGTATTTCTTTTAGATTTTACGATTTTCTTGTATTATTATTGTTCTTTTTTTCTCTCATCACTGTTGTTGTTTACTTTTTCCATCTGCTTGTATCGCCCATTTGTTGTATATTTCTCATCATCGTATAGTTTTGTAGTACCTATATGTAATTCTTGTCTTTGTCACCTGTTTGTGGCTGACGAAGGGTAAAACCCGAAACGTCCCTTGTTTCTTGTGAACCGTTATTTGTAAAACTGATTAAATACCGTTTTATTGGTTTAAATACTTATAATGATTATGAAACCTCGTCTCTTTGTTACTTTTCTAATGTAGTAAAACGGATGAGCAATGTAAATGTAGTGATCTATTGCTATAATGCCCATCTGGTTTATGGATAACAAAATAGAAAAGTAGGAGGCGCTAAGCCTGAAAGTGTCAACAATAATGGCGTTAGACATGAGACACTGACGCAGCGATACATTTTTTAATCCGACCCGCATACATCGCAAATCACGTGACAGAGCCGATCTGTTGTTGGACTTAACGAACCAGTATTTCTAGATTCGCTGTAGAGACATATATCTTCTTGCTGCCTCGTTGGACAAGCAGGTAAGGTTATAGATTTTTGTCAGTGGTCTGATAATAATAATAATAATAATAAATTCTTTAAGCACCAAACACGGCGCATAAGGCAGAAACCAGTGCTCTCCAGGTTGTTCGTTGTGACGCCACTCCTCTTAGCTCTTGCACATTATTTAGGCCCAACGTTCTTCCTTCTCTTATTATTGTTCTTCTGAGTGTTTCTTTTGGTCTTCCTTTTTTCCTCTTACCCTCAGGAACCCAAGTGAGCGCCTGTAGTGGTATTCTGTTGTTTTGCATTCGTAGGACATGACCGATATATGACCATCGTCT
This sequence comes from Oreohelix idahoensis, assembly GCA_024509875.1. Classification (NCBI taxonomy): domain Eukaryota; kingdom Metazoa; phylum Mollusca; class Gastropoda; order Stylommatophora; family Oreohelicidae; genus Oreohelix; species Oreohelix idahoensis. The sequence continues at coordinate 1,070,368 of JAMPIV010001486.1, forward strand.
TTTCCTTATATAGTCGGAGACATATTTCTGCCTAGTCTTCTCTTATTTGTCGATTAGTCTTGAATTCTTTCCAACTGATGTTCATTAGTTTTCTAAGACATTTGATCTCGAATCTATTCAGCGTGTTCTCCAATGATTTTGTTATTTTCCAACTCTCACAGCCGTATGTTAACACTGAGATAACATTTGAATTAAATAGACGAAGCTTGGTATGTATATTCAATGATCGTAATTTCCAAATGTTAGATAATCTATTGAAGGCGCTAGCTGCCAAAGCAATTCTAGTATGAATTTCTCTTGGTGTGTCACCATCCTGAGTCATTTTACTGCCTAAATAATTGAAACTTTCAACTTTCTGTAGTTTTTCTCCGTTCAGGATGATATTAAAGGTCTCGTTAGAAAAGTTCATAACTTTAGTTTTAGTGGTCTGATAGTTAACATTAAAGTGACCGTAGGGGTGTTATTGTTTAGGTGATATAGTGCGTTTCAAAAAGATCGGTCGACGATTGACTTCAAATATCTCCATATTCCTTGCACTAATAAACATGATTTTTTGCATGTGGTCTTATATTTTCAATGTCCCAAAGTTTTTATAAAATTCAATGTTGCAGGTAGTGTTCTTATCTTGCAACGGCTAATTCGTTTGATCTTTTTTAACGAAGTAATTATTTTGTCCTAGAAGAAAATAATTTACCGTAAATGACGGAAGTTGCATATTTTCGGCATAGGCGTCTATACAATTCGAATGTTAGAGGGGTTTGTTAACTGATTACTACGTGAGGTCCTTTTTTATTTCTTCGAAATATTTAAGAGAATAATAACGCATATTCGTTGTAAATGTTACTTTTTATACTAAAACGTGAATGGATGGATGAAGAGGTGAAAGTACTGTGTATTAGAGATGGCTACTGAGTGTATGTGTCGAAACAATACTTCGAAACAGCATCGTGTCCGAGAGATTCGACACACAGCCGGCTTGTTGTTTCGACACAGTTTCAGTTCCTGTCTGCCTCGCTGTTTTGCAGAGACACAGTCTCACTGTCTCACATTCCGTGGGCCTTTGTAAAATTTGAATCAACCGTTCGCAACATTAGTATGGAATATCAAACATGTCATATTTGAATCATTGTCTACCAAAACTAGCTTACTCTAGTTTGATATCATGTGTTATTATTAAAGTTAGTTGCTTATCCTTTACAGGACGTGGCAATCAACCCCAGCTTTTATTGGCTGTTTGTGATTTTTCTAGGCAATTTTTACGTTCAGTAGTTTGCCATTGCTTTCTGAACGGTACGGCGCTTATACCATTGTTAAAAATCCACACAAAGCGATCTGCCACCAAACCGCCTGCAGCAGGTGTCGAACCTGGTATATCTGGATTATGAGACTTCGTTCATATCCATTAGGCCACTGTTATTATTATTGTTGTTTTTTATTATTTTCACATATACTGCAGCTATCATCATATCTCCGTTTTATTTCATCATAATGAAGACTTGTGTAAAAATATTGAATTGTGGTCACACGAAATGCCATAGATTTTCACACACGACAGTAGCGCGCAAGTAAAAACAGTTCATGTATAGTAATGTATACTGTCTATTAGAGACTTCTTTCTCCCCGATACGGGCAATAGTGCCGTTGTGCCGTTGTGTCGACACACTGTTTCGACACAGTTTAAATCACTGAGCCGACTGTCTCGAAACAGCGGAGTGTGTCGATTTGCCCACCTCTACTGTGTATGTTTAAAATAGTAGTGAAATCGTGGAGATAAAAAGGAAATGAATCGGTTTACATATACACATAGATGGATGAGAAAACATATAAAACATATCAAGTATTTACACACTTATTCTGAATCAGACGAGTCTAACATATTGATGACTATTCTCTGCTGAACGAACGCTAGTCCATCTTTTTTCCAATAGTCATTTTCCTCTTTTAAGACATGGTCTTCACATTTACACCAATAATCTTTGCCTATCTGCGAGAGGGCGGCATATGTTAGTTCTTTCATATTGCATAGTTTGAAAGTTTTATTTTCAGCTGCCACCTGTCCTTTAACTTTTGCCCAAACGAGTTCAATTGGGTTTAAATGTGAATGATAAGGTTGCAGTCTCAAACACATAAGACCATGCTGTTGAATCAACTTGTCTATATGGATATCTTGGTCTTTTGTGATTTCTTAACAAGGGACAGTAATTCAGGTTTCAGAAACCTTTCGTTAAATGGAATGTCTTCTTTTCTAAGCCAAATCTTTATAGCATCTTTTGTACTCGAAGATGTCGGGATTTTGTCTTCTTCTGCCACAGCGTTGTGGTAGGATGCGTTGTCCATTATCAGACAGGATGGTCTGTCTAGGGACGTAAGAAGAGTATTTTCAATCCACTCTCTAAATATGTTACCGTTCATCTCGGTATAATAGTCCCGGTTGTCCATATAATTGGAAGTGAAAATAAGTTCAGCATTTTTCACTAGCCCATTATGTCTGCTGCCTGCATATGCCATTACCAGACGTTGTCGTTTTCCACTGGGTACACATCTTTTAATCGTTCCATCTGATAACTGCCATTCCTTTTCACTTGTGTGGTGAGCATTGATCCAAGTTTCATCCACATACACAATATCATAATCTTGATTACGCATTTCCCGTACTTCACGTAAATATTTACTTCTCATAGATGCTCAGTGCGGCTTCTTGCAGATGAAGTTTCTTCCACTAGAGTACTTCCTAAACGTAAAGCCAATGCTTCTAACAGTTCTCCATAATGTTGATTTCGACAGATCAATGTCATTGTGTGTTCTCAGCAGAATTTTCAGTTTTCTTAGTGTCACAGTTTCTTTGGAATTGAACATTCTACAAATCTCTCTTCTAATCACATCCCTGTCAAAACTATCTACTACTTCCTTTCTTCCTTGTGTCCTGGTATTGATTGAACTGAAAATTCCATTAGCTTTGAGTAATTGATGAAATGAGCGTTTACTTAAACCCAAATCGTGAATAGTTCTTTTTTCAGGATTTGAGAGACTCCGATACAGTTTACCACGCTTAGCTTCTCTGCAGAAATATTTATACATCTTCACTGCCATTGTATGCAGTGTAAGGAACTTGACTTTCATACCCATTGTATTACAGACCTAGAATACCGCAAGATACGCCTATGCACTGAAATACACAATCAGTAGAACGGTAACTGAACGCACCGGAAGGATCAATGTAATGTTCTAAACAGTGCGATAGTGAGCTGAATCACGGGGAAAATTACGCGAAATGCATTCAAGATGTTAAATCGAAATAGCTCACAAATATGAAGGGGTAAGCCCTCTCAATACATGGTTGGACTAGGAGGTGGTCGATTTTGTATACTTTAAATAAAGAAAATTTAAAACCATAAGTTTGTTAACGAGGAAAAAAATGTCCCCCTGGGACATAGCGATCATTAGGTCATATGCAAAATTGTAACAATTACGATCAAGTGGTTGCAGAGATATTGAATATTAAACAGTGGCAAACATTGTGAAACGCACTATAGTAAAACTGTTTTTCTTCTTTCACCTTTCACCTTTCAACTTCTAAAGGCCTTCCACAAACTTATGCCAAGTCTTCCTGTCACGTGCCATCAGCTCCAGGTCTGACTATGTCTTCTTCATCACGTTCATGACCGTCTCCAGTTCTCTTCTCCATGTGTTCTTTGATCTTCCTCTACGTCTCTTTCTCTGGGGATTCCAGAACTAGGACTGTCTGGTAACGCTATCAACAAGTTTTCTCAGTGTGTGTCATATCCATGTCAAGCGTCTTATTCTCATTTCTTGTTTCACTGGCGCTTCTCTAGTTCTTGTCATTAAGTAAAATTGTTATGTTGTTGAAATTAAGTAGGCCTGCCGTCTCCATTGATTCACAAAGATCTGTATTTTCCTACACCAAAGTTGTTGTCTCGGAGCATGTTATACAATTCTAAAGACAGACAGTAACTTATGGCTAGATGTGCGACATTTTTCATTTAGTAATATTGACCACGTGGTCTCTGAAGAGACAAAGAAAGAATCGGTCTACAGCATCCTCAAGCGTCTTATAAAAGCCGACTAATATCACGTTGTTCATGAGGCTGGCAAACTCATTACGTACAACAAATTGCCAAAGAAACTACAGCTGCACATAATCGGTGTGTGTATTTCTGCCTCGAGCACATAATTAGAACATTACTCACGGATGACAAACGTTCATATTTAACGAACACTCACGTTTAATCATTCAAATCGTTATATTCTTTCACTTGTATGTGGAGACTAGCTGTAGTAATGATGTCACGGTTTAACTTCCCTTAGCTCTGCAGTAGTGGTCCAACAGTGGGGAAAACTCAAGAGTAACTGATGTGGGTCTTCAAAGGTGTCTACCTTTGCACAAGATTACTCTTGGCAGAGTTGTAGGTAGAAGGATAATGATGCTTCTATCTCCAGCGAATATTCACAAGATATTCAGAAAAGCGAGAACAATACTGCATTGGCTGAACAGGTTAACTCTAGTATCTGCCGTCAACTTTTGTGAAGGATTATCTAATATAATTTTGGCTCGTACGAGCCCCAATCTGAGTTTAATTCAGCAAATTTCCTGTTATTATTATTTATAGCTCTGTTTGAGTGTATTTAAAAAATTGTCTGAGACATACGGATATCTTACTTTCAAAATGATTAAATCAACTTTAGATTTGTCTTTATACAAGCAACAAATTTAAAAATCAATTACGTTTAACAGTTATAAAAATGAATAATTGTTTATATAAAGTATTCTTCACAATGTGATGTTATAGTTTTCGAAAATGGACAGTTCACTTGGCAGCTTTTAAGTTTTACTTAGCTGCCAATAGTTGTTTCTGCTCCCACTGAAGTTTGGGTCTTTGAAGATAGTTGACTGGAGCACTCGCGTCACTGGTCAAGATTTAAGAGTTGCAGCACTTTCCAAGTAGAATCAAGGAATAACTGCAAAGCTGGTCCCGCGTCTCTAAGACCCGTCTTATGATGGTGTCTAGCGTCGACTTCAGGTCACTTATACTCTCACTAGTTCCAGAAATAGCACCCTCAACTGGTACCACAAACTAGTATGGCAAAAGAAGAGAAACAAATACCATCTGAGTATTGTGTTTCCCGACACATACTTATGTGTTACTGTTGAAGGACTTTCGTGTGGGGTTACTGGTTGTGTTGCCTGAATTCTGATCGTGCTAATGTTCTTACGCGAATGGGGTGAACCTCACCTTCGGTTTGTCGTAATGCCTGAACTTGGCATCAAGATGTAAACAACTGTTCATCTTATTAACTCAGCAACTTGACATAAAATACGTAATTCATAAGGTTGAATGGTGTAACGTGATTCAACGAATAATGCCTCCGGTTCGAGTCCTTCACAATTTAATATGGATTACACACATACATAAACAGTTCAATTCACACATGAGGTACATGCATCAATCAATCAATAGCGTAGACTGCTGTTTTACGTGTCAATGTCCGTTTAAAGATACAATGCAGTAATTGTCGTCAGAACATCACAGCTATATGCACGCGCAGATAGAATGGCTACCTGCCGACAGTGAGACTGTGAGTCTAATTACTTCGTATAAAGTAGACGATTATCTTTCTCCTTCCAAGGATTTAGTTAATCACTAACCTCCATAAGTTTCCTCTCTCGTAGAGTTCTAGGACTGACCCTGGTCCTGCATAAATACACATATAAATGGCTATATCATGCCATTAATTTGGAAGGCTAGAAAAACGCAGCTATTCAGCTTGAAGTCAAGTAACAAAGGGTAGCGTCTCCTAGTTACCGACTGTGACCCAAACAACGCTAGACACGTCATAATCGATCGTGTATGGAGCGTTCAATAATTGAAACATCTATCGCAATATATTAAATGTCTTAACCTTTACAATTGCACGTCTGCTAACCTTTAGCAGACGGCGTTAATAACATATACCGTAACAGTTACCATCTTCCTATTCAACCATCCCATCTATCTCAGAACTGTAACCCTCTCTGAGAATTAATCTTTATCGCAGTGGGTAAAAACTATCTTTACATTTAAAATGTGTTAAGTCATATTTTTATTAATGGAGTTAAGTGTTAAAGACTTGTGTGTACAGGTCGGATTTTGTATACGCTAGTAAACACGCTCTGTGTGTTGAGAGATTTTTCTTAGTCGGGGAGCTGTATGATCAGTAATTTTTGAACACAGCTCAACTGACTAGCTGTTAGTTTGTTTTTAAAAAAAAATATGATAGGAATCTGGTCGAATGTTCTATGGAATAGTTTTGGGGGTTAGCTGGTCAAGACCGTGTTCCACTCCCACGTGGTGGTCCTGGAAACAGTATGCAGCAATGCAGGCTGGCTGAGCGAGCACGGATCGCAATGGGAAGGCAAACTCGGTCCTAAAAAATGCCGTGCAGAAGTCGGATGTGTCGACCGAAAGGTGCAGATATCACAGCTACGTTGTAAACAGACACAACGCAACCACTGTCCTTTTCATGGCGAACGGGGAAGAAGAAGAAAAAGTTTTGGGGGAAAGGCGGATGAATTCTGCTCACATCTCAAGCTGCGAGTTCGCGCTTGAATGAATTGTACTGAGCTGTTTTGAGCAGCTGATTTTTCGTGACAGTACTTTGCTGGCAGAGCTTGAAAATGGACGTTTTACCATTTTTGCTAGTGTGTTCCAGCATATGTCCTTTTGGAAAAGGAATATTTGATAATTGGAGAATGCACGTAATTGTAGATATAGAGAGAATATATTCATGTTGATTCTAAGCTAGGAATATTACCGCTTACCTATTATGTACTGTGCATTTACCTGAAGATAAAGAGAGAGAGAGTATATATTCAAATTAATTCTAAGCCAGGGATATTACGGCTTACCTATTATGTACTGTGCATTTACCTGAAGATAGAGAGAGAGTATATATTCATATTGATTCTAAGCCAGGGACATTGCGGCTTACTTACTTATGTACTGTAGATGCTGGTTAGGCTTGAGAGATTTGGTACCTGTTATTTATAGCCTTGGATAACGGCTTGCTATAGACCAGAGTTTTTCAAACTTTTTTGGTCCGCTTCTCCCTTGACCTGTGCATAAATCACCGCGGCTCCTTTCCATACTACGAAGGTCTATATTTATTGATGGACCTTGGCTCATAAGATCGAGCCCAACACTTTTCCCAAGTCACCACGACGCCCTTAGCCGAGGGCCGCGACGCCCCTGAAGGCCGCGACACACAGTTTGAAGACCTCTGCTATAGACGGTTTATGCTGTATACGTATCTATTGAACTGTTGATATGAAATGTCGTCCCATGATGTCTGCGTGAGTCTATCGTTAATAAACGTCGAAAATGGTAATCTAGTTGCACCACTTCCTGACTCTTGCGTGTTGCTGTAGTGCATGAGTGCAGTAGATGTGTAGCCATGAACCTATACACATTCGCGTATATATATGTACACATCTGTCGGCCACCCGTAAGCCCGACACATACTGATTGCCTTCATCAGCGAAAGTTAATAATAACATTTATCATCTTGATGACCCCACCAGTATCTTCCCCCAAACACGCTTTAACAGTGGTGGTTTCCAGTGATTCGGTGTATCATATCAACTGCAGCAGGAGTTTACTACACAAGTTCAACATGTCAAGTCAAGGTTTGCAGAGTTTCCAGTTCTTATTCCATGTACAAGTTTCCAGTAGATGTCATACAGTATCAAGAACCTGAGAGTGAGAAGTGACGAGTTCAAGTACCTCTCAACGGTGGATTTTCCTTTCTTCAGACTGTATGTGACCCATCATCTTGGCAGGAGGGCTGGGAATTTCCTTTTTTGAAGATAAGTGGTTGTTTTGTATGTGTAAACTGTACCACTTTATATGTTGACAAGCCTTCCTATGTTATGCATTACTCCTTCGTTTGAATGTTCTATGTTCCATATTTATGCGGGTTTGGTTAAGAGGAGTCTTTCGTTAGGATATATCCCAGTTTACCCAGGGCCTACGAAAGCGTTTTTTAGGATTAGTTGCAAGTTTCAATTGAGCGATAATTCCAGTTCAAGGCTATAAACCTTGCCGAGGTTCAGATCGCTAATTGTCTCTTACGACAATAAGTGTAATTAATAACATTATTTATAGTTGAAAAGATAATTGTACAAGGTCTTAAGCAAGGACTTGTCACCCACGAACTTGGGATAGAGAGAGTGTCTCCTGGATATTTTCATTACTTACATATCTTGTAAAGTACAGCAGAATATCTAGTTTGGATTATTTCATTACACAAGGGAAATCCCTTGGTATGACTACTGAGCAAGTAAAATAATTCGCACTTGTCGAATATGCCAAGGCGCAGAAGTCAGAAGAAAAAAAAACAGAAAATGGAGGCTGAAGATAGAAGATTGCAAATGCAGGCAGAAGAGAGAAAACTTCAGTTGGAAAATGAAAAACAGAAATTAGAGGCTGAAGATAGAAAAATTCAACAGCAAGTGGAAATGGAAACACAGAAATTGGAGGCTGAAAAACAGAAATTGGAGGCTGAAGATAGAAAAATTAGACAGCAAATGGAAATGGAAAAACAGAAATTAGAGGCTGAAGATAGAAAAATGCAAATGCAAATGCAAATGAAAGAAAAAAAGCTTCAGATGCAAGCTGAAGAAAACCAAAGACTACAAGAGGAAAGGATCTTATCTATGGAACTGGAGAAGATAAAGGTAGTGAATATTTGTAATACAAAAAATGAGACAAACAATCAAACAACTTCTAATAAGGCAAATACTATTTCTTATAAAATCAAATTGCCTGTTTTCACCTCTGCCTATGACGACATTTCATTCTAGCTGAATAGATTTGAACTTCCATGCCAATCTCATAAGATATACAAGTCGGAATATTGTGCACGACATATGGACATACTTAAGGGTGAAGCTGTGAACACTATAAGTATTTTGGAGGGCCCTGACAAGAATAACTATGATGTTGTCAGAGCGGTCTTGTTAAAAATTACCAACTGGATGAAGACGGTTATCGCCTACGCTTTAGGTCTCTATTGCCAGAGACAGGAAAAGATTTTTCAAACTTTATAGCAAATATTCGCCTTACGTTTTCACGTTGGGTGGAACTTTCAAAAACTGAACATACATACGAAGCCCTCGTGGATTTATTGCTTCGCGACAAAGTCATGTCGTCTGTAAACACTTCTTTTCTTTCTTTTTTACATGAGCGCAAACCTACAAACTTGAAAGATATGGAACAATACTGTCGCCAATACGTCACTGCACACCCAAATGTGACTGTTAGCCACTCTGAGGTCAGAGAAGGTTTACCCGTGGCTTCAGCAATACATTATGGTCCTAATTTGCGCAGTAGATCTCAAAGTGCGGATCGCAATTTTGGTAGGACAGATAATCATGATTTTGGACAGTACCAAGGGGGTCCATCACGTAGTAAGTCTCCTTCTTCAAGGAACTGGAGACAATTTAACGGTCCTCAACATTTTGGTTCCAACAATTATGGAAATTTTGGAAGGGGTAACTACAATAGAGATTATCATCCCTACAATAATTTTTCTCGGAGACAACAAAATCCATCGAACAGATATGTTGATCAAAGGGGAAATAGTTATCGCGACAATGCTAACTGGGGTTCAAATCAGAACAATAGTTTCAATAGAGCAAATAACAATGCTCCCAATAGAGATAATAGTCGCGATAGATCGCGATATGACGGTAGATCTCCAAATAATAGATCGCATCGCCATGCTAACTCTGTTCAACAAGAGCCCCAGTTTATTAATGATCAAGGTAACAATGATAAAAGTGTATCTAATGCTACTGCTTGCTCTGCTTTCGATTTCGAGAGAGCATCCGGAGTGCACAACTTTGTTCCAACCTACAGTTATAACTACCGTGAGTTGCGGTCATCCTCTCCCGACTACTCTTCGTGCCTTAGCTGCGCATGACGGAAGAGGGTCTCTTACTTTACATAAGCGATTTGTGAATAATAATCCAGTCTCAGTTCTCTTTGATTCTGGATGCACAACTGTTGGAATTAAGTAGTCTCTGACACATCCTTCCTGTGCCACTGGTGATGTAGGGAAATGTGTCACATTTGGTGGGACAATCGAAACTTTTCCGACTGCCATAGTACACATTCCTACACCATTTTTCACTGGTTATATACACGCATATATGCTCAGAGCGCCTATCGCCGACCTTACTGGGGGACAGATACATGGTATAAAGATATGTACGCCGTTACAAATTGCTGCTTGGGAACGGCAACATCACCTTACTGATACAACGCTAATGACTGTGCCAAAATCTGATCACCAAGTACATTCTGCTAACGCAATACATTCTGCTAATTTAGTGCAATCTTGCAGTGTTGATGATACGATTGTTCATCATGCTAATTTTAGTGCTTCTTGTAACCCAGTTCGACATACCTCAGTACGTCGTTATTTTAATTTTGACTCTTCTTTAACTACTATTATAGAAGAAGATCCTTCAGTTTTATCTGATACACACACTAATTTTATAGCTACGACTGAATCTACATCCAGTCACGTTGATTGCAACTTCTTTACTGCAATGACTAGCGTTTTCTTTGCCACATGTACGGACTTAGTTGTTAGTGCATATATGTACCTTATGAGTTTCTTAAGCTTTCTTGCTAGACCTGTTAGCTCGGTATCTTCGTCTTTTACGACTTTTTGTCGTACTTTCAGCTTTCCTTTTAAACTTCGACGTTGGTCCAAGTTTACTACTGTATGCTTTTACATCTTTATTGTATGTTTCTTGCTATTTTCTTTGCCCAGTACACAGGCTATGACTTCAGTTCAGCCTTTGAAACATACGCCTTTGTCAACTGCATTTCCTTTGTCTTGCGCAAAATCTCAGATTATCAGCCATCATGACACTCTTAGTCATCACTACCATCTTCCAGATTTGCTTATAGATTTCGGTATCACTTATATATCTGTGACTCTATTATACATTATCGCACACTGGTGGAACACTTTTACGACCCTGTTTAATTCAGGATTTTGGTTTAGTATGAGCTTCTTTCTCTGTTACCTTTTCGCGAGTAACGTAGGACGGTTTGATTAACATTGTACAGGCTCGGAAGTTTACACGGCCACATTTGATAGGTTAGAATTGAAATTAGCTGTTGTATTTCATAAAATCCTATCTTTACCAAACAGAGATTTTAATTTGTGTTTTTTTCACAGCGACGGCTTTGCGATAAGATTCAGAGCTGCTATATTGATTTATCGCTAGATTTGCTGTTCCAATGAAACCAGTCGGCAGTTTGACGCCACTCTAGAAGTTTTTGGTATCTTCGTGCTCATAGGATGTTCCAAGACTACTGGAGCTTTCCTGTCTATGTAACTTATTTAGGATAGTAGATAATATTGTATATTAGTATAGTATAGTTTTTTAGATAGTATTGTATTTGGATATGATATAACTTTTTTAAGATAGTATGTTGTTCATCTTTATGCACCATTTCATTACCATATTTTTTTAATATGACTTTGTTTTGATAATGCACCATTTCATTACCAAATTGTTCTTATATTGCTGTGTTTTTGATAGACGTTGAGCGGATGACAATTGTAATGATGCTATTATATTTACGTATCTGATCATTACGATACATTTGGGTATTGTACAATTTTTGTTTTAAAAAAATGAAGATAAGGAAAAGGTATTTTTTCTGGCATTGTGATGGTTTTTTTTCTTTGCCCAGCGCTTGATTGTGCGCTAGGGGTAACTATGTATAGCGATATTAGTACATTGAAAAAAATGTTTTTTCTGACATGGTGATGTATTTTTCCTTTGCCCAGCGCTTGATTGTGCGGTAGGGGTAACTACGCATAGCGATATTATTAATTGATGTCTATAATAAGTTCATCATTGGTACTTTATAAGTTTATTAACTTGGTTATCATGCACATTATGTTATTTTTAAATGAAACCTAGTTATTTGTCTTTTGGTATAAATATGCATTTTTATCTTATTGTTTACCATGATATATCATTGTCTGCTCATTCTTCTTGTACTTCATCTGGTCTTTTTACTTTTCACTTATGATGTCATAGCTAATCTATACTTGTTATACTTTATAATTCTTTTTTTTTTTTTTTCGTACGCCCGCTAATACTCGAGGCGAAATCTCAGGTTATTGTTAATGTCTAACCTGACATTGATTTTACGTGAGTATCTCTTTTCTTTGTATAGAGACAGGTGTCCCTCGCCATTCAGGCAAATACTCGCCGATTTCGGAGGTACCCATTAGAGCTGGGTCGGCTCAGGAGCCGCCAATCTCTGGTCGACAACACTCCTTCAAATGTCCTCGCCAGGTCTCGAGTTAATCCAGTCCAATTCCCGGTCGACGAAAAATCCTCAAATGCCGTCGCCCGGGTTTGATCCTGAATCACCCGGTCGCCAGAGCGGTGTTGTAACCACTACGCTAGCGCGGCTCCTATATTTCTTTGAGTTTGTTAATCTTCGTATGCTTATCTCATTATCTTTCTATACTTCATTTTCTTTACTTTACACTTACTTCTATCCCTCTTTTGTTCTTTTTTTTTAACATGACTTAACATAGTGTAATCCTTATGTGTAGATATTATGATTGCCTCGACCTCAATTGTTTTTAATTTTTTGTTCGATGTAATTTTTTTCAAAACAAAATAATTATCCCGGGGGTCGGTGTAGTCTGTTAAGTCATATTTTTATTAATGGAGTTAAGTGTTAAACACTTGTATGTACAGGTCGGACTTTGAACGCGCTAGTAAACACGCTCTGTGTGTTGAGAGATTTTTCTTAGTCGGGGAGCTGTATGCTGAGTAATTTTTGAACACAGATCTACTGACTAGCTGTTAGTTTGTTTTAAAAAAAAATATGATAGGAATCTGGTCGAATGTTCTATGGAATAGTTTTGGGGGGAAAGGCGGAGGAATTCTGCTCACATCTCAAGCTGCGAGTTCGCGCTTGAATGAATTGTACTGAGCTGTTTTGAGCAGCTGATTTTTCGTGACAGTACTTTGCTGGCAGAGCTTGAAAATGGACGTTTTACCATTTTTGCTAGTGTGATCCAGCATATATCCTTTTGGAAAAGGAATATTTGATAATTGGAGAATGCACGTAATTGTAGATATAGAGAGAATATATTCATGTTGATTCTAAGCCAGGGATATTACGGCTTACTTTATTATGTACTGTGCATTTAACTGAAGATAGAGAGAGAGTATATATTCATATTGATTCTAAGCCAGGGATATTACGGCTTACCTATTATGTACTGTGCATTTACCTGAAGATAGAGAGAGAGAGTATATATTCATATTGATTCTAAGCCAGGGATATTACCGCTTACCTATTATGTACTGTGCATTTAACTGAAGATAGAGAGAGTATATATTCATATTGATTCTAAGCCAGGGATATTACGCCTTACCTATTATGTACTGTGCATTTACCTGAAGATAGAGAGAGAGTATATATTCATATTGATTCTGAGCCAGGGATATTACGGCTTACTTACTTATGTACGGTAGATGCTGGTGAAGCTTGAGAGATTTTGTACCTGTTATTTAAAGCCTTGGATAACGGCTTGCTATAGAGGTTTATGCTGTATACGTATCTATTGAACTGTTGATGTGAAAAGTCGTCCCATGATGTCTGCGTGAGTCTATCGTTAAAAAACGTTGAAAATGGAAATCTAGTTGCACCACTTCCTGACTCCTGCGTGTTGCTGTAGTGCATGAGTGCAGTAGATGTGTAGCCACGAACCTATACACATTCGCGTATATATATGTACACATCTGTCGGCCACTCGTAGGCCCGACACATGCTGATTGCCTTCATCGGCGAAAGTTAATAATAACATTTATCTTCTTCTTGAACCCCCCATTATCACTTTATCCTACCATCTGAGTATTGAGTTTCCCGACACATACTTATGTGTTCCCATCTTTCTATTCAACCATCATATCTATCTCATAACTTTTACCCTCTCTGAGAATTAATCTTAATCCCAGTGGGTAAAAACTATCTTTACATTTGAAATGAATAGTTTTTTATTTAACTTTAGTTGAAAATGTTAACAACATATTTTGAATATGTTTACATCTACATCGATTGAAAAGGTTGTAAACTTTCATTACAGTTAGTGTGAATTTATTTTTTATTTACACTGGTTCAAAGGGTTGAAATTTTCATTACATTTAGAGTGAATATGTTTTACATTTACACTGGTTGAAAAGGTAGAAACTATCATTACATTTAGAGTGAATATGATTTTCATTTACACTGGTTGAAAAGGTTAATAATATAGCAAGTATGTACTTCATTTCGTTCATCATTCCCTTCCTGCTCCATATGGAACTTGAGACTACATATGCTTTTGGTTCTTTATAAGAAACTCGCAATAAAGCAGTCAAAAGCCCTGGCAGTGGTGGTTCATGAAATCATCATTCTATATTCTGAGGTTGACAGCCTCAAATGACTTGGACATCCAATAGCAATTTTCACATATTTATATTCACATGTCAATATATACATATTAGTTCACATGTTAATAATTCAAAATATAGAATTTAAAATGTACAACTTGCGCCAATCTTTAAGCTCACAGACTGCTGGCTGAGAGAAATAGTTTACGGCAGCTTTACCATGTCTTTTACACGTGGTCTGGGGTGTTGTTATTTTAGAAATAGGTTTCCACTTTTGACTTTGTGTTACAGTTTCCTCAGATTCCGGTTTTCCTCGTTAATAATGGTAGTGTTTCCTGGGCTCTTAAGTCCTCAAGAATTTCACACAAGTCCGGTCCGATCAATGAAATCTGCTACCACTCTTAACTCTAACAAGATCTGGTTGTCTTCTTGGTGGAATTTTCACAGTGCTTTAACCTGGCTAAAGTGTCAGGTTATATAGCCTGTCTTCCCCCGCATTTGCTTGTTACGATGTTAAGCAGGGCTCCAGTCGGAAGGGGTGTTGTGCCTTCATACCGAATGTCTGCCAATCGTTTCAAACATGCGTGTTCTGTGGGGTAATTCAAATTATTTCCACACGGAAATGTATGTGCATTAATGCAACGTTCATGTCTTCCAAATATGGAATGAAAACATCCGATCACTCTCTCGGCAATGTTTACAAATAACTTTTTACATGTGCCCAGACTATTACAACATTTCCGCTCTTGTATGTCCGACTGATTAGTGCGTGTCTGTATTCTGTCCACAGACGGGTAATTTATCGCCCGGTAACGTCTTAGGCAAACCCAATGCTCGGTCGCTGACCGGCACATCTGGGTTATTTCCTGTGCCTAATCGTAGCAAAGCCGAAAAGCGTAAACAAAACAGGACGAATTATCGCTGAAGGGAGTGTACGTGTTGAAGGCGATCTTCTCTGTTGTTCTGGAACATTCAATTTGACAACAATGTTCCATATAATGTCAATAAAGTGGTTATAAATTCTGGCCATGTTAGTTGAGTTCTTATATGGTTTCATTCAAGATTTTCATCGTGTCAATTGGTGTTGCTTTACGCGAATGCGGGGTGGGGTAGAAAAACGTGTGAGCAAACATTTGAAAGTTGCAATTATATTGAACTTGTAATTCCATTGACGTGAGAAGTCGGTTCATTGAGTCCATACATTTATTCACAGTGATACATACATGATGATCAATTCCAATAGGAGTAGAAAATAAGTCCATAGAAGTAATGCATAAATTAATCAATAGCATAGACTGCTGGTTATGTGTCAATGTCCGTTATGAGGATACAATGCAGTATTGTCGTCAGAACATCACAGCTATATGCACGAGCAGATAGACATGGCTACCTGCCGACAGTGAGACTGCGAGTCTGAATATATTCATACGAATTTGACGATTATTCTCATCCTTCTGAGGATTCTAGTTAAGTACTAACCTCCATATATTTCCTTCTCATATCGAGTTCTAGGACTGACCCTGGTCCATCAAAATTACACATAAAATGGCTATATCCTGCCATTAAATTGGAAGGTTAGAAAAAAACGCAGCTATTCAGCTTGGCGGTCAAGTAACAAAGGGTAGCGTTTCTTAGTTACCGACTGTGTCCTAAACAACGCTATACACGTCATAATCGATCGTGTATGAAGCGTTCAGTAATTGAAACATCTATCGCAATATATTAAATGTCTTAACCTTTACAATTGCACGTCTGGTAACCTTTAGCAGACGGCGTTAATATCATATACCGTAACAATTCCCTGTACACCGGGGGAAAAAAAATCGATAGATTTTTTTTCAATATCTATCCGACTTAACAATTTTTTCAAAAAAATTTAACACAATTGTGACATATGGCCGACGATGTTCTGAGTAGAACCGTGTTGCGGTCGTGTCAACTAACTATTTGTCATAGTCATCTAACATAAATCACATTATATATCAATATTATACATATTATTATATCAACTAAATAAATGTCCAATGTTAATAGTGAATGATAAAATTAAATTAAAGTAAGGTCTGTCGTATTAGTATGTCATATAGGAATTAATTTGACTAATTAAAATTAAATTAATTAATTAAACTAAGAGTTAAATTATTAAGGTTCTAATGTAACGCGATGTTATGAGAGAAGAAAAAGACAAAATAAGTGAGAAGAAATAGAAAGAAATTCGAATATAAGTTTTAACTTAATTGTGTGTGTTAAGTGTTAGTGAATAATAACTATCTAATTTAACTAACTAAATAATGTATAGGTACATTAAAAAAAAATTATTAATCTAATACTTGTGTGAGATTTATTTTCTCTTTTCATAATTTCTTCTTTTTTATATTTCGTTCTCTTTTTTGTTCTTTCATTTCATTTTTTTCTCACATTTCATTTTATTGATAATAATTCAATTAAGAAGTTAAGTTAACTAATTAATTAGTATAGGATATGATGATCCATCCGTAGTCTTGATCCTGATGAATTCTTTTAGGCAAAAATGTTCAAACGTTTACGTTGGAAAGAAATGTCATTTATCCTAGCATCCAAGAATTAAGAGCACCTAGGATAATAAGTTCGACTTGTCGTCAGATATTGTTCCATGATTGTTCAATGATATTCGTATATCGTGTATGGACATTAGACGAAGTTCGAATGTAAGTATATATACCTTGATTGTCTTGTAGTTCAATTCTGTGATGCATATAGTATATATAAAGTTTAAATTGAAGGCAAGGTTAGTTCCCTTATAGTTGATACTTCGTTCAATCCAATGTAGTTCTGATTGATGTAGTTTAAGAGTGTCAATGTTGATTATTCGTCGTCAATAGGATTACGTGACAATGCATCTGCCACACAATTTTCAGTGCCAGGAATATGTTCAATGGAGAACTCGAATGGCTGTAGGATGATTGAATATCTGGCAAGTTTCTGGCTTGCATGATTAGAGCGACGCAAGGATGCTACAGCACGTTGGTCCGTCTGTATGGTGAAGGGAGCACCGAGCAAGAATTTTTCAAGCTTCGTTATTGCCCAGATCACAGATAAAAGTTCCTTGTCGACTGTTGAATAATTTGTTTCTGCCGGCTTCAGCTTTCTTGAAATGTATAACGTAGGATGTAGAATGCCATCATGGTTCTGGAGCAGGCATGCACCAATGCCGTAGTTACTAGCATCTGTTCGTAAGAAAAATCTTTTGGAAGCATCGGGAAGTCTTAAAATTGGTTCATGCGAGAACAAATTTATAATTTTGTTGAAAGTTTCATTGCATGTACCAGTCCATGTCACCTTCACCGGCATATCTTTTTTTAACAATGAAGACAATACAGCCGTGATGGATGACAAGTTTGGTATGAATCTACTGTAATATTGAACAAGTCCTAACAAACTCCTGACCTGTTTCTTCGTCTGAGGAACTGCTATGTTTAGAATTTTGGAGACTGTACTAGGTAACGTTCGGATATATCCCGATCCAATGATATGTCCCAAAAAGGTTATCTCATTACACGCGATTTGCACCTTTGTAGGTTTAGCAGTTAGATGATAATTCCTTAGAGTGTCAAAAACATATCTAAGTCCCGAAACATGTTCCTCAAACGACGAACTAAACAAGCATATGTCGTCAATATATGTAATAACGTCTGGTCTACCTGATAAAATTTGTCGCATCAGGCGAATGAAGGTAGCTGGCGCATTAACAAGCCCAAAAGGCATCACATTCCACTGGTATAGACCTTGTGGAGTGGAAAATGCGGTGTAGTACTTAGCCTTTTCGGTCAGTGGTATCTGCCAATAACCTTTAGTTAAGTCTATCTTACTAAATATAGTTGCGTTGGATAGACGTGGTAGTAAGTCGTCGATAAGTGGATGTGGTTCGCTGTCAACTATAGTCTTAGCATTTAATTTTCTATAATCAACACATAGTCTAATGTTATTGTCCTTCTTCCGGACAATCACTAATGGAGAAGAGAATGGCGAATTACTAGTCTCAATGATTCCCAGAGAAAACATCTGTTCAAGTTCCTTAGTAGTTTTAGCAAGGAAATGTAAAGGAACAGAATAGGGATGTGCACGAATAGGTGTATCATCATTGAGAGTAATGTCATGACTGATAGCCGATGTGCGACCCGGGACGTCGGTCAACACATCTGGATAAGATTGTAATAGATTAGCAATCTGTAGACGCTGTTGCGGTGTAACCGTTGAAGAGATGGTTACATCCCGCCAAGATTCAGTAGGTTGAACTACTGGTACAGGTAACGGTAACTGTACCTCAGGAAAAGAAGATTCTTCTTCCTGGATGACAGATAAGTTAGAATAATGACAAGTGGATACTGTGTTGTCATCTAGTTCATGAAAAATTGACTGTAAGTGTTCAGGACGTGTATGAAATTGCTTGAGCATGTTAATATGAAATATCTTTTTGTGTCCCTTGATATCTAAGACGTATAAGAATAAATGACCAATAAGGAAAAGAAATGATGACTGACTAGAGCTGAGTCATCAAGAAATAAGACAAAAGGGTGAGCGTACACCATTATCTGCGTGGCGCAGAATCAGGTACTAATTGTAACTTTAGATAACGGTGATGAAAATAAACACCATTATCACGCTCGATTACCCAACGAGCGTCCCGATTGTTGCGAAATGTAACCATCGCCTGTCTATTCTGCCCATTGCATGATGGCAGAAGGCGAACAAACTTAACGTTTGCTGTATAATCAAAAAAATTTCTAAGTGCCTGCCAGGTAGTATCCTGCGGCAGATTTCGCACTAACACTGTGCGAGAATACGCACTTTTCCCAATATATGTAGTATCATTGTCACGAAATAGTGGACAATGATGATATGTATTCTTTGTCAAAGAATTAACCTTCCTTTTCAACACCGACATTGTCTTTCTGTTGGATGTCGTATCATCCTGACTGGACTGAGGATGATACCTATCATCACCAAAGGTATTAAGTTTCCTACATGTCGTAGACATGTCCTTGCTGGGCAAAGTAAAAACTTTTTCATTATGATTATTTGTGTTAACTTTATGTTTCCTTTTAAGTCCAGCATTATTATTTAACCTCTTATTCTTCCTCATAATGCTTTTATCAATGTTGACAACGTCAACAGTTTTATTAGGATCAGTTATATCCTTAGTATGTTGTCCAATAGATCTATCATCTTCATCAATTTCCAGGATAGTACTGAGAGTGAAGTTGGAAACTGCTGTGCCACATGTATTTATGTTGTTGGCACGAAGTGTAGCCATATGAACAACAGCGTTAGCGTTGCTAAAAGAATGCAAATTTTTTTTTTCCCAATCATTAATTTCCTGTGGGGAACAATCCTTACTACCATGGATGCGTCCCAACATCAGGTCTGCAATTGGATTCTGAAGCATGCATACTTTTACGTTCCCTGTGAAAAAAGGAGTGTTAACATGAATAATAGCTGTGGGGTAAAACTCTATTGTTCCACCAAAAGTCATGCAACGGACATATTCCCCCGTTGCACAGCTAGGATGTACCAGCGACTGTCGTACACCAATCGTTGTGGATCCCGAATCCCTCAACACTGAGACGACGGATCCATTAACTAATCCCCTGTTAAAAATTAGTAGGCCTGTTCCATCGTTGACTGCAAGACCTACCTCTGGTGTAATATGTCCGCAGTTAAGCACTGTTTCTTTCGCCTTCTGAAAAATAAGATTGCATTGCTGGCAACTATTTGCCACATTATAATTAATAGCAAAACATGCAGCAGAAGACTGTGTTGTATTATTGTCAAGTGGGACCTGAGCTATAGGGGTAGTATTATTTGTAACTGCCGCCCTTGTATTATGGTTGTAATGAGATGATCCCCGAGAATGAGATCGATTCCGAGTATAATTGTTAAAATTATCTCGTCGCACTCTATAGTAACTATTATCTCGATGTCTCGAGCCATGATTATTACCATTCCAGTTGTTATTATTATTGGGAGTATGTGATCGATTATAATGAGTGTTATGTTGACCATTGTGGTAGTTTGTTTGAGGTGAATAATTTCTATCTCGTGATCTACCTCTGTTGAACTCATTTTTATTGTTGAAATCATTATTATGTCCCTTCTGAAAGTTAACATTGTGATTTCTTTGGAACCTGCTTCTGTCTACACTGTGATGTCTTTGTTTGTTATTGTGATTGTAGGCCATATTAGACGCCACAGGTAGAGGTTCTCTTAATGAGGAGTTAGAAATGGTTGCATTCGGGTGTGCCGAACAGTAGTTTAAAGAAATTTTTTCTAACTCGTCCATGGTACCTGGTTTACGCTCCTGCAAATATGCAAAAAATGGCTGGCTAACTGAAGATAATACCTTATCCCGCAGTAGTAAATCAACTAATTTGTCGTATGATTTGTTGACTTCTGCCAGTTCAACCCATCTATTAAATGTATTGCGTATATTCGCAATGAATCCTGCAAAATCCTTTGGAGATTCAGGTAAAATTCCCTTAAATTTCAACCTACAGTGTTCCTCGTCCAGGTGAAACCTTCGTAAAAGCAAGGACTTAATAGCACCGTAGTTATTTGCTATTGATGGGTCAGCATTTTGAGAAGCTGTCAATGGTTCTCCAACCAAGAATTCATTTAACTTGAGTACCCATGACTCTTCAGGCAAATGGTTAGATTTGCAAGTCTGTTCAAAACGTGCCAGGAACGATGAAAGGTCGTCGACGTTCAAGTTGAAAATGGGTAATTTAAAGTTGTAGAAATGTTTAGGTTGGCTGGATGATGATCCATTTTGTGCGTTATTATTCTGGTTTGCATCAGCATTTTGTGCTTGTAATCTTGCTGTCTCCAATTTAATACGCGCCAATTCCATTTCTTGTTGTAAAATAATTTCCTCTCGTTTCAATTTATTCTCTTCTTCCTGTTTGGCGATTGTTCTTTGCTCTTCTCTTTCACGTTGAGCAATCTCTCTCAGTCTATTTTCCTTGTCAATTTTCATCTCAAGCTTCATCTCACGTTCTGCTTCTTCTCTTTCTTTAATGCAGCTTTTTTCTCTTCTTCTTTTCTTTCATATTTTTTCCAGTTCTGATTCAGCAAACTGACGAAGTTCTTGAGATTTATAACCATATTCACGACCAATTTTAACGAAATGGTCTATAGTAAGCATTTTGACTTTTATCTGTAAGTAATTATTGATAATTACTGATTAAAATAGTCAATAGTAGCTTCAGAGTAATTATTATACTTACTCAACTTAGAAATATTCAATATAAGTAATCACAATAGTACTGAACTTAATGTCTAAGTTCAACTAATAGACAATATTTTGTAACAATATTGTATCTAAATAATACTATATCATAAATAGTTATGATATCTGTTAAATATAATGTAATTATATCACACAATTAATCTCAATATCCAATAATGTTGGGTATAATTCCTAGTAATTATTATTGTTCAATGTACTAAGTCACTCTCTTAGTACCAGAAAAGTATATTAAATAATATACAATGGGTCTATTACCTCAAAGGTAGCTATAAGATTATTTTATTTTGTCAATATATATATTATATTATTATGCCCTAGGCATCTATTATAAATTGTAGTGCTACTTTCTTGGACTATCACTGCATAATTATGCAATGTCCCATATTAACCTTAATTATCAGAAAAAATTAATTAAATTAAATTACAAGTGTATTATTGCATATAATATCATATTATTAATGTAGTATTAATATATATTATGAGGATAAACAAAACAATGATGCAACTAAGGGGTACAAACAATGTTAAGACGCAAACAAGACATTTTCACAATTAAAAATGAATTTATGAACTAAATAAAACAAGCGGAAATGTCACAGACCAAATGAAGGGTCAAGGTCTGACCCGAGGTCAACTGAATATTCAAAGTACACACAAAAAAAAATGACTGCGAAAAATGATGACGTCACAGGACTCATAACGGACGAAAATTTAACAATCATAAAATAAATGATAGTCAGAGGAGACTGGACGAATAGTAACGAACATGGTACAGAACTCAATAAAATTATTAACTGAGTACGAATAAAATACACCAGTTATCTACTAAACGGTACAGCTAACGCAAATCGTCAAACGATAGCAGATTTGGACAACAAGTCCAATGTCAAACCTCAATGGGGTTTCCAAAGGTGCAATCGTTTGACTGCCCTAAGAAACGACCGAAATCAATTCAGGCATCGTGAGAGCCGCAGAATTTAATTTCAGTTCATCCTCCCTACCTCCCACGAATTAACAACAAATACATACGATGGAAAACAAATTTAACATATATACATGAAAATACATAGACATGCCTGATCAAAGCAAAATGGACTCAGCACTGTTATTTATCGACCGACAAAGGTCACACTTAAATGACTTATCTTTTGTGCTCAGTTCGGACTCCTGTCGATGACGGTATGCACCAACGGTGTAGAAGTATGTCTGACTGTTTGCTCTTGATGCATATACAGGGTTTATTCGTTGACTTTGTTATTTTTTTCCTCCGTAGAAACTAGGCTTGCTGCTGTCAACTTGTATGGCATGTACACGAACTTTGGTGACGTCACGTTGTTAGGGATTATACTGAGTACTGCGTCATAGGTCATAATTCAGCACATCATGTGATCGTCCTTCAAATGTAAACAATTGTTAATTTCCGAATTTTTTTTTTTCGATCCCCAATCAATGGACACCATCTGTTGAAGGCGATCTTCTCTGTTGTTCTGGAACATTCAATTTGACAACAATGTTCCATATAATGTCAATAAAGTGGTTATAAATTCTGGCCATGTTAGTTGAGTTCTTATATGGTTTCATTCAAGATTTTCATCGTGTCAATTGGTGTTGCTTTACGCGAATGCGGGGTGGGGTAGAAAAAACGTGTGAGCAAACATTTGAAAGTTGCAATTATATTGAACTTGTAATTCCATTGACGTGATAAGTCGGTTCATTGAGTCCATACATTTATTCACAGTGATACATACATGATGATCAATTCCAATAGGAGTAGAAAATAAGTCCATAGAAGTAATGCATAAATTAATCAATAGCATAGACTGCTGGTTATGTGTCAATGTCCGTTATGAGGATACAATGCAGTATTGTCGTCAGAACATCACAGCTATATGCACGAGCAGATAGACATGGCTACCTGCCGACAGTGAGACTGCGAGTCTGAAATATATTCATACGAATTTGACGATTATTCTCATCCTTCTGAGGATTCTAGTTAAGTACTAACCTCCATATATTTCCTTCTCATATCGAGTTCTAGGACTGACCCTGGTCCATCAAAATTACACATAAAATGGCTATATCCTGCCATTAAATTGGAAGGTTAGAAAAAAACGCAGCTATTCAGCTTGGCGGTCAAGTAACAAAGGGTAGCGTTTCTTAGTTACCGACTGTGTCCTAAACAACGCTATACACGTCATAATCGATCGTGTATGAAGCGTTCAGTAATTGAAACATCTATCGCAATATATTAAATGTCTTAACCTTTACAATTGCACGTCTGGTAACCTTTAGCAGACGGCGTTAATATCATATACCGTAACAGTACGATGATATCAAAATACCAAATATCTGCTTGATAGCAGAAAAAAGGGCGACCACGCAAATTTACACTCATAAAAATGTAACTAAATACTGCCGGAGAGGAAGAGAGATCGATGCAATCATTTTGTGACAAATGACTTGATGCTGCGTAGAGGGCGAACAAGAAAATGATGTAAACTGGCAGATTGTAACACGTGTCTGTTTTGAGTTCTGTGCTCACACAACAACACACATCTGTAACTTTTCTTCAACTAGTTGTGTCGTTATTATAAAAAGTTAAAGATAGCCCCAGAACCGTTAATTCCGTAAGAGAGTGAAATGTTAGAGACTTCACAACAATACGTCCAGCTTTTTTATTAGGTGAAGTGACCAGTTTCCTATCCTCGCTGCATTTTGCATGTCCTAAGTCATGAGGAGAGTTAAGTACCCATTTACAGCTGTCAGTATTCTACTTCTCCATAAATGTTAGTAGTACTTTTGTGTTGCTCTTATTATGTTCATCATCATCATCAGCTGTCACCTCCATAACGTAGGTCGGCTGGATCTCCAACATCTTCTATCTCTTGTCTTGATGGTACACTTGTTAAAACTCTTTCCTGGCCATCTCTTGATAATATCTTCCCACTTCTTTCTTAATGTTATCTTTGCGATGTTAAGATGTTTTAAAACAACAGAATTTTATTTACTGTTGGCATTGCTTTCCAATTTTCATAAAAAGCTGGCCATTCCGATGAAGGTGTTTCCTCCAATGTAATTCTCATTATTATCTGTTTGATCCTTAAGGAGCATGGAACGACTATTACAGTTGGTCTTCTTGTGGGGAAGCGTGGGTCAAGCATTCCTATTCTCTTGCATCAGTGGTTTCTGAAGCAATTTGGTTTGCATTATGAGGTTGCTAGCCCCATGCACTACACCATATTGGTGGCCTGAAACGATACGAGGGAGTAGTTGTTCAATTCTGTGTCTCTTCGGAGACCACCGGAAAAGTATCATTCTCACTGCCATTTTTCATATTTTCAAATCTCAGTGTTTTCTGTAGATCTGTACTGTAGGCACATACTACTGAACTTTCGTCCTATTTCACCAGTCTGGGCAGATATTAAATGACTTTCGCCCTGTTTCACTAGTCTGGCAGATATTGCTGAACTATTGTCCTGTTTCACCAATCTGGACAGATTTTGCTGAATTATCGTCCTAATTCACCAGTCTGGCCAGATATTGCTGAACTATTGTCCTAATTCACCAGTCTGGGCAGATATTGCTGAACTATTGTCCTAATTCACCAGTCTGGGCAGATATTGCTGAACTATTGTTCTAATTCACTGTGGTAAAGTGGGATGTTATAAGTATTTATAGGGGACTTAGTGTACTGACTGAGATCAGCTGTGAAGGTATCTATATATAATAAGAGTAGTGTATTATAGATAACCTTACTTGCTACCACATATTTTTACCTCAGTCAGAATTATTCTGGAATATTGTGATGACTACGTTATATGTCTAGGGTATGTATATGATGAAGTGTAAGTCACAACAACAACAGACAGATAAACAATTTAATTTATTCCACCACACTTGACAACACTGTGACACTCACATACATATAACACTCTATGAGAATATCTTAAATGAGTCACTGATAACTTTTCAAATATCAATATGTATTCAGTGCTGTCATTAATGTATATGTGTCCTGATTCAAATACAAAGTGAACCAGGAATCACAATCAATTTTAATTACAAGTTATATGTACAGAATTTATCAATATGAATCTTGTAGTGACATATTTTATTAATATTATCCTATGTGTGTCAGTTGTGTAGTAGTAATATGAGGAATACTGGTTTTTTTTTTTTTTTTTTTTTTCAAGCTCTGTTGGTATTTGTCATCATGACTTCAATAGTTTGTTTCTGTTGGAACTAGTATTAGAGATGTTCTCAGTTCCTGGCATTAAAACAATTAATTTCCCCTCTTAATTTGATTTTACAATGTCAGTTTAAGCTGGGGGTACATAGTGTTGAGCTCAGCTGGCCACATCAGCTTATCTTTCATGATGGCGGCAGGAAAAGACTCCTCTGCTCGATTACTTCAATGAGTTCTGGAGCCACCTCACTGTTTGCTATAAGGACCAAGGAGTATGCTGTCCGCCTCTGGATTCAGCAAAGCTCTGTCCAAGTGCTGCTCAATAACTTTAAGACCACGGTCCCTGAAACAAGAAGGTTGTACCTCCTACTTCAGAACTAATTTATACTCTAGCTCTACACTGAGCACAATACATAACAAACCTGAGTTCAGAGCGTTAGGCCAACTGTCAGCTTCATCTGAATTACTTTACACCAGTATATTCCTCCTTAATTGTCACTACGCCTCTGCAATTCCAGCATTATTTCTTTCTAGTCAATAATCTAGATGTCAGTGTACTGCTTGGCAATTCCATGTAGTTTTACTTTCCACCGACACCTTCTGTTCAGGCTGGAGCACTATAGGCTTTACCTCATGTTCGCTACTGAACCACACATATATACAGACATAAGTATCAATTTACATTCAATTTTCATTTAAAAAGATATCAAATATTTCAAACCTACCACAATTCATGGAAATAATACACAGTGACGTTGAATGGCAATGAATATAGCACAACTCCGATCTGCCGATGTCCCAGGCTTTATTTTAGGAAAAAATATACACTGGTGCTCAACGCACTGTTTCTTAGTAGGTTTATTACAAGATGTGGCCCTGAACAGACGCCCTGAATTGAGTATATTCGCAGCTCTAACCAATCAGGCCATGTTTACCCAATCGTTTGAAAAAAAGTACTTCTACTCCCGTTTCCCCTGACAACGAAAGATAGTATTTATAGTCCGACTAATCGTGTTTAGCCTTACATTTGTTGCGCTCCAATCAAATAGGAGTTAACATGGAGACTCATTTCCCGTACAATGGTGGCCTAAAATTCTGCCACTGAGCGATTCTGATTTTGGTGTTGTCTGACACCCTCACTATTTTATTTTGGCTATAATTTGGTAATTCTTAGACTATTTGCGTAACGTTTAACATATTATTTGTCAGCAAGTCCTAAGGAACCCAAATATACAAATTTAATGGAGCCAATATGCATTTTCCACTAGGATAGTCGCGCTGTTACCACTTCCTCACTTCCAAACTTTAGGGTGTCTGGGTACTGTCATGTTTTCAAACGTAAACCAGTATAATGTCATAATTCCCAATAAGCGTTTCTCAGGATTTTAAAACCTAACTCTGGTATGGGTAGTGTTTTTATCACTGTCGATTTGAAAAAAAGCTAGTGCTTGTGGCCTTACACGCGTGATGGTAGTAATTGTGTATCGCGCGACTCGTGTTAGTATTGCCTGTGCCTGCTTTCTGCCTCTCCCTTCTTTCTATCTTTAGTCCATCTGTCTTTTGTTTTTGGTAACATAGTGTAGAAAAAGACATGAATGGAATTTTAATTCTAGGTCAACTTGCGTATTTCAAGGTTTTTCTTAGAAATGGAGTACACTTTTTAGTGTGTTTGGGAA
The DNA here is from genome assembly GCA_024509875.1 of Oreohelix idahoensis. NCBI lineage: Eukaryota > Metazoa > Mollusca > Gastropoda > Stylommatophora > Oreohelicidae > Oreohelix > Oreohelix idahoensis. Next base: position 1,097,997 of record JAMPIV010001486.1, read on the forward strand.
ACGCGTGTATACTGCAGAAGGCTTTACTATCAACGTGAAACGTTACAATTTGCAGACGAAGTGGAAAACAAGGGGGATTTCGAGTACAGTCATTGTGACAGCACTGTTCTTTACCATTCTTCTTTCCTTTTATTAAATTTATTTGTTAGACCTTATATTGTCCTTTTAATTTATATATGTGGATGTAGAATTTCACGACAAATCCTCCCCCTCTTAAAACAGACGTTATATGTCAGTCTATAATTCTATATACACATAGAAAAATTTCTTATTATTCCTGGGGTTTTGGGTGATTCTCATCACACGGATGGCGGCTTAAAAAATCCGCTCCCAAATTTGTTTTTCCACTTATATACTCTATGCTGAACTCAAATGGCTGCATCAATAAAGACCAACGGAGTAATCTAGAATTCTCATGTCTAGCCTGTGCTAGAAACAATAAAGGTTTGTGATCCGTTTGCAACTTAAATGCCTTCCCATACAGATAAATATTGAATTTCTTTATCGCCCATATTACTGCAAGACATTCTTTTTCGCTAGTTGAGTAATTGGTTTCAGCTTTATTCAACTTTCTGCTAGCATATGCCACTGGGCTTAATTCCCCATCCAATGCATCTGATTTCTGTAGTAGAGTTGCACCTAACCCAATATTACTGGCATCCGTCCTTACTATGAATTCTTGACTTAAGTCAGGTAATTTCAAAATAGGTTTGCTTGTGAGCTTTTCCTTCAATTCTTGGTAAGCCATTTCACATTGTGGTGTCCATGTAATTCGATCTGGGTTTCCTTTACGTGTCAAATCAGTTAGCGGTGCACATATGGAATTAAAGTTTTTGATATACTTCTGGTAGAAACCACATAATGAGACAAAGGATCTCACGTCCTTCTTGGTTTGTGGTCTCGGGGCTTTCTTTAGTTTCTCTAAATTCTTTGGGTCAGGGGTCATGTTTCCCTGATAAACTGTGTGCCCCAAGAATTCCAATTCTTTACATCCAACGCAACATTTGGTTGGTCGGGCTGTTAAATTCGCTTCCCTAAGTCGATTAAACAGCATGTTCAGAGAGTCAATGTGTTCCTCAAATGTTTCTGTTGCTATAAGGATATCATCCATAAAATTTGTGATGCATGGGTTATTCAGAGGGTCCAATAATTTTCTCATCATTCTAGAGAAGACACTAGGCGCATTCTTCAATCCAAATGGCAATCTATTAAACTCATAGTGTCCTTCTGAGGTACTAAAAGCTAGGTATGGTCTAACCTCAGGCTTTACTGGAATCTGATAGTATCCTTTACTCAGATCCACTTTTGAGAAATATTTAGCTTTATTTAGCCTGGCAAACAACTGATTTGTATCCGGCAATGGATCCACCTGTCCTTCTGTAATAGCATTCAGTCTCCTGTAATCTATACAGAGTCTATGTTCTCCAGAGGGCTTCCTTAAGAGTACAACACCGGAACTATACGAGGATTCACTGTGTGAAATAATTCCTTCCTTCAACAAATAGTCAATCTCTTCCTTCAAAGCTTTCTCCTTAGCAAACGGAATCGAATATGGTTTCATACAGACAGGTGTGGGGTCTATCAGTTTCATATCATATTCCAATAGGTTTGTATGCCCAGGTCGGTCTGTTAACACCTCTGTATGAGTATCTAGAACCTGTTGCACTCTCTCTTTCTGAGTTTTCGTTAAATGTGTACTGATTTTCACCTGTGCCGCTGTCTCACAGGGGTGTAATGGATATTCAAATGATGAAAGTGGTTCCTTTTTCATCTCCATGGCAATGGACAAGGTCAACAAGTGTGTCTCTTCCTGATGTTCTCTTTCCAAATATTTCTTCAGGAGATTCACATGATAGATTTTTTCTTTCCCCTTCTTATCTATCTTATAATTGGTTCTAGACACCTTCTCTAGAACTGTATATGGACCCTGCCATCCAATTTGTAACTTATTCTGACTACCAGGTAGAAGAAGCAGTACCTTCTCTCCCACAGCCAAATTTCTGTCTTTCGCCTTCCTGTTATAATAGGCAGCATGTTTCTTCCTGGCTTGTTTCAAATTTTCATTGGCAAGTTTCCAGCCAGTTTTTAAACGAGTGGTCAGCTCATTCACATATTGGTATGAAGATGTAATATTTTCCTCTGCCTTTTCATCCGTCCACGTTCTTAACAGCGCTTCAAGTGGACCTTTTATTGGCCTTCCAAACAATAATGTTGCCGGGGCCATGCCGGTTGAACTATGGGGTACCTCCCGATAAGCAAAGAGGGCGGCGTGCAGGTACTGGTCCCATGTATCTGGTTTTTCGTGTGCCAACTTTCTCAGGATCGACATCAACGTGCCGTTAAATCTTTCCACTTGGCCGTTCCCTTGGGGGTGGTACACACTACAATGGAAGTGTTTGGCCTGGAAGATCCTGAAAACTTCTTCAGTTAGTTTCCCCTTGAACTGAGAGCCATTATCAGTCAAGATTTGATTGGGAAAGCCTAACCTTGTGAAAATTGTGAGCAATGCCTCTGCCACATGTTTAGAATCAATCGATGACAGGGCTACTGCCTCTCCCCACATAGAACAAGTGTCCACCAGAGTCAGAATGTAGCTGTTCCTTCTCTTGGTTCGGGTGAGAGGTCCCACAAGATCCACGGCAACTCTCTCAAAGGGTGTTCCCACTATGGGCATTTCCCCTAGAGTTGCTGGTGCAGTCCAATGTTTAGGTGCTACTCGTTGGCACTCTGGACAGGATTTTACATATCGTTTGATATCTTCAGTTATTCCTGGCCAGAAATAGTGACAAGCTATACGCTGTCCGGTTGCGCTGATCCCCATATGACCACTGAAGGGAATCGCATGCCCTAGTTCCAACACTTTAGTCCTATATGAAGTGGGAAGGACCAGCTGTCCGTGACCATTGGATTCAGATCCAGCCTTCCTATATATCAGCTTGTTCTTCATATAAAACTCTCCCTTGCCTGGAGGTGTATGAGATTTGGGCAACTTCTTGAAACACGGCTTGAGTGTTTTGTCTTCAGCCTGTGCCTTCCTCATCTCATCTGGATGAGTATTTATTGGATTATCCTCCTCCTTTTTAGACTGTGATCTGGTCTGCACTGTTGCCAATATCACAGGTCTCTTGGGATTCCCCAAGAAGACATATCTACACCCCAATATCAGAGGGTAGATTGGCTCATTTATCACTGCTGCTTTTATGATTCCTTCCACATATCGCGTTTTCACTTTTATTCGGGCGACGGGAAGTGTCATGGTAGCTACATCCTTGGTTGCAGTTTGAATCTCCACTGTTTCTGTGGTGTATTGATCGGCCTGCACCAGGTGAGAACTCACAACGGAATCGTAATCTAAACCGGTATCATATAAACACCTTATAGTGACACCATTACAGATGACATCTTCACACACTGGGGGGTGGTATGGTTCCTGTAGTTCTTCAGGTTTGACCTTCTTTTCCTTTTTCCCCGATGTCATAGCAGCACAATGAGGAGGTTTCCTTCTACAATGGTCAGTGTCATGATTGTTCATCTTACAATTTTTACACCACCTTTTTCCTTGGTTGAAAGATTTTCTTTCATCATATTTCCTTTCATCGAATTGTGGGGTTTTATTTTTATTTTCATACCGTGGCCTATCAAATTGGTGCTTACCTTTGTTTTGATCCCTAGGATCAAATTTATTAAAGTTCTGTGGTGTCCTAAAATTATCCACCTGTTTCTTTTTATTACCTGTTACCTCTGCTTGAGCTGCTTGATACCTTTCAGCAACATTTAGCAACTCACCCAGCCTCTCTGCACCTTGTCCATGAGAAACTTTCTCAGGTCTGGAGCCATGGACTCTCTTAATTGCTCTATAAGGACCATTTCCTTAAGATCTTGGGTTTTCCCCAGAGAAGTCCATTTCTCCAAGTATGTCTCTATTCGTGCAGAGAACTGGTGATAGGTTTCACCTGACAGTAGTTTAGCATTCCTAAATTTTTTTCTATAAAATTCTGCATTCTTTTCATATCTTAACAAAAGAGCCTGCTTTAGCATGTCATAATTTTCCTGATCACCTCTGCTCATTTTAGCAAAAACTTCATAAGCTGCCCCACGAAGTCCCTGAGATAACTTTAAGCTCCACCTTTCTCTCTCTAACCCATACGTGGTAGCTAATAGTTCGTACCTATTTAGATAGCTCTCAATATCATCGTCTTTCTCAACGAAATGATCTAAATGAAAATTCATAGCTGAGGTTGAGGCTCCTTGGCTAGCAGTGGCATCAGAGGTAAAGGGACTGGCACCATTTTCAGGAGCATGGCCTTGAAACTCAAACTCCCTTAGTCGTAACTCATGTTCCCTTTGTAATCTCTTCTCCTCCTTTTCTGCTTCCCTCTCTGCAGTCAATCTTCTTTCTTCTGCTTCCCTTTCTGCAGCTAATTTCTTCTCTTCCCTTTCTGCAGCTAATTTCTTCTCTTCCCTTTCTGCAGCCTGTCTTCTTTCCTCGGCTTCCAATGCTTTAGCCTCTTTGTCAGCCTCAATCTGCAACCTCTTACCCTCAGCCTCAATCTGCAACCTCTTAGCCTCAGCCTCAACCTGCAACCTCTTAATTTCTTTTTCAGCCTCTAATTTTCTTTCGGCCTCTTTTTCTAATCTTCTTTCTTCCCGTTCAATATATTTGTCACATTCAGCAGTGACATAAGCAATCATAATTTGCCCGTCCATTCCTAACTCTTTCGCAGTCTGTACAGCAGCAGATCGAAATTTTGCCAGGTCGGCCATTGTCTAACAGATAAATGTCTAAAATTTTTAACTAAACAATTTTATCTATGACTAATTAACTCAGGACAACACAGGCACTGTGAGCTCAACCTTATTTATTTTCACCCAAGGATACCTTTTAATTCTTATTATTCCCAATATTTTTAATAGGGAAAGATTCAAAATCCCGAGAGCGAGACCCCAATATATGTGGTAAAGTGGGATGTTATAAGTATTTATAGGGGACTTAGTGTACTGACTGAGAACAGCTGTGAAGGTATCTATATCTAATAAGAGTAGTGTATTATAGATAACCTTACTTGCTACCACATATTTTTACCTCAGTCAGAATTATTCTGGAATATTGTGATGACTACGTTATATGTCTAGGGTATGTATATGATGAAGTGTAAGTCACAACAACAACAGACAGATAAACAATTTAATTTATTCCACCACACTTGACAACACTGTGACACTCACATACATATAACACTCTATGAGAATATCTTAAATGAGTCACTGATAACTTTTCAAATATCAATATGTATTCAGTGCTGTCATTAATGTATATGTGTCCTGATTCAAATACAAAGTGAACCAGGAATCACAATCAATTTTAATTACAAGTTATATGTACAGAATTTATCAATATGAATCTTGTAGTGACATATTTTATTAATATTATCCTATGTGTGTCAGTTGTGTAGTAGTAATATGAGGAATACTGGTTTTTTTTTTTTTTTTTTTTTCAAGCTCTGTTGGTATTTGTCATCATGACTTCAATAGTTTGTTTCTGTTGGAACTAGTATTAGAGATGTTCTCAGTTCCTGGCATTAAAACAATTAATTTCCCCTCTTAATTTGATTTTACAATGTCAGTTTAAGCTGGGGGTACATAGTGTTGAGCTCAGCTGGCCACATCAGCTTATCTTTCATGATGGCGGCAGGAAAAGACTCCTCTGCTCGATTACTTCAATGAGTTCTGGAGCCACCTCACTGTTTGCTATAAGGACCAAGGAGTATGCTGTCCGCCTCTGGATTCAGCAAAGCTCTGTCCAAGTGCTGCTCAATAACTTTAAGACCACGGTCCCTGAAACAAGAAGGTTGTACCTCCTACTTCAGAACTAATTTATACTCTAGCTCTACACTGAGCACAATACATAACAAACCTGAGTTCAGAGCGTTAGGCCAACTGTCAGCTTCATCTGAATTACTTTACACCAGTATATTCCTCCTTAATTGTCACTACGCCTCTGCAATTCCAGCATTATTTCTTTCTAGTCAATAATCTAGATGTCAGTGTACTGCTTGGCAATTCCATGTAGTTTTACTTTCCACCGACACCTTCTGTTCAGGCTGGAGCACTATAGGCTTTACCTCATGTTCGCTACTGAACCACACATATATACAGACATAAGTATCAATTTACATTCAATTTTCATTTAAAAAGATATCAAATATTTCAAACCTACCACAATTCATGGAAATAATACACAGTGACGTTGAATGGCAATGAATATAGCACAACTCCGATCTGCCGATGTCCCAGGCTTTATTTTAGGAAAAAATATACACTGGTGCTCAACGCACTGTTTCTTAGTAGGTTTATTACAAGATGTGGCCCTGAACAGACGCCCTGAATTGAGTATATTCGCAGCTCTAACCAATCAGGCCATGTTTACCCAATCGTTTGAAAAAAAGTACTTCTACTCCCGTTTCCCCTGACAACGAAAGATAGTATTTATAGTCCGACTAATCGTGTTTAGCCTTACATTTGTTGCGCTCCAATCAAATAGGAGTTAACATGGAGACTCATTTCCCGTACAATGGTGGCCTAAAATTCTGCCACTCAGCGATTCTGATTTTGGTGTTGTCTGACACCCTCACTATTTTATTTTGGCTATAATTTGGTAATTCTTAGACTATTTGCGTAACGTTTAACATATTATTTGTCAGCAAGTCCTAAGGAACCCAAATATACAAATTTAATGGAGCCAATATGCATTTTCCACTAGGATAGTCGCGCTGTTACCACTTCCTCACTTCCAAACTTTAGGGTGTCTGGGTACTGTCATGTTTTCAAACGTAAACCAGTATAATGTCATAATTCCCAATAAGCGTTTCTCAGGATTTTAAAACCTAACTCTGGTATGGGTAGTGTTTTTATCACTGTCGATTTGAAAAAAAGCTAGTGCTTGTGGCCTTACACGCGTGATGGTAGTAATTGTGTATCGCGCGACTGTGGTAGTATTGCCTGTGCCTGCTTTCTGCTTCTCCCTTCTTTCTATCTTTAGTCCATCTGTCTTTTGTTTTTGGTAACATAGTGTAGAAAAAGACATGAATGGAATTTTAATTCTAGGTCAACTTGCGTATTTCAAGGTTTTTTCTTAGAAATGGAGTACACTTTTTAGTGTGTTTGGGAAACGCGTGTATACTGCAGAAGGCTTTACTATCAACGTGAAACGTTACAATTTGCAGACGAAGTGGAAAACAAGGGGGATTTCGAGTACAGTCATTGTGACAGCACTGTTCTTTACCATTCTTCTTTCCTTTTATTAAATTTATTTGTTAGACCTTATATTGTCCTTTTAATTTATATATGTGGATGTAGAATTTCACGACATTCACCAGTCTGGGCAGATGTTGCTGGGATATTGTCCTATTTCACAAGTCTGGCAGATATTGCTGGACTATCGTCCTATTTCACCATTCTGGCAGATATTGCTGAACTATTGTCCTAATTCACCAGTCTGGACAGATATTGCTGAACTACTGTCCTATTTCACCAGTGTGGGCAGATATTGCTGGACTATTGTCCTATTTCACCAGTCTGGCAGATATTGCTAGACTATCGTCCTATTTTACCATTCTGGCAGATATTGCTGAACTATCGTCCTATTTCACCATTCTGGTTGATATTGCTAAACTATCGTCATATTTCACTAGTCTGGGCACATATTGCTGAACTATCGTCCTATTTCACCATTCTGGCAGAGATTGCTGAACTAGTGTCCTATTTCACCAGTCTGGGCACATATTGCTGAACTATCGTCCTATTTCACCAGTCTAGGAAGATATTGCTGAACTATTGTCCTATTTCACCATTCTGGCAGATATTGCTGAACTATCGCCCTATTTCAACAGTCTGGGCAGATATTGCTGAACTATCGTCCTGTTTCACCATTCTGGGTAGGTATTGCTGGACTATCGTCCTTTTCACCATTCTGGAAGATATTGCTGAACTATCACCCTATTTCAACAGTCTTGGCAGATATTGCTGAACTATCGTCATATTTCACCATTCTTGCAGATATTGCTGAACTATCGTCCTATTTCACCATTCTAGGCAGATATTGCTAGACTATCGTCCTATTTCACCAGTCTGGCAGATATTGCTGGACTGTCGTCCTATTTCACCAGTCCGACAGATATTGCAAAGACAGAAGCGTCTTTACTCTTATATCTACAACTCTGGCAAGAAGGTAGATACCTTTGATGCGCTGGGTTAACCACTATACAGTAAATAAATATTACATACATAAGGGTATGTTTTCAGGCACTCGTTAGAAATAAAGAAGTAGAAAACTAGACAACAGAAAAACAACAGACGTGTCTGTGTTACCGGGGAATCGAACCCAGCACCCTTCCGTGCGGCACCCCCGCCTAGCTACGGAAGCGAATCAAACTATCCTCTCTGTCATCTAGATATGTGAATAGTTTTACATCTTGTTGTAGTGTTTGTTTAAGCGCAATCTTGTAATAGTTTCCTGCGTTCATTCTCATTATCTTTGTCTTGTTCCTATATATTTTCAGACCCACTTGATGTGGTCTCTCACCAAATATTTAAATTCTATCTGGCATCTGGTTTCGTTATGGAACAGAAGGACCGTGCCGTCGGCACAAACTTTGGACATATATGGGAAAATAGGTGACATCAGCAAATACTACTTATATTATACATATCCAATACCATAATTCCTATCGTAAGTATGTCGGTCGGTCGGTCACATCATGCACACTGTCATTTGCGAACTTTTCTATTTTTGAAAGAGTACATTAACTTTCAACCACAGCTAAGGGGTGCTACTGTGGTTGAAAGTTAGACAATAATTGTATTGTTTCCCTTATATGTACTCTCCCGAAAATAGAAAAATGCGCAAATGATGGTGTGCATGAACAATTTGATTATGGAAAGAAGCCAACAACACAATTGATAAACAGTACATGAACTGAAGATAGGAAGGTACGGAGATACAGATTAAATCAACAGACATTCTAGATACTCTTCTGTCCAGTTTCATTCGGGAAACGGATTTAACTCATCATTTTTCTTAAAAAAACCTTAACATGTAAGTTTTTTTATTGTTTCTTCCAGACATGACATGTTGTCATGAAAGAAATGTTAGTTATTAAATCAATCTCCGGTCTATTCGATCATTATCACTTCTCCACATGTCATTTAGGAAGGTTACTCCATGTCTTCATATTTAGTACATGCATATAATTTTCACTACAAATATCTAATGACGGTGGCCTGCAATGAAATGACCACAGTAGTAATAGTACCATCTGTAATACACTATAATTAAAAACCTGTCAATTTGACGGTTTATTGCTAGTAAATATATATTTTGGACATCTACATTTTATTTTACGTGTGGCCAATATCCTATTACAAAATATTGTTTCTCAGGTGTCACTACTCTTTTGAAAAGGTAATTGTTCATTTTTACTAACTTCTTTGTCTACTTTACTGTTTATTGTCAACTTACTATATAATGTTGAGTGGTATTTTGATTTTCATGATTCATCAAGCTGATTTTTCTGTAGTTTAATCTTCTCACTTCCTTAGATGGATTCTCTAAATAATGTATACATGTATATTTTGTTTCAGAGAGCAAGCAACACAGAAAACAGAAAATCAGAAAATAAATTTAAAGAAATATAAGATACAATAGTCAGGAAATGAACTAGTTTGTGAATCACATAACTTCTGTGACGGAGCTTTTGAAACGTTGTCAAAAAAGAGACATTCTTTAAGAAACACATACAAAGTGTAATATTGTTTTCGGCTTTACTTGGAAAACGGTTTCATGATTCGCATTTAGTAGGATACACAGAATGATTGGAAACGGTACTTCTTATTGTGGATACCTCATTAATGACATGTTTCAGATAGCATATGTTGTATTACCACTCAGCTGTTTCGTTATCTGTGAAAGTGTGTTAACAATAATCGTAATCCGACGCACGCCAGCCCTACACACGAACCAGTACATCTTCATTGTATCTTTAGCCTTAATGGACATCACGCTAGCGACGGCTTGTGCTGTTGACGCATGTACCCATCTATCAAGATAGCTCATCTAGCATTTAAGCATAAAAAATCAGCCTTGGTTAGAAGATCGCAAGCAAGAGACCCTGAGGTCGCTGTGTTTTCTAGAAAAAGTGGTACGACCGTCTGGAAAAGTGTCAAGTTCTTTGTAACCATGTGTGGAGTTTACTATATCTTGACTTTGCCTCCTATTGTGGCATCTGTAGTGAATATTTTCTTTCCTTTGCCAGATTTGGTAAAAAATTTAGGTGGTTATCTATTTCCCATCCACTCTGCCCTGAATTTTTTCATTTTATGCAGCATGAATCAAATTTTTTTTAAAGCATTGAGAAAGACCTTTGCAGATGTGAGAATGTGCTGTTGTCAAATAATTCATTTTTGAAAAATGGTTCAAACATTAAAAGAATCCAGTAAGAGTTGTCACAGTTTGTCACTAACATAGACTGAGATTACGAATACTCTTTCTAACAGAACTAAATACATAATGATCACCTGAGAGTTACAATACACAAATGAAACTGGCGTACAAACGATGGTAGTTTTATTGTTAATGTTTCATAATAATGTGGCCGCTGATGATATAACTTCTCGTTGATCGTATTTTAGGTTCAGATAACAACCCTACAGTAGACCCACGGTTGTTTTGTCAATACCTTAAACATCATACTCTCTCTCTCTCTCTCTCTCTCTCTCTCTCTCTTTTCTTCTTCTTCTTCTTCTTCTTCTTCTTCCTATCAGGTGGTAGTACGCTCAACACCAGAACGACTTGTAACAGATGATGATGATGTTTATTTACATAAGAGGCGTATGAGATGATACTTGCATCTTGACATAAAACGATCACAGCAACAATTGTGTTCAGCGTTTTCAATGAACAATGTAGGCTGGCTGGTAAAACTCGATGATACGATAACAGTTAACAATATTTCTTCAGTTATGTCTCACTTGCTTTCCGAATGCTCTACTGTGGCTGCTAGACCTAGCCATTTTGAGAACTCTTCCTGATACGTCTTGTTCTCAACTGTTATATACTAAAGATGATGTCTCACATTATCTGTACTGGTAAACTGCAGCTATCAGTTGGCGTATCTAGATATAGACACTGGCCTAACCGCCAGGGATGTACATTTACCACACTCTGTTGTCCTCTTCTCTAAGCTGTCTACCAAAATTCACTTAACTATCTACTGTACTTCATTTTTATACCTGATTGTCTGCTATATTTCACTTTACCAACAGTTCATTAATAGTTTGGCAAAACTCAGCGTAGCTGGTAATTAGAATACACACAGTCCATCTCCTATGAAACATTGACATCTTGTCCTCAAATAATCGCGTTTGATGTCTGGACAATAGTACAGCTTTTCTGCCACCGCAGAAGTACTCAATATACAGGTACATTGGCTTATCGGCCCGATGAGAACCTTCATTTGCTACCGCATCTAGAAGCCAAATGATTTAAATTAAAAAGGCGATTTACAACGACGACTATTTTCGAACACTCCAGAACAACTCTGCCTAACAAACAACTCACAAAGACATAAATTCCACGTGCACAAATTCCTTCGCTCACCTTGTCAAAACACAACAATCTAAACATCAGCAATCCTCAACCACGGGAAGTAAGCACAACTCTTGACCCCCCTCTTCTCATTCTATCGATTATTCCTCTAAGACTATAAATTAAAAGTCAGCTAATAAAAACAAATCTCATACAATAACTGTAACAGAATTTTCCCTCTTAACCAACCCTAACAGCTTCTCACGGAATTGCCTCCCCTGCTTTGCTGTAGTGGTCCAACAGTGACCAAAACTCAAGAGTATCTAATTTGGGTTTTCAACTGTGTCTACCTTCGCACAAGATTACTCTTGGCAGAGTTGTAGATAAAAGGATAATGCTGCTTCTATTTCAAGAAAGTACTCACAAGATATTTTCAGAAGTCAAGAACAATGCTGCTTAGGGCCGAGCACTATTATCTTATATCTGATCCGTCGCCTTTTGTGAAGAAAAGGTTATGCAATGATTTATTTCAGCTCGTTTAAGCCCCCATCCTGATTTACTCAGTGTAATACTTCTTATCCTTGTATAGCTCTGTTTAGAGTGTATTTAGCAAATTGACTGAGACAAACATGTCGTACATTCAAAATGATTAAATCGACGTTAAATTTGTATATTTACAAATAACAAATTTAATAATCACTTAGGTTTTAACAGAGTATTAACAAATGAATAATTATTTATCAGAAAAGTATCATCACTGTGTGATGTAATGGTAATTTGTAAAGGAGGTCACTTGACAGCTTTTATGTGTTACCTAGTTGTCAGTGACGGTTCTGCTCCTTCTGATGTTTTATTTCTTGGTAGACTGGATCGCTGATCACGCTCGTCACTGATCAAGGTTGTAGGGCGCAGCACGTTCCCAGAAGTGCCAGGGAGTGTCTACGAAGTTGGACCCTCGTCTTTAAGACCGGTCTGTGTGGTGAAGTGGGAAGTTATAAATACTTATAGGGAACTTAGTGTACTGACTGAGATCAGCTGTGAAGGTATCTATATCTATTAAGAGTAGTGTATTATAGATAACCTTACTTGCTACCACATATCTATATATCTCAGTCAGAATTATTCTGGTATAGTGTGATGCTACGTTATGTGTCTAGGGTATGAGTATGGTGAAGTGTAAGTCACAACAACAGACAGATAAACAATTTAATTTAATCCACTACTCTTGACAACACTGTGACACTCACATACATATAACACTCTACAAAGATATCTTAAAAGAGTCACTGATGAACTTTCAAATAACAATATGTATTCATTACTGGCATAAATGAATATGTGTCCTGATTCAACTACAAGGGAACCAGGAATCACAATCAATTTAAATTACAAGTTATGTACAGAATGTATTTAATATGAATATTGTAGTGACATATATTAGTACAAATGTTCTATGTGTGTCAGTTGTGTAGTAGTAAAATGAGGTAATACTGGTTTTGTTTTGTTCAAGCTCTGTTGGTATTGGTCATCCTGACTTCAATAGTTTGTCTTTAGGGACTATTATTGGAGATGTTCACAGTTCCTGATTTTAAGACAAGTAAATTCCCCTCTGAATGGTATTTTTATAAAGTTATTTCAAGATGAGGGGACATAATGTTGAACTCAGCTGGCCAACTCTGCTTATCTTGAGTGATGGCGGCAGGAGAGGACTCCTCTGCTCGAATTCTCTTCTGGGCTCTGGAGACACCTCACTGATAGCTAAAAGGACCAAGGAGTATGCTGTCCGACACTGGATTCAGCAAATCTCTGACCAGATGCTGCTCAGTACCATCAAGACCACTGTCCCTGAAATCAAGCTTATTTGAATTAGTGGTCTCGAACTAACGCTCCCAAGTGTGTATATCAGCGAGACTGGCCAATGAGCCACGTTTCGACAAGTGTTTGAAAAAATGTTATCTTTTCCCGTCTCCCCTAACAACCAAGATAGTATTTATAACCCGACCAATCGTGGTTAGGCTTTCATTTGTTGCGCTCCAATCAATTTGGAGTTTACATGGTAGGCTATTTATGTAACGTAAGGTTTTTTTCAAACACGTTATAAAAAAAATTTTATGAGCAGAAATGATTTTATGCTGTCAGGCACCCCCAATATTTTATTTTGGGTATAATTTATTAATTCCTGGACTATTTGCGTAACGTTTTACATATTATTTGTCAGCAAACCCTAAGGAACCCAAAAATACTAATTTAAAGGAGCTACGTGGCTGCGTTCAAAATATGCAATTTCTTCTATCTCCTGTTTAGAAGATGTGCTGTCTGGTACTGTTATGTGTTCAAACGTAAACCCATATAATGTTGTCTTTTCTAATAAGAGTCTGTTATGAATTATAAACCTAACTCTGGGAAAGGGTAGTGTATTTTATCACTGTCCGTCTGAAAAAAAATTAGTGCATGTAGACTTACACGCGTGATGGTAGTAATTGTGTATCGCGCGAAGCGGGTTTAGTGTTCGGCTTTCTGCCTCTCCCTTCTCTTTTTATCCCTTTAGTCCATCTGTTCGTTCGTTTTGGTAACGCAGTATAATTAATGTTAGGGTTAATTTAGGTCATTACGCAGTACGTCTCAATGCTTTTCCAAGAAATACAGCACACGTTTCATTGAAGAAGGCGGGTAATAATACAGTAAGCTTTACTATCAACGTGAAAGCGTTACAATTTGCAGACGAAGCAGAAAACAAGGGGGATTTCGAGTACATTCTTTGTGACAGCACTGTCATTTTACCATTGCTCTTCTCTTTATTAATTTTATTTGTTAGGCTTCATATTTACCTAATAATTTATATATGTGGATTAGAATATTTCATGACACCTCCCCTCTTAAAACAGACATTATATGTCAGTCCTTTATTCTATATACACATAGAGAAATTTATTATTATTTCTGGGGTTTACGGTGATTCTCATCACACGGATGGCGGCTTAAAAAATCCGCTCCCAGATTGGTTTTTCCAGATATATATTCAATGCTAAAATTATATGGAGCCAGAAGCAAAGACCATCGGAGTAACCTAGAGTTCTCATGCTTAGCCTGTGCTAAAAACGATAAAGGTTTGTGGTCAGTTTGCAACTTGAATGCCTTCCCATATAGATAAATATTGAATTTCTTTATTGCCCATATTACTGCAAGACATTCTTTTTCGCTAGTTGAGTAGTTGATTTCAGCTTTATTCAACTTTCTGCTAGCATATGCCACTGGGCTTAATTCCCCATCCAATGCCTCTGATTTCTGTAGTAAAGTTGCACCTAGCCCAATATTACTTGCATCCGTCCTTACTATGAATTCTTGACTTAAGTCAGGTAATTTCAAAATGGGTTTACTTGTGAGCTTTTCCTTCAATTCTTGGTAAGTCATTTCACATTGTGGTGTCCATGTAATGCGATCTGGAAGTCCTTTACGTGTCAATTCAGTTAACGGTGCACATATGGAATTAAAGTTCTTGATATACTTCTGGTAGAAACCACATAATGAGACAAAGGATCTCACGTCCTTCTTGGTTTGTGGTCTCGGGCTTTCTGTAGTTTCTCTAAATTCTTTGGGTCAGGGGTCATGTTTCCCTGATAAACTGTGTGTCCCAAAAATTCCAATTCTTTACATCCAACGCAACATTTGGTTGGTCGGGCTGTTAAATTTGCCTCCCTAAGTCGATCAAACAGCATGTTCAGAGAGTCAATGTGTTCCTCAAATGTTTCTGTTGCTATAAGGATATCATCCATAAAATTTGTTATACAGGGATTATTCAGAGGATCCAATAATTTTCTCATCATTCTAGAGAAGACACTAGCCGCATTCTTCAATCCAAATGGCAATCTATTAAACTCATAGTGTCCTTCTGAGGTACTAAAAGCTAGGTATGGTCTAACCTCAGGCTTTACTGGAATCTGATAGTATCCTTTACTCAGATCCACTTTTGAGAAATATTTAGCTTTATTTAGTCTGGCAAACAGCTGATTTGTATCCGGCAATGGATCCACCTGTCCTTCTGTAATAGCATTCAGTCTCCTGTAATCTATACAGAGTCTATGTTCTCCAGAGGGCTTCCTTAAAAGTACAACACCGGAACTATACGAAGACTCACTGTGCGAAATAATTCCTTCCTTCAACAGATAGTCTATCTCTTCCTTCAAAGCTTTTTCCTTAGCAAACGGAATCGAATATGGTTTCATACAGACAGGTGTGGAGTCTATTAATTTCATATCATATTCCAATAGGTTTGTATGCCCTGGTCGGTCTGTTAACACCTCTGCATGATTATTTAGAACCTGTTGCACTCTCTCTTTCTGAGTTTTCGTTAAATGTGTACTGATTTTCACCTGTGCTGCTGTCTCACAGGGGTGTAATGGATATTCAAATGATGAAAGTGGTTCCTTTTTCATCTCCATGGCGATGGACAAGGTCAACAAGTGTGTCTCTTCCTGATGTTCTCTTTCCAAATATTTCTTCAGGAGATTCACATGATAGATTTTTTCTTTCCCCTTCTTATCTATCTTATAATTTGTTCTAGACACCTTCTCTAGAACTGTATATGGACCCTGCCATCCAATTTGTAACTTATTCTGACTCCCGGGCAAAAGAAGCAGTACCTTCTCTCCCACAGCCAAATTTCTGTCTTTCGCCTTCCTGTTATAATAGGCAGCATGTTTCTTCCTGGCTTGTTTCAAATTTTCATTGGCAAGTTTCCAGCCAGTTTTTAACCGAGTGGTCAGCTCATTCACATACTGGTATGAAGATGTAATGTTTTCCTCTGCCTTTTCATCAGTCCACGTTCTTAACATAGCTTCAAGTGGACCTTTTATTGGCCTTCCAAACAATAATGTTGCCGGGGCCATACCGGTTGAACTATGGGGTACCTCCCGATAAGCAAAGAGGGCGGCTTGCAGGTACTGGTCCCATGTATCTGGTTTTTCGTGTGCCAACTTTCTCAGGATCGACATCAATGTGCCGTTAAATCTTTCCACTTGGCCGTTCCCTTGGGGATGATACACACTACAATGGAAGTGTTTGGCCTGAAAGATCCTGAAAACTTCTTCAGTTAGTTTCCCCTTGAACTGAGAGCCATTATCAGTCAAGATTTGATTGGGAAAGCCTAACCTTGTGAAAATTGTGAGCAATGCCTCTGCCACATGTTTAGAATCAATCGATGACAGGGCTACTGCCTCTCCCCACATAGAACAAGTGTCCACCAGAGTCAGAATGTAGCTGTTCCTTCTCTTGGTTCGGGTGAGAGGTCCCACAAGATCCACGGCAACTCTCTCAAAGGGTGTTCCCACTATGGGCATTTCCCCCAGAGTTGCGGGTGCAGTCCAATGTTTAGGTGCTACTCGTTGGCACTCTGGACAGGATTTTACATATCGTTTGATATCTTCAGTTATTCCTGGCCAGAAATAGTGACAAGCTATTCGCTGTCCTGTTGCGCTGATTCCCATATGACCACTGAAGGGAATCGCATGTCCTAGTTCCAACACTTTAGTCCTATATGAAGTGGGAAGGACCAGCTGTCCGTGACCATTGGATTCAGATCCAGCCTTCCTATATATCAATTTGTTCTTCATATAAAACTCTCCCTTGCCTGGAGGTGTATGAGATTTGGGCAACTTCTTGAAACATGGCTTGAGTGTTTTGTCCTCAGCCTGTGCCTTCCTCATCTCATCTGGGTGAGTATTTATGGGATTATCCTCCTCCTTCTTTGTCTGTGATCTGGTCTGCACTGTTGCCAATATCACAGGTCTCTTGGGATTCCCCAAGAAGACATATCTACACCCCAATATTAGAGGGTAGATTGGCTCATTTATCACTGCTGCTTTTATGATTCCTTCCACATATCGCGTTTTCACTTTTATTCGGGCGACGGGAAGTGTCATGGTAGCTACATCCTTGGTTGCAGTTTGAATCTCCACTGTTTCTGTGGTGTATTGATCGGCCTGCACCAGGTGAGAACTCACAACGGAATCGTAATCTAAACCGGTATCATATAAACATCTTATAGTGACACCATTACAAATGACATCTTCACACACTGGGGGGTGGTATGGTTCCTGTAATTCTTCAGGTTTGCCCTTCTTTTCCTTTTTCCCCGATGTCATAGCAGCAAAAATGAGGAGGTTTCCTTCTACAATGGTCAGTGTCATGATTGTTCATCTTACAATTTTTACACCACCTTTTTCCTTGGTTGAAAGATTTTCTTTCATCATATTTCCTTTCATCGAATTGTGGGAATTTATTTTTATTGTCATACCGTGGCCTATCAAATTGGTGCTTACCTTTATTTTGATCCTTAGGATCAAATTTATTAAAGTTCTGTGGTGCCCTAAAGTTGTCCACCTGTTTCTTTTTATTACCTGTTACCTCTGCTTGAGCTGCTTGATACCTTTCAGCAACATTTAGCAACTCACCCAGCCTCTCTGCACCTTGTTCCATGAGAAACTTTCTCAGGTCTGGAGCCAAGGACTCTCTTAGTTGCTCTATAAGGACCATTTCCTTAAGATCTTGGGTTTTCCCCAGAGAAGTCCATTTCTCCAAGTATGTCTCTATTCGTGCAGAGAACTGGTGATAGGTTTCACCTGACAGTAGTTTAGCATTCCTAAATTTTTTTCCTGTAAAACTCTGCATTCTTTTCATACCTTAACAAAAGAGCCTGCTTTAGCATGTCATAATTTTCCTGATCACCTCTGCTCATTTTTGCAAAAACTTCATAAGCTGCCCCACGAAGTCCCTGAGATAACTTTAAGCTCCACCTTTCTCTCCCCAACCCATACGTGGTAGCTAATAGTTCGTACCTATTTATATAGCTCTCAATATCATCGTCTTTCTCAACAAAATGATCTAAATGAAAATTCATAGCTGAGATTGAGGCTCCTTGAGTAACCGTAGCATCAGAGGCAAAAGGACTGGCACCATTTTCAGGAGCATGGCCTTGAAACTCAAACTCCCTTAGTCGTAACTCATGTTCCCTTTGTAATCTCTTCTCCTCCTTTTCTGCTTCCCTCTCTGCAGCTAATCTCTTCTCTTCCCTTTCTGCAGTCTGTCTTCTTTCCTCGGCTTCCCTTTCTGCAGCTAATTTCTTCTCTTCTGCTTCCAATTTCTTAGCCTCTTTGTCAGCCTCAATCTGCAACCTCTTAGTCTCAGCCTCAGCTTGCAACCTCTTAGTCTCAGCCTCAGCTTCAAATTGTAACTTCTTAATTTCCCTTTCAGCCTCTAACCTTCTTTCGGCTTCTTTTTTCTAATCTTCTTTCTTCGCGTTCAATAAATTTGTCACATTCCGTTGTGACATAGGCAACCATAACTTGCCCATCTAATCCTAACTCTTTTGCAGTCTGAACCGCAGCAGATCGAAATTTGGCCAGGTCCGCCATTGTCTATTATGTAAATTTATACAATGTCTAACCAACAATTCAATCTCTAATGGACAACACAGGCACCGTGAGCTCAACCTTATTTAACTCCACCCAAGGATACCTTTTAATTCTTATATTCCCTGAAGTGAATTACCCCCCAATATTTTTAATAGTGAAAGATTCAAAATCCCGGACGAGCCCCCAATATATGTGGTGAAGTGGGATGTTATAAATACTTATAGGGAACTTAGTGTACTGACTGAGATCAGCTGTGAAGGTATCTATATCTATTAAGAGTAGTGTATTATAGATAACCTTACTTGCTACCACATATCTATATATCTCAGTCAGAATTATTCTGGAATAGTGTGATGCTACGTTATGTGTCTAGGGTATGTATATGATGAAGTGTAAGTCACAACAACAGACAGATAAACAATTTAATTTAATCCACTACTCTTGACAACACTGTGACACTCACATACATATAACACTCTACAAAGATATCTTAAAAGAGTCACTGATGAACTTTCAAATAACAATATGTATTCATTACTGGCATAAATGAATATGTGTCCTGATTCAACTACAAGGGAACCAGGAATCACAATCAATTTAAATTACAAGTTATGTACAGAATGTATTTAATATGAATATTGTAGTGACATATATTAGTACAAATGTTCTATGTGTGTCAGTTGTGTAGTAGTAAAATGAGGTAATACTGGTTTTGTTTTGTTCAAGCTCTGTTGGTATTGGTCATCCTGACTTCAATAGTTTGTCTTTAGGGACTATTATTGGAGATGTTCACAGTTCCTGATTTTAAGACAAGTAAATTCCCCTCTGAATGGTATTTTTATAAAGTTATTTCAAGATGAGGGGACATAATGTTGAGCTCAGCTGGCCAACTCTGCTTATCTTGAGTGATGGCGGCAGGAGAGGACTCCTCTGCTCGAATTCTCTTCTGGGCTCTGGAGACACCTCACTGATAGCTAAAAGGACCAAGGAGTATGCTGTCCGACACTGGATTCAGCAAATCTCTGACCAGATGCTGCTCAGTACCATCAAGACCACTGTCCCTGAAATCAAGCTTATTTGAATTAGTGGTCTCGAACTAACGCTCCCAAGTGTGTATATCAGCGAGACTGGCCAATGAGCCACGTTTCGACAAGTGTTTGAAAAAATGTTATCTTTTCCCGTCTCCCCTAACAACCAAGATAGTATTTATAACCCGACCAATCGTGGTTAGGCTTTCATTTGTTGCGCTCCAATCAATTTGGAGTTTACATGGTAGGCTATTTATGTAACGTAAGGTTTTTTCAAACACGTTATAAAAAAAATTTTATGAGCAGAAATGATTTTATGCTGTCAGGCACCCCCAATATTTTATTTTGGGTATAATTTATTAATTCCTGGACTATTTGCGTAACGTTTTACATATTATTTGTCAGCAAACCCTAAGGAACCCAAAAATACTAATTTAAAGGAGCTACGTGGCTGCGTTCAAAATATGCAATTTCTTCTATCTCCTGTTTAGAAGATGTGCTGTCTGGGTACGCTTCGACTTCAAGCCACATGTACCCTTCTTGTTCAGAGATAGTACAATCAACTGGTACCACCAATCCAATCTTGGCTCACAGACTGTTTGCTCAGAGAAGTAGGTTAAGGCACTAGCAGATGCCTTTTACAAGTGTTCTTAGGGGTCGTTACTTTAATAATAAGTTCCCACTTTGATTCCGTGTTCCAGATTCCACAAATTCCGGTTTTCCGTTTAAAATTGTAGTGCTTTTTCTGGGCTCGTAAGTCCTCAAAAATTTCTCAAACAGTGGTCCTGTCCGATTTATGAATATTGAGTTTAGTCTTAACTCTGCCAGTCTGGTTGTCATATTGGCAAGCGATTTTCACAGTGTTCTAATCCATCTAAAGTGTCAGTGCTACTGCTTAGATGTGACGAATACAAATATGACAGTCGATCTTGTAGAGTTCATCGTGCTATATAAAGCAAATGATAATGGGCAGTAATTCAAGACAAATCTAATAGCTACAACATGAGCCGGCAAGTGGCACGTCCAAACTAAACATGGCAAAAATTTATTCTCATACAAACTCGCTCCATCAAGTAAAAATATATGTTACATGGAAGAATGTATCAACAATGTAGTTCTTCATAGTCAGTCCTCTGTCCATAAATCTCAGTCATAAGCATCTTATAATACGTGGCACAGAAATACAATACAATACTCTCCTCTACTTTTTTTTTTGGCTTACGCCAGCTTAACTCGAGGCGAAATCTCAGGTTAATATAACCTGCGACTGATTTTTACGTGAGTATCCCTTATTCTTGTACAGATACAGGTGTCCCTCGCCATTCAGGCAAATACTCGCCGATTTCGGAGATACCGATTAGAGCTGGGTCGGCTCAGTAGCCGCCCCTCCCTGGTCGACGACACGCCTTCAAATGTTCTCGCCAGGGTTCGAATTAATCCAGTCCAAATCCCGGTCGACGAAAAATCTTCAAATGTCCTCGCCCGGGTTTGATCCTGGGTCACCCGGTCGCCAGCGCAGTTTGGTAACCACTACACCATTCGCGGCTCCCTCTCCTTTAATTAATTCTGGCCGTTGTGTCTAGAGGTTCGTGTAGACCACGAGGACCCAAGCAATGAGGCAGAAATATGCATGATAAAATCTTAGATGCATTATTCGAAAAAATACTCCCTGGATATGGTAATAACTTCTGGGTAAGTTAATGTAGTTTAAATTTTTAAATTGTGGTTTAAATTGTTTTACAGGATGGGGTAACCGGCCCCATGCCCAACCCTCCTTAGTCGCTTTCTAAGACATGCTTGGCAGGGAACAGTGTTACTATTCTTTGATCCCCTTTCGGGCCCCGGTAACACAAATTTAAAAATTTAAGCACAAAAAACTTCAACAAACATAGACAAGTCAATTAAAGAAAATAAAACACAGCCATCCAAGATAGGGAAGGTTCTCTCGCAGGGAGGCGTATGATGCAACTCAGAGAAAGCTGAAAGGAGTCTGTGTTGCTGACTAACCTTTTTTCTTCTAGGAGAACTTCCAGATTTGGCACCTGGAATGTTCGGACATTAAACGAACAAGGGAAAGTGGGACAAGTAGCAGCAGAAATGAGGGAATATAAAATCGAGGTTCTGGGACTGTGTGAAACAAAGTGGAAGGGGGTAGACAGGAAGAAACTCATCACAGGTGAATTGGTGCTGTCCTCAGGACATGAAGACGAAAGTTCACATGACAGTGAAGGAGTAGCTTTTATGTTATCTAAAGAAGCACAGAAAGCACACATTGAATGGGAAGCCGTAGGATCCAGAATAATAACAGCTACTTTTAAAACAGCTAAAAAGAAAATAAATGTAAATGTCATCCAATGTTATGCACCAACTAATGACAAAGAAGAGTCTGTGAAAGAAGCATTTTATACTAGACTACAGGAAATTATGGAAAAAGTAAAAAGAAGAGACATCACAATTTAATGGGTGACATGAATGCAAAGATAGGTACAGTCAACACCGGCTTTGAAGACGTCATGGGAAAACAGGGGCTAGGAATAATGAATGAAAATGGGAACTATTCTCAAACTTCTGTGCTTCAAATAAACTGGCTATAATAGGAAGCATGTTTCCACATAAGAGAATACACAAGGCAACATGGATATCACCAGACCATGGAACAGAAAATCAGATTGAACATATATGCGTAAACAAGAAGTTTAGATCATCATTGCAGGATGTAAAGGTATATAGAGGAGCAGATGTGACATCAGACCACCACCTTCTGATAGCCAAAGTAAAAATGAAACTCTCAAGAGATATGCAGCAATGCAAAATTATAGACAACAATTTAATGTAGGACATCTAAGAAATTAAGAAACAAGAGACAAATTTGCGGTCACAATATCCAAAAAATTGCAGGTGCTCCAACAGCTGAAGATGCAGAGAATACAGAAGACTATTGGCAGCAAATCAAAACTGTATTGAATGAGACATGTGAAGAAATACTGGGGAAAAGGGAACGACAACAAAAAGCATGGATAACAACAGAAACCATCAATAAGATAAAAGACAGGAAAAACAAGAAAGCAGATTTAAACACAAGGAAAACCAGAAGTTCCAAAGCCAAGGCTCAAGAAGTGTACACAGAAGCAAACAAAGAAGTAAAAAGAAGTATCAAAAGAGACAAGAGGAAGTATATTGAGGAGTTGGCAAGAGAGGCAGAAGATGCTGCAGCCAAAGGGAATATGAGAGAACTGTATAACAACACAAGAAGCTAACAGGGAAATACAAGCAAACAAGTTGCTTCATAAAAGACAAGAATGTAAAACTGTTCAGCAATATACAAGAGCAAATGAAGAGATGGACAGAATATTTTGAGGACCTTCTCAATAGACCAGCTCCACAAAACCCCTTGGACATCCAGCCAGCAGAAGAAGAGCTACAAATTAACGGTGAAAGACCAACGATGGAAGAAATAAAGAAAGCCATAAAGCTTCTAAGAGATGGTAAAGCGTCTGGACCTGATGGCATTCCAGCAGAGGTCATCAAAGCAGATATCGACACGGCTACAGAGATGTTATAAAAATTACTTGGTAAAATCTGGGAAAACTAAGAGATACCAGCAGAATGGAAGAAAGGATATCTGGTTAAGTTGCCTAAGAAGGGAAATTTACAAGAGTGCACACATTATAGAGGAATAATGTTACTTTCAGTGCCAGGAAAAGTATTAAACAGGATTATCTTTGAAAGATTAAAAGAGTCCATAGACAAGACACTGAGAGATGAACAAGCAAGTTTTCGACAAAACAAATCCTGTACAGACCAGATAGCCACTTTGAGAATAATAGTTGAACAAAGTCTGGAATGGAATTTACTACTATACATCGGATTTGGGGACTACGAAAAGGCATTTAACAGTGTAGACAGAGAATCACTTTGGAAATTGATGGGGCATTACATATCTTGGCAACAATATAGACAAAGTTGGAGGGACAGACAGTGATATCAAAATAAGAATACAAAAAGCAAGAGGAGCTTTCATTGCATTGGGAAATATATGAGATCAACAGAAATCGGATCCAACACGAAAAAAAGAATCTTCAACTCAAATGTGAAATCAGTCCTATTGTATGGCTCTGAGACATGGAGAACAACAAAGACGACTACCAGAAAGCTGCAGACTTTCATAAATGGGTGCTTGCGTAGAATAGAGAGATTAAAATGGTATGACAAGGTTACCAACGTGGAACTGATGACAAGAACTAGACAAGTGCCAATGGAATAAGAGATGAGAAGAAGACGATGGCGATGGATAGGACACACACTGAGGAAACCTGTTGATAGCATTACAAAGCAGTCCTTGTTCTGGAACCCCTAGGGCAAAAGAGGCAGAGGTAGACCAAGAAGCACAAGGAGAAGAGAGCTGGAAACAGAGATGAAAATGACAAGGAGACCGTGGAAAGAACTTGAGATGATGGCACGTGACAGGAGGACTTGGCATGTGTTTGTTGAAGGCCTATGCTCCTTTGGGAGTGGAGGGTTATGAAATGAATGAAGTTAATGTACCATTCTGCATAATATCAAGTAAGTGAAGGATCAATGGGGCACAGAGAAGACATCGTTCCAGTTTCAGAACAGCCCAAATCACAGCGGGCAGTTCTTCCTTGATCATGGAGTAATTTTGCACGGTATCAGTAAATTTTCTTGAGAAGTACAAAGTAGGATGTAGTGTACCCTCAAATTCTGCATAAGTAAAGCGCCCAGACCATTGGAGCTAGCATCTGTTCGAAGATAATAGGTTACATTTTTATCCGGCAACCTCAGTATGGGAGCTGTAGAGAATAAATGTTTAATATGATCCAAAGCGGCCTTGCACTCTTGTGTCTAGTGCACGTGATTAGGTAAGCATTTTCTAAGAAGGGCAGAAAGATCTGCAGTGATAGAAGATAAGTTAGCTATAAATCTGACGTAGAACTGAACTAAGCCAAGAAGACTACGGACTTGTTTTTTCGTAGTGGGGTTAGACAAATTGAGAATGTTAGACATATTCTTTGGTACGGTCTGAAGAAATCCGTGACTCACCTTGTGACCCAAAAAGGACATCTCTCCCAAAGCGATATGGACCTTAGTAGGTCAATCAGTTAGATGACGGAGACGTAAGGTATCTAATAGCGAATTCAGACGGAAGAAATGTTCTTCCCAGGTGGTACTGAACAAACAAATGTCATCGATATAGGTGATAATTTCATGCCTATGAGACAGACTTTTTCTCATCTTCCGGGCAAACGTGACAGTGGTGTTCATAAGTTCGAAAGGCATACAATTCCACTGGTATAAACCGTGTGGTGTGGAGAAAGCTGTGAGTTGCTTGGCTCTCTCTGTCAAAGGAACTTGCTTGTATCCTTTGGTGAGATCAAGTTTGGTAAAGAAAAGAGCCTTAGCAAAACGAGACAAAAGATCTTCTAGCAAAGGTAGAGGCTAAGCATCAAACACAGTAATATCATTAAGTTTACGACAATCAATGCATAATCTTATGTTGTTTTCTTTCTTCCTAACATTAACGATAGGAGAAGAATTTGCAGAGGTAGAGGATTCCCTAAACGAATCGTCAAGCTCATTTTCAACTTGAACATCATAGTGGATGGGTAAAGGGTAAGGGCGTAATTTAATTGGGCGATCGTCTGTGAAAATAATGTCATGAGAAAAGACAAAAGAGCGCCCCTGGGTGTCTGTAAGAACATCCGGAAAAGAACAATGAAGATTCGAGACTTGGCGATGTTGGTCAGGAGACAAATCGGAACAGATGGTGACATACATACATATCCCTGTTGCATGGAGATGTAAGACAGCAGGTTTCGTGGGAAAATCAGGGAAGGAAGATTCCTTCTCCTGAATGACAGAAAGAGAAGAGTACAACGCAGGATGCCTCGTTGACTCGTCAACTGTGTTAAATATAGCCTGACGATGTTCTAGAGTAGCCCATATGGCCATCGCAATGGGAATCATGCGAGTGTTGTAAAATATAGGTTCTAAGTGGAGTAGGAACCATAACCTGATGTCTGACAGAGGAAGAATCTTTAAACTTCCTGACTAAAATATCATTCCTAATAATGTACCATTGCTTTGGAGCATCACAAAGTTCAAAATCATCATCTCTCACTAGTCGAAAACATTTCTTCAAAGTGTCATCTTCTCTTTCAAGTCGTGCAAAAAACTCTTTGTTAATGTCAGAGTGCACATTAGTAATGTCCTGAGCTCCAAAATCAATATCATCATTTTTCTCCAGGGCCTGAGTCTGGGCACGCGAAGTAACCGCGTTCGCAGTCAATTTGTATGTCCGTTTCCATTCTTTGATTTTTCTAGGTGGGCAATCCTTGCTACCGTGGATACGACCAAGTGTAACGTCCGCAATCGGACACTTCAGGAGACTCAGCTGAACTCTGCCTGAAAAAATGGGGAAGGGTATCTGAGGAGAAGATCGGCTACCGTGACAAGCATGGGAAACAAAGAGCTAGGGATCCAGACCCACAGGACGACCCAGAGTCCGCTAGGAGGACAACATTAGACAATCATTGAAGGACCGAGGACTAGAATGGAACCAGGCCAGGAGAAAGACAGCCGATAGGATAGTCTGGCGCTCTCTCTTCCAAAGCTCTACACCTCACGGTAGAAGGGGAACGACTAAGTAAGTAAGTAAGTTATCTGTTAACGCTCCGAACAGACACGATGCTGGGTCAGGCGTCAGCGCTGCATGTATACAACGGTGGAGCAAGATCAACATCTAAATTCGTGGTCCCATTCAAATGAAAAATTGCATAGTCATATTTATGGTGCTTCCTTGATCAAAGAAGTAAGACCATGACGACATCGTAGTGGACTTGCAAATACAGTAAAGTTAGAACAGCAGAAAAAAAGGGCGAAGCCCTATCAATCTCTGGTACATCTGACATGCGCAGTCCGGAAGTTCGTTATGCAAATTGCGACAAACCAGTGATGAAAGGATTTGAGGTAAGGGCCTGCATGTTAAAAAAGATGTCCTGAGAACAGATCGTTCCAGACCATACTGGTCGACAAAGAAGTTGTTACGGCTTAGATGTGACGAATATAAATATGACTGTCGATCTTGTAGAGTTCTTCGTGCTATGTAACGCACATTATAATGGGCAGTCATTCAGGAAAAATCTGATAGGTACAACATGAGCCGGCAAGTGCCAGGTCCACACAAAACATGGCAAAAATTCATTCTCATAAAAACTGGCTCCATCAAGTAAAAATATATGTGACATAAAAGAATGTATCAACAATGTAATTCTTCATAGTCAGTCTTCTGTCCATAAATCTCAATCATAGGCATCTTATAATACGTGGCAATGAAATATAATACAATCCTGTCCTTAATTCTGGCCGTTGTGTCTAGAGGTTCGTGTAGACCACGAGGACCCAAGCAATGCAGCAGAAATATTCATGACAAAATCTTAGATGCATTATTCGAAAAAATACTCCCTGGATATGGTAGTAAGTTCTGGATAAGATAATGTACTATTCTGCATAATATCAAGTAAGTGGCGGCCTCCGAAATACCAATGCCACTGAACATCAGAATACAAGTCTCCAAAATCTTAGGGAGCTTGAAAAAAAGTACGTCTACTCTGGACGACTGAAAAATACGAAAGGCCAAGACGGCTAACCGTTAGAATGTAAAATCGCGTGATATATTACGTCATTAGTGACCCGTGAAGTAGCAAGTTATGCGGTGTTCAATGTAAGTGAAAAATCGTACACAAAAACTGAATTTACTACAGACAGCTATATCTTCTCAAATCAATGGATATATGCCTGCCTGTAGCAACATATTATGACACATTAATTTTCTCCTTAACAGTCAGAATAAATGGCTCTTTGCCTCCCCGCAGTTATTTGTTACAATTTAGGCAGAGTCCAACCATGAATTTGGTGGTTCCTCTTTTTCCCCCCCCCCCCCCCCCCCCTCCCCCCAATCGTTTCAAAACTGAATTTTTAGTTGGTGTAATTCAAAATTATTCCGACATGGAAAATTCTGTGTGTGATGCAAAAGGTCACATCTCTCATATATGGAAGTGACATCCGTACACTCTTTCGACAATGTGTTTCAGATGTAACATCTTGCTTTTCTCTAAAGCAATGTCACTGAAACAGGTGGACAGGAAATGATGATGTCATTCATGTCTGTCCAAAATGTGTCGCGCAGACAAGTAATCTTTTTATCCGTCGCTTGCGCACACAAAATCCGTCTGCGGGTGAGTATATTTATCGCCTGGCATGGCTAGAGCAAACAAAACTATGCGAACACATCAGGCCTATAAAACTATGCAAAACTGACCAGGTCCATCTGGGTTTTACCTGCGCTAATCTTAGCAGAGCTGAGAAGTGCAGAACGAATGTGATGAATTATCGCAAAAATGAGTGTCAAATGGTTGTACATACCAAATATGTGTTTGATAAGAGATAATTAAATGTGTCTATCCCCCGGAAATTCCAGATAATCAGTACGTACAACAAATGTAACTGATTACTGCCGTAGTGAAGAAGAGATCGACCAGACATTATGTGACACCGCTGCAATAAACAAACTGTGATAAGCATTTGAACCCGCAACACATAACACCGGAAATTTACCATGGGCAGTCCAGCCTATTAATGACGCAATCACTTCTGTTGTTCCCCTATGTGTGTCTGAGTGACCGGTGTATGATCATGTGAAAGAAACGTAACGATGATTGGTTAGGATAACAGAGGTTCTAAATAATGAATGAATATTTTATAAGTAAGCATTGAGATTTAGAAAGACCTACGTTTGCAGAGAGAGAAAGAGAGAGAGAGAGAGAGAGAGAGAGAGAGAGGGAGAGAGAGAGAGAAAGAGAGAGAGGAAGAGAGAGAAGAGGAGAGAGTGATAGTGAGAGAAATAGAGTACTTCCAGAATGGAGTTATTATGCATTTAGTAAAGACTGACTGTCTTAGTCTGCCAAAGTGGTGAAGTGGCTTGTGAGATTTGTTTCCGAAGAAAGGGTTAGCAGTCGTGAGTTTGCTTTGTAGGAAACTTGTATTTAGGTACCCGACGTTTAAGAATGTAATGGTTATTTTTAATGATTGTAATATGTTTAGTTAATGCCAGTCTGGTCTATTTACGTAAATGGTGTTATTTGAGAGTTCGCCCCACGTTCATACTGTGATCTGATAGAGTATTTTACTAGAAATATTGTATCTTTTTTTTTCATCAGTTGATATACTGTACTTTGTACGATGTAAATAAAAGAGATTAACAATTTTGTTTTTGAGTTCATCATTCACGCCTGTGGTGTCCCACGTAGTTATTGTCCTTAGATATCTAGTGTAATCGCTGTGTTTTGTGAGCCATTGTTTGTGATTATATATCTGTTGTCTTTAATTATGTTGTGATAGCTTTCACATGGCAGATAATATAACGTTTTGAGAAATTATGGCATCCAGACGACTAACTGCCTACTAAACAGGTGTAAGAAAACTCTAAGAGCACACAGGTGCTTTCAATAGGAATTGTTAGAGATGAAATATGATGAGCAGTACAATGTTGGCAAGAGAAATGAAGACAAGCAAACAATGCTTCCATGTCAAAAACATCTTGATTCTACTGACTAAACTGCGCATGAATCAATGTATTGCTAGTGCAGTACATGCTTGTGATGACACGATCTCTTACGCTTTCTTTCAATTTCCCTATCCCAAATCCTCTCCGTCCGTACTCACTCGACTATCCCATCTACGAGCTCATTTTTTTCATTATCTTTTGTTTACGCTTTCACCGCTCAAGGTTGTCTTGTCACATCTTTTCACCCTACCCGTTGACCTGACCGTTTGACCTGTTTTTGTAGCTACGTTGACTTGTTTGGAATAATCATCTGTACCAAACGTATCAAACGTCTACATTTATCGGCATCCCTAATGTTAAGCAGGACGGGCGAGTGATAGATAAGCCGGTATCTTCTTTGCACAGGCTAGAAAATGGCAACCAAACCAACTTATGTCGGGGAATGAAGATAACATATATTTGATTCGTGGGCATGACGTACAGAAGGTTGGAACAAGACAATGTTGTCTCTGGTTTTCTTATCTAGACGACAGATGGCATTGATAGATAATATGTTTATTTTGCAAGCATGACTTGCCATGTCTAGGATTGACCGACTGGAAAGGATTGCAACACGAGGAAATGACATAACACTTCCGATGTCTTTGTTGTAATAAACAAGAAGAGAAGAAATTAACACCTTAGTAGAGATTTACCCGACGCAATAATTATGATAGATCCATTTTAGGATATCGCGATAATTAGGAAAGATTAGGATCCAGTGATTTTGAAATACGTGACAAGTACCACGGAAGTTTCAAGACCTTAAATAGTCATAGAATATGTTCAGATAAGAATAGGGGTAACCCCTACTAAAAGTAAGACTCCTTATCGTGGGGTTGTGTTAAGATTAGAAATGAAAATAAACTTAATTGGATCTCACCCAACGGAACCTCACGGGCTGACATGTATACTTAATTCTGATTGACTTTTCTGCGAACAGAACCTCACCTGAAGCCATGGCGTGGGTTGCAAAACTTCCGTTTATAACCTAGAGCATTTTAAGGTTTTATCACTGTATTCCATCTTCGTCAGACGAGGAGATCACACACAGCAAAAATAAGAGCTCGTAAATGAGATTCCCTATAGGACCAGCCACAGAAATAGGAGTAGCAAACAAAATTAGAGAGTGTAAAACTCCTATAATAATACTGGAAGCCCAAGTCTTAGAACCCTCCTCATGTGAAAATAGTTTGAAGGATTCAGTACGCTGTAACTTCATCTATCTGAGGTATAACTACATCTTAAACTAGTGACATGTAAATTAAGGTCTTTTCTGCGCAATCATGTCTGCATATTAATTCAATCGGCGTAAATCTATTAAAAATTATTAAATCGGCGTAAGTTGTAATGTGTATATTTCATCATTGTATATTTGCATTTGACATGTATAAAGTGCTTGTGGATGTACTTTAGCACATGGGACTAGCAACTTCATCACACAAAATAACTTGACACGTACACCTTTACTGTAAGAGCTAGAGCTTGCTTTGTGCTGGATTCCTCACGGTATCTGTAATAGTGGTCCAGTAGTCGCCTAACTTACAGTAGTGTCCAATCGTCGCCTAACTTACAGTAGTGTCCAATCGTCGCCTAACTTACAGTAGTGTCCAATCGTCGCCTAACTTAGAGTTTAAAAATGAGAATCTTCAAAAGCATTTACCTTCACTCTTGCAGTAGTGGTTCATGAGACAAACCATTTTACACGATATATATATATATACTCGTATGTATTACGACATGTGTTATTACTGATTAATTAATCGATTAATCGGGGACAAAAAATTTTAATAAATTAATTGATAAAACTAATTTTAATCCATTATTCCATATTTAACAATGTTAATGCCTTTTGCGAGAACATTTCCAATGTTAGTAGTTTGTGATATGGAATTTGGCTAGTATGGCTAATAATAATAAGCTGTTTAGTTGCAATGTTTCAGTATTTTCATTATATTTTCAGGACGATTTTGCCTTATAAAAAGAAAAATAAATAAAGTTCTAGATGAATTAACAAAAATGTTATTTATGATGTTTTTATCATTTATGAAATAGTTTGACATTTACCGACTAATTCCAGTCTTAATATATATATATATATATATATATATATATATATATATATATATATATATATATATATATATATATATATATATATATATATATATATATATATATATATATATATATATATATATATATATATATATATATATATATATATATATATATATATATATACATGTATATAAGATTGAGAACCACGATTTAAAAATAAGAGTTACAAAGGTTTATAACTAATAGACACTCTAGGTCCGGTTTTCTCCAACTGGTCCATCCCGATCAAAAAATTGATCTCAAGGGATGGTTTGGTAGATCTCTAGTGACCGTGGAGGCTGCATAAAAATGTTTAAATTTGGGAGATTCTTGATTAGCCCTCTCCTGCTTACATTGAAAAGCTCAATATTCCCCACCATTAAAGGTACTTCCCCGCGTTCCCTGGGAAAACCCAGGAGCTACCGTAATAAGATTCACTTTATTTGTCAACTGTATAAGACAAGAACGTTATTTATTTCCTTGAAAAAAAGTTAACACTCGTAGAAATATTATTATTTGAATGTTCCACTACTTGTTGATGGAATTAGAGGAAGACGATCGTACGTCAGAGATAAAAGTTACTTATCTTCGTCTTCTTTGGTAATTGGTCGCTGACTGACAAAGCAATCATTGACCATCACGCCTAGAGGCATCTTGTAGGGCAGAAACTAACTGTCTCTACTCTGCTCGGTGACCGCCATTATTCATGTGTCGCCTCACCTCCGGTTCATGCTTAGCATCTTTGCCTACACAGTTCTCCGCCAAGTGCCTTTTGGCCGTCCTTGCTTTCGCTTTCCTTCTGGGGTCCATGTCATGACAGTTCTCTTGATAGTGTCAAGGTCTCTTCGGAGGATGTGACTAACCCAGTTCCAGCGTCTATCCGCTATTATGGTAGCTACAAGGTACAAATATGCAACATTTACTCCAAATTACAAACACTCTGAACCATGAAAAAACAGCCGTTATTTTTTTTTAAATAATGGTAGATCTTTACAGAACTTAGTGTTTCAATAGTAGATCACCACAGCGCTTGGGTTGCCTGTCACTGTTCTAGATTGTCCGCTTTATTGGCGGATAGAGAATGTAATGATGACTGTTTAATGATTTCATTAAACTTCGTTATGTACTTTTCCGCCGCAATTAGTGACGTGACACTGCAAAATATAAAATCGATCATCGCATGGTCATGTAATCTACGGCTTTCGGGCATGATGATGATAAACCTCAAATTTTTATCTGATTCAGCAAACTTGTAAACAAAAAACAATATTACCATGATAGCAAGAACTACATGCAGCTGTCCACGAGCAGCATTATTCAAACCAATACTTTTGTAACGTTTGCTAAATAGGTTGTATTCATCTTCCGGCCTTCACGGTTTTGCATTAATTTGGATTTTCCGAACGAACATTTCAAAATGAGTCCATTAACGATAAAATGAGTAAATATTTGCGCACGGAATAATTCACAGCCTGACGTCAATCGAACGAAAATCACATGCGGCTAAAGCACTTAAAAAAAAACAAAAAAACTGTTACTCTAGACCAGCATTTCTCAACCTTTTAATCCTGGAGGAAACCTTGAAATAATTGTTATGTCTCAGGAGCCCCTGCATTAAAAAAAAAATATATTAAATCTACAGCTTATGGTACCTTAGCGTGATCAGTAAGTTGTAAATATAATAATTCAATAAAAATTTACCATATTTTTTTTCAGTAAAGAATATTTGTTTTAGTGGATCTATGTTGGCCAACTTATTAGTCTACTTCTTGTGTGTGGTCCCACCTTCTCACAAAGGATGTCAACTCTAATGCAAGTCAGAAGTGTAGGTAGAAATAAACTTCAGTTTGTCCTTTTTTTTTTTTTTTTGGAGCTCTTCTACTCAATTTGTTTTTAACTTTTTCAAAGTAGGCATAAAAGCATAAATGTCTACTCAACACGATGCTAATGAAATATGATATGTGCAAAAGTGAACATGGTCCTATTGTGCACTGCTGTACGGGGCTGCTCGGTCACTGAACACTACTGCGCGTGCTAACATGGCCCGGTGCTCAAATTTAAAAAAAAAACGTTTATATATTTTATTTTTTCATTCATGAATTCTCGCAGAACCCCTAGCGAACTCCCGTAGAATGAGATACCCTGGTCTAGGCAGACTATGATGAAAATGCTAATATCCAGAAAAACACACTGTTTGAGCTGATTATTATTGTTTTCTACCCGATATTGATGCCTTAGCAGATCAAATTATTCGCTCACAACAGCATCACTCAGTATTTAAACATGGCCAGCTAATAATTTCGTTAACTTTTCATGTTGTCGGATGTACCTTCAGTTTTACTCTTGTACTACTGTCATTGTTATAGCTTCATATACGTGTAATGTTAGTTCTGCAGAATAAAGGTGTCTGACAGATTGGTAAGTAAAACTTCAGGTACGTAACTACTTTTTTTAATCACATCTTCCTTTATTTATAACTTGTAGCTAAAACGTTATCTGAATTTGACAGGTCAATTATGTAAGTAAAATTACTGAATCGATTTCATAAGATCAATCAATCAATCAATCTATTAGCTCCTCAAGGAGAATATGTCTTTAATAAATATATGCCACGTCTTACTGTCACGTGACATCAACTCAAGTTCTCTCCTTGTCTTCCATATCATTCTATCTCCAGTTCTGTTCTTTGTGTGCTTTTTTGGTCTACCTCCGCTTCACTTTCCCTTGGGGATTCCAGAACAAGGACTGCCTTGTAATGCTATCAAGAGGTTTACTCAGTGTGTGTCCTATTTGTTTCTCATCTCTTGTTCCACTTCCACTTGTCTGGTACTTGTCATCAGTTCCACATTGGTGACTTTGTCATATCATTTTAATCCTTTTATTCTACGCAAGCACAGATTTATGAATGTCTGTAACTTTTTGGTTGTCGTTCTCCATGTTCCAGAGCCATACAATAGGACTGTCTTGACATTTGAGTTGAAGATTTTTATTGTTGTGTTAAACTTGATTTTTCTTAACCTCCATATTTCCCCCAATGCAATGAAAGCTCCTCTTGCTTTTTACATTCTAATTTTCATATCATTGTCCGTTCCTCTAACTTTGTCTATATCGCTGCCAAGATATGTGTATAATTCTATCTCGTAACGATTTCCTTCAGATACTTTTAATGTAACGTTTCAGGAGCCGCGCTAGCGTAGTGGTTACAACACCGCTCTGGCGACCGGGTGATTCAGGATCAAACCCGGGCGACGGCATTTGAGGATTTTTCGTCAACCGGGATTTGGACTGGATTAACTCGAGACCTGGCGAGGACATTTGAAGGAGTGTCGTCGGCCAGGGATTGGCGGCTCCTGAGCCGACCCAGCTCTAATGGGTACCTCCGAAATCGGAGAGTATCTGCCTGAATGGCGATGGACACCTGTCTCTGTACAAGATAAAAAGGGATACTCACGTAAAATCAATGTCAGGTTAGACATTAAAATAATAACCTGAGATTTCGCCTGGAGTATTAGCGGGCGTATGAAAAAAAAAAAATGTAACGTTTCATATAATGCTTTTAACAGATCTTTTTATCGGCAACAGTGGCAGATAAAAGATGCAGATAAAGTTATACGTGGAATGCATCACGTTTCAGCAATATGTACTCTCGGATAAACCCATATTAAGTAGTCTTTCAATCACGCACTGCACACATCTCCCTCAACAAAGTCCCGCAAATGCTTCCAGACATATCCATGTGACAGTGCGAAGACGATGTGTGAAGAAGAATAAAGATTTGTGTTATGTGGTCGTCACTCTCTGGCCTACTTTCACACACGTTCCGCAGTCACAGAAAAACTCTCTTGATGACACGGGTCCCACTTTTATTAATGAAACCCTATCAGGTAGCATATGAGTCATACAGCAAACAATGTTGTCCACAAGTTTACTTTTTGTAGGTAATTCCTATGCAACACCATTTAACCAAGCTATTTAGGTAACACCATATAATAACCCAGCACAGACTGCTGGACTCTCTTAAATAAAATGAAACAAAATAAACTAGCATCGTACTAATGGACAAACATCATCTACGTAATAATACATACATATGTGTGAAAATATGCAAGTACATGCACTTATATGTCCATGTGTGTGTGTATGTTGTGTGTGGTGTTACACACGTGTGAAAATATGCTAGTAGATGCGCTTAAATGACCATGTGTGTGTGTGTGTGTGTTGTGTGTGTTCATGCAGGTCTGTGTATATGTGTAATCAACAATAAACATATCTCAGTAAACAATAATGCCTTCATACTCCTACTAAATACTAACTACATCATCAAGCGAGAGAAAACTTAATTGAAGCACTTCTATCTTTGATGAAATATTCCACACAGCGCACTGGTCTAAATGACATCAATTTATCAGTATCTTAGAGGCCTAGCTGCTCTGAAGAACATGCAGATGTATATACTCTATTCTTACAGCTCTATACTAAATGTAATAGGCGTACGCTACTCACGGAGTCAAAGGGTACTCTAATCTTCCTCTCACAAAAATCACTGATACAAAATTAACCACACTTACGGCTCACAAGAATGCAATATAACTATTACTTAACACTACACAAATAATAATAATTATGGTTCTAAGTACACACTTGTATACAGCGCAATGCGACACTAGAATTCCTCTAATAAAATCACATGGTATTTTACACGTTTAACACACAGTCTCACTGTTGAAAATAGCGATGAGATATACGTGAAATTACACTTAAATACACATAAATCACCAGTCAGCTTCTATCAAGCTATAGATAGACAAACGCTACAAAGCTTTAACTTCTAAACCTGAAAGTCTAATATTACTAAATCTAAAGTATTATAAAAATGTACTTATATGTAAGCATACCTCTATGTCTTCAGTTCTCTTAGCACAGACGCAACATATGCGTATCAAATCCTCTACCTCACTGGTGTATCGTATCGAGGATGCATACCGCACATGTAAGACGATCTGGACACTTCTCCTTTCTGACTCGACTCTCTCACTGTTTCAGTTTAAATCTTCGTCTCCACCCCAGTACCACATGATAGCCGCCACGTCATCATGTCAAGCTAAGCTCCGCCCATCCCTCTAGGGAGGAAATCAGGAGTCCTATGCTCAGTTTGGATGACATGAGATCACATCTTAGTAAAGACTATCTTCCTAGACGCCCACAATTCAAGTTCCGCCCACTGGTCATTTACATTCCCACGATATCTCTTGCCTGGAGTCACACCTCACGGTTTCGTGCTCAACAAGGTGTGTTCTCAGACAGCGCCAGGATGTCTAACAACCGAGGTCTGTCTCCCACGTCTCACACGTCTGTCTTCTTCACGGATGGCAAAAGTGTGTTTCGTTTAAATTGCCCATTACCGGGTGAGAATGCCAACATGAGCACAAATTAACACCGTAGACTAGATCGACAACAATTTACGCCGTCTAAAATTACACCTTTCTGGCCACACCGTCACATCCATATTAAGAAGTTTGTAATAAATAATACATCTCACCAATATCATTTGCCTGGTATGGAACGAGTGGGAATCGGCCCCGTACAACCTGTCGGGGATATACCTCCCAGCCGCGTTAACCTTTCAGTGAAAATATCTTTTCCTTGCGTGCAAAGTCACAGCCTTAATAGTGCTAGTTATCATTTCATAAGTGTGGGTTCTTTTTTAATTATAGTTTGAAGTGTATGTGTGTTGACTGGTTGACTTGCCCAGCTGACGGTGGAGAGATTGAAATGGAATACACTGAACACATGACATAATCTAGAAAATGAACACCATACTTTTTCCCATATGTGTAAAACTGGATAATACAGTTTTTAAAAAAAAGAAAATTACTAGTAGTCAGTTTTAGAATTGAACGACACATAGAGAATGCGGGAGATTTTGGGGTTTAGCAGTCGTCAGCCACATTCACAAACAAAAAAACAAAGACAAGAAACATTGACAGATTATGAGAACAAAGACACAGGACACACAAAAACACGTTTTACGTATTACTCGTTTTACAATTTCGTTCAATATAGACTTTCGACCTTTTCTGCGCTGTAACTGGAGTTCCCTGATTATCTTTTTAAGCCACTTTTTTTGGTGCCGTTTTCCATTCATTCACTAACCTCCAGTTTACGGTTGAGCACAGGTCTTCTGTGAACTCATGGCAGGCCTTCCTGCTTTCATCCAAAGTCCGTCCAATGTCTTCCCTATCTCTTTCATTGGTGCCAATTGTTGTCATAGCCAGGAGTGGAATTGAGGACGAGCTCTCAATATCTGACCAAATGCTCCTAAGGCGTGCGTAACACAAAGCCTCTGACAACAAAAGTCCAACTCCTGGCCTTCTCGTGGCGGCACCGTTTAAAATCTAACAGGAGAAGGGGTGAAGGGCGAGTGTCTGGCGCCTTAAAACCAGATTGCTCCAGGTACATTTTTGTATGTACCTGCAAGGATACTTGGAGAGGAGATGGGCACCGCCAAGCAAACCTCTTGCCCACTGAAATGCTATGATGGAAAGTCAACTCAGTAATAATATGCCGGATCGGCCGAGGCCCGGATTAACAACAACCGCGCTCTCATTGCCCCTTGAGAGTGATAAGTCAGTGAATGGGGTACAAACACATGTTTTGAAAC
This sequence comes from Oreohelix idahoensis, assembly GCA_024509875.1. NCBI lineage: Eukaryota > Metazoa > Mollusca > Gastropoda > Stylommatophora > Oreohelicidae > Oreohelix > Oreohelix idahoensis. Next base: position 1,136,398 of record JAMPIV010001486.1, read on the forward strand.
TTCCTAGAGAAGGTTTTGTTGTTGGAACTTGGAATGTACGCACGCTATATGCGTGTGGAAAAGTCAGAGAACTAACACATGAACTTGCTAGATACTCGTGGGACATCCTGGGCCTAGCAGAAGTCAGATGGACAGGATTAGGTGAATCAATAACGGATGATGGTCACAAAATTTGGTTTAGTGGAGATGAGTCCAATCATCAGCATGGAGTATGTTTTGTTGTACATAAAGATAGATTGAACTCTGTCATCAGCTGCACCCCAATAAATAGCAGGCTTATTACCATACGTATTGCAGCACATCCAAAGAACATCTCCATCATACAGGTATATGCCCCAGCTACTGACTATGAGGATGAGGCAATTGATACATTTTATGAAAATCTGGATGAAACAATTAAGAAAATTCCAAAGACAGATCTTCTCATCGTGTTAGGTGATTGGAATGCTAAAATAGGGCCAGATGCATACGGTCAGTGGGCTGGCACAGTGGGGAAATTTGGGACAGGAGAAACCAACGATCGAGGACTAAGGCTACTAGAATTTGCCAGCAACTATAAATTAACCCTTGCAAATACACTATTTCCTCATAAGTTATCAAGAAGAACAACGTGGCATGCCCCGTGTAGTGAATTTCTAAATACAATATATAATTTAATACATAACAGTATAGGGCATAAAGGCAAAAGAAAAAAAAAGTACAAAAGAATTTTCTGCTGAAACGGTTGGTATCGCCTACGCCTTCAGATTATTATTTGCTAACGAATAGCCGAACAAAACGGTACCCCAAATTTTTCAAATTCGTCCTTGACATAAACAACCACTTTTTCTAGTTCTAAGAAATTGTGCTTAAAATGCATTGTGGAACGAGGAGGGGCAAGGATAGATGAAATGCTAATTCGTTTCGCATTGATTTTAAACTAAAAGCCAACTCTAGCACAGCAGCACGCTTTGCCTTAGGAGTTTCCCCAAATACAATGAAAAAAGTTAGAATTGTGGACACTACGTCATGTAAACATGTTAAGCTCTTATTATGAATGACCTAAGCTCTCGTAATTATCTCGTAAGTACATGAGAAGACAAGTGAACAGGAGGTAGTTTAAAAATAAACAACTGACATAGAAAAAAGATAGAATTTTGAACCAAACCACATAGCCCCTTAAAAATTGTATATTCGTGTACCTGAAGACTTGCTGACCAAGAATATGTTATTAGTTATATAAATAGTCCCTTAACTAATTAAATATTGATAAAACAATACATAGAGATCAGAGATACTGTCAGGTCAAGTCATATCTGCTTAGATTGGATCGCATATTTTGGGGAAAAAAAGTAGGTGACAGATAGGCTAGGATAGTATAGTGAATCTGATTGGGTGGCATTTAAAGGGAGACTAAATATTATTGGCTGACCTTTGAATAAACATAAATAGCCTAAGTAACGTAGGAAAAGTTTGAATGATATTTTTTGAAAAGACTGTTTACCCTTGTAAAATTAATAGCGATTGGCTAACTGAATCGATATTGTCAAAATAAGCGTTAGGGGGACGCCATTTCCAGAAAATTTTAAACAGTGATAGATGAGAGCAGGCTGTGCTTTAAAATATAAATTATAAGCAGCCTGGGCAATACGACAGATCGAAACTGTGTCAGTCATCTTCTCTGTGTGTATTTCATTGAACATTGTAGTAAGCTTGACATTTATTAACCTGTATTTTATATAAAAATTGAATGTGAAATATTAAAATATGCATGGACATGAGTGGGTCTATAGCGAACATGAGGCAAAGCCTAAAGATTGATCCACCATGTGATAGTCTGTCAGAGAGGTGTAAAACTACAAGAATAGGTATGATTGTCATAAAGGAGCATAACACCTATTCTATTATATGGAAGAGATTACAGCTGGAATTGCAGTGGCGTTAAAACTATTAGGGAAAGGAATACTGGTGTACATTGTCACATCAAAAGAAAATGGTGGCATAGGATTGTATCAGGATATGATCCTTTTGTTTGTTTGTAATGTACATGTCCGTAACTGTGGACTATTAGTGTGTGCTAGATATTACGAAGGATGCATACCTTCACATTTCAGAGGTCCTGGGTACTGACGTTAATGTGGTACCAAACGCTTGAAAATTGATTGATTCAGGACTCTGCCTGTTTACTGCGAGCCCATGCTAGTGGCCATTGCCTATCAAACAGGGAACAGATTGTCAAGCGAGCAGAGGAAAGGTTCAACATACAGTCTACTGCCCAGTTAAGTTCTCGTTCGGCACCTGAACGCTCAACTACAGAACTTTAAAAGAACGATCTAATAACAGTGAATAAAACTGGGACAAATATTTAATAGTTCCACAAGTGACAAAATAGAAACAAACAATTCCAGAAGGACAGGATTAAAACAACAACCTAGTATTACCACCAGTATTACCTTAAAGTAGGAGAACACTACATAAATATATTCGATTAATAATTTTATATATATGGACAAAGAATTTATTGTGCTATTTGACTGATGTAATTGATTATTGTGATTTCACTTTTAAATTGTCTGTCCTGATTACAAATAAATTTGAATCAGGATAATAAAACTGTAAAAATCTTATTTACACAAAATTCAACCACAGTCTTAAGTAAGATAGCCTTTTAAAGTGTCGTTTGTATGATATTGTAGTTGTACTGTGTACTGTTGTGAATAATAAACTATTTGTTTGTATGTTTGTTAATTATTGTGCTTCACACTCTACATTCATAACCCTAGACACAACACGAAGTCATTTAATATACTAATATAAATACATTTTGAATGAGATAAAGGGGGTGGTAGCGGAAAGGCACCCAGAAAAGTTCACAACAATAATGAGTAAATTCAGGGTCCTTCATAGCTAATCTCATTTATTATAATAATAATACTTAACAACAATTCATAACATCAAAATCCACCACACCCCGAAAACTGAGATACATGGCCAAATTGATTTTATTCTTGTATCCAAAAGATTCAAGTCCAGTATTAATAAAGCCAAGACTAGGACTTTTCCTGGCGCCGACATTGGTAGCGATCACGACATGGTATTGATGACGCTCAAGCTTAAACTCAAAAAGAACTATAATCAAAACAGATGTTCTCAGTTAAGATTCAATTTAGACAAATTGAAAGATCCAGAAATCGCGGGAATCTTTGAGGCAACTGTTGGAGGAAAATTCGCAGCTCTCAACTTTATGGAGGATGATATCAACTCAATCACAGAGAACATGAAAGACGTGCTCATTGAATCAGCAACAGAAATACTTGGTAAAAGAAAGAAAATAAACAAACCATGGGTTACAGATGACATTCTGAAGTTATGTGATACACGACGAGAAATGAAAAAGGTTAAGAAAGAGGTTCCTGAAGCAGCATGGCAATACAGTATGGTGAATAAAAATATTAGAAAGAAAATGAAACAGGCCAAAGAAAAATGGGTAGCTGATCAATGTGAGTCCATTAATACGGGGCTAATAAAAGGTAACAGCAAGGCAGCTTTTAACACATTAAGAAGACTATCAAAACCCCCAACAGCCCAGGGTAACTGTCATAGAAGATAGCAATGGGGCTCTGCTCAATGAAAAAACAGCTGTAATGAGAAGGTGGACAGAATATTGTAAAGAATTATATAACTGTAAACTTGACACTGACTTAGGCACATTAAACAACATTAAGTGCGAAAACAGGGAACTCGTAAATGCAGCAATATTACGGGAGGAAGTGGAAGAGGCTATATGTTCGATGAAAGGAGGGAAGTCACCGGGTGTGGATAATATCCCAGCAGAGCTCTTGAAATATGGAGAACCAGATATAGTAAAAATCATGACAACAATTTGCCAGAAGATATGGAGTACACAAAAAAAATGGCCAAAAGAGTGGACGCAATCATTAGTAATACTGCTTCCAAAGAAAGGAAATCTAAAAATGTGCAAGAACTACAGAACCATTAGCCTTATTAGTCATCCAAGTAAGGTGATGTTAAAGATACTTTTGAACAGAATAAAACAGAAATCAGAAGAAATCTTGTCCGAGGAACAGGCTGGCTTTAGACCAAAAAGAAGTACATCAGAACAAATCTTCAATATTAGATTACTGATCGAAAAACATCTCCAGCATCAACACGATTTATATCATAACTTCATCGATTTCACAAAAGCCTTCGATCGAGTCTGGCATGAAGGCTTATGGCAAATAATGAGAAAATTCAATTTTGATACCAACATCATAGATATCATTGAAGCACTATACAAGGACGTAAGCAGTGCTGTTTTTGCAAGCAATGACATTGGAGAATTTTTCAAAACAACTGTAGGAGTTCGCCAGGGATGTATCATGTCTCCAGTGCTCTTTAATATATATCTAGAACATATTATGCAGGAGGCTCTCTACGATTATAAAACAACCATATCGATTGGAGGCTGACCTCTTTGCAATCTACGTTTTGCTGATGATATCGATCTGATAGCAGGAACAGAATCAGAACTTCAAGACTTTACCTCTAGACTAGAGAAAGTAACAAGAACGTATGGAATGGAAATTAATATAGAAAAAAGCAAGATATTGGTGAATAGCCATAAGAAACATGTTCCGACCAACATTATGTTAAATGGGCAAACGTTAGAAGAAGTTAACACCTTTAAATATCTCGGGTCCACTATATGTAGTGATGGAAGATCAAATAAAGAAATCAAGACAAGACTTGAGATGGCCTCAGCTGCCATGACAAGGCTGAATGTGATCTGGAAAAGTAACATCAGTTTTCCTGTGAAGATCAAATTATACAAATCACTCGTGTTATCTATTCTCTTGTATGGGTGTGAGGGCTGGACACTCACTGCAGATATGGAGCGAAGGATTCAGGCTTTCGAGCATAAATGTTATAGAAGAATTTTGCGCATTTGCTATAAAGAGCACAAAACAAATGTCTATGTTAGAGAGAAGATAAACACCTATGCAGGCCACCAAGAACCACTTTTGTCAGTAGTGAAACGTCGAAAGCTTGCCTGGTTTGGGCATGTAACTCGTCATGACTCCCTTTCGAAAACGATCCTCCAGGGAACAGTCGAAGGTAAACGGAGAAGAGGAAGGCAAAGAAAATCCTGGGCTGATAACATCAAAGAATGGGCAGGACACGGTTTTTCCACACTTGTACGCATTGCTGAGGATAGAGAGCAGTGGAGGAGCCTTTCTGCTGATGCTTCCACCATGGCACACCTACGACCTATGACGGGTTACGGGTTGAGATGAGATGATCTCTTTCATGCCTGATTTTACGAGTACATTTGAGATGATGATTGGTGGCATATCTGGAGTCCTCCTTATATGATCACCAGCTATGCACAATACTACAATATATGTACGTGGAAGTGAACCTATGTCTGTGAGGCTAATTAAATCCTCATTGACTCCTGAAATCATCCACACACTTCCCGGAATTCCCCTTATGGTGAAACTTGCTGAGAACCCAGCATTGCACACTAAGCTTGGAGAAGTAACTTGAGCCCCAGGCATAACTCTTTCGCTTTGACTTGGTTGACTGCGTGATGAAGTATCTCACTATGGACCCAGTGATAGGCAGGGGAAGCTGAGAAGTGGCTTTGTGCATGACGTGACAATTCCTTGGGAGAGCCCAGAACCAGATTACAGTATTTTAGCTTTGCATAGTTGGAGAGCCCCCTTGGATGGTATGGAAATGCACAGTATGCCACAAACTTTTTACTCCTAGCTTGGGACCAGATGTGACGATTCTTTAAATGCAAGCCAAGCTGAAGAAACTGGAGCTCATCACTTCATATCAACACCTTTCAGAATGGCAGAAAAGCCACAGAAAAAGTCTAGATCTACAGTGTAGATAATACCAAGGAGTCTTCAATATGGTATTGGCTGCTAAAGAGCGAGAAGCTCGGCAGCCCTAGTTTGAACAACAACAACAAAATTTGAGATGAAGATTCATTTTTATTTCCGTGTGCAGCAAATATTTAATCCAGGAAAAGTGCACTATATTTTCATTATTTTTTATAAGGAACGAAGATCAGTTACTTTTGGTGATCGCTATCTTCTTTATTGGGCTGGTTTTTTTCCAGCTTTGCTCATGAGATTCGTGACACTTTAACTTCCCATTTCAAGGTTCTTCTTTAGGTTCTCATTGATCTCCTTTCTACTTCCTTTCCCTCCGTGTTCATATCAAGCACAACCTGGTTAAACTTATTTATTCTTTCTTGATAGTATTATCTATCCACAGACAACTTCTCAGTCACAGTTAAAAATATTCGTTCAAAAGAATGTAAGCAGGACACAATGTTTTAGAAGCTAGTGTAAAATGTAGAACTGTGATTTAAAGCATATAAAGACTTGTATATAGAGAATAGGACAACAATTATAAAATCCAGTCATGAAGCTCAGCTTTGTCATATATATATATATATATATATATATATATATATATATATATATATATATATATATATATATATATATATATATATATATATATATATATATATATATATATATATATATATATATATATATATATATATATATATATATATATATATATATATATATATATATATATATATATATATATATATATATATATATCACCGTAGAGTTTCGATGAACAGTGATTTAGTTTTGATAGGACGTAAGAGTTTGGGAAAATGGTTTAAGAAATATAAATGATTTATTAAATGGACTATTTGTTCTATAAGATTTTTTTTTTCTCTACGGTATTATTATTTTATTTCGTGACAGATACGTTCTTATTTATATACAAATTTATGTAAGACAGTTACGCCGTCAAAAAAAGTTTCGTGTTCCACTATTTTTTTTTTTTTTTTTTTTTAGTGAACTTTATTTGCTTTCATTTCAATTTACAAATCAGTGTACATTTTACAACAAGTAAGAATGAAATGACATTGACAAGTTTTCAATTTAAAATCATGAGCATTTCACACAAAGGAAACATGATAAAAGGGTTACATGTAAAATCAAAACTCTTCTGTTCTCGCAAGTACTTTTGTACACATGCAAAACCAAGTGGTAGCATTTATGTGTTTGTGACAAGGGATTGGTATGTATAAATCCCGAGAGACAAATGTGAGAAGAAAAAGAAACAGGATGTGTAGTATTGGTGCACGTATGTCTAACCATATACATACATATTCTAAGAAACCCATATTCATTACATTCCTTTCGATACTAATATTAATGGAAGCCTCTTAGTATGACATACTTTGGGAGAAAGGCGATAAATAAAAATCGCACGCGTGCACGCACACGGTGAAAGGAAAGGTAGGACTTGTCGTGGTTGAGTAATGTGTAGAGTATTTGTCGAGTTGGACAATAGTAGTGAAATCGACAAGGGATAGTGGACTGACAGAGTTATAGATTACACACACAGAAAGGTGTAAATAGGAGATGGACTTGAGACAACCTGGAAGAAGATTTATCAAAAAGTGATCTCTCTCTCCAAGCCTCAACTCACTTTTACTGTCTAAGCATCTCCTGCTCTCACTCTTTTCTCTTATCAAACATAGAGATTATAGTAAAGAGCTAAAACAAGTTTAATTATGGATGAAAAGGGTCGGGAACAGCGCATTAATAAATGTGTAAACTTTATTAAAGAAGAAAAGCATGGAATTAATGCATATCATCATACACAGCATAAATTACATCAATAATCAAAATATTCATCAATAACTCTCAATAATGCAAATACACACCCACAAACACACAGACCACCAACACTCATAAAACCTGTAGAACACGGAGAAATGAAATAACTGTCTGACAGTCTGTCCGTTTTTTCGTGGGACCAAGTACAGTGTCTTTTACGTAAAAATATACTCCATGGGAATGGACTTGACCTTTATAAATCCACTGTAGTCGCTATTGTTGGTGGCACCCCTATTTCGCGATGGGGACTGGATGACTGTCTATCTCCTGCTGGCCAAATAAACGAACTGAGCGACAGCCTGTACGCTTTTTCGTGGGACCAAATGTGCTAGCTCCAGAAAGTGTCTTACGGATAAATATCCTTCAAGATGAATGAAGTGAAATACCCAACTTTCCTTGTAGGTGCTATACGTTGGTGACCGCTACTTGCGTGAGGGGGGCGGGAACTATGTCCATAGATGGCTGCTCGTACGTGCGAGGTTTAAGTATCCAGAAAATACACCAGAAGAAGTCACTTGAGGACAAAGAGTCCCAGGCGCGCTTATCCGGCGCTAGGCTCTGCTTGGCTGTAAATCCTGTTTAAACTGGTTTGGCTGTGGTTTGACTGACTGCCCCGTTTAGGCACGCAAAGGCGGGTGATATGGAATTCTGCAATTGGCGTGCTGGGCGGTTTTGATATTCTGGAAGCGGCAATGCTCTAGCTGGTAATCCGATAGGCGAGTAGGGAACTACTACTGCATTTAGTGATTCCAGATTTAGCTTTGGCTCGTTGCACTGCGTGAGCGTAACTTGACGTTGACAAAAACGGGTTTTGATTCAGGAACGGGGTTGACGACTCGTGACGCTAGCGGTATTCAGAAACCCTCTAGATCGAAGAGAATATGACGTGCTTCGCCTGACTGGAGTCTGCTCTAGCGATTCAGTCTCCCTGAAACCCGAAAAATGACAAGAGATAGGCCTTAACATTAGTTCTGTTGTTAAAGTTTGCCTTAATTCTCATGATGGTCCATCTCGGGCCAGGAATATTTACGAATGTCTTGGCTTATTAAACCCGTCTACTCTTATAGATTACAAAGGACGCTCCCCCCCCCCGGACACCTGGCCTGCATATTTCTACAGATGTATCGGCGTAATGCGTAATCAAGAGAGTAAGACAAAGGTTATTCTAGAGACATCAGAAGTCAACAACCGCAAGAATGTTCCTTCAGGTAGAGAAATGCATAATATTATGAGAGCTAATGCGTTCTAAGGGGCAAAAACCCAGAGACTGACCGCGATAGTTATCTCCCCCTGAAACAGATCAAACTCGTTACCCAGGCCTCAAAGGGTACCAGCCGCTCGTGATCAAACGTTTTAAAGCGACCAGAGAAATTCCCCTGGACGGACCAGGTGCGTGTATGTAATATTACCGCTGCGCTGACCGTTTCTGACCAGTGGGGGATTTCTACTGAAAGCCAGAACGTAAACACTTCGGTAGGGTTTGAGAAGGAGAAAATGAAAGAAAATAAGAATACAAAATGTCTAGGAAAACAGAACATTAAAAGAGTTAATAACATATGGAACGAAATGGTAAAATAAATTATCGGTCACGTGACAGGACTGTATTCTGAAGATAAGCCGGTACAAGCTGGTTTTCGGAAACAAAGAAGCCTTGGATGCTTCATTTGGAGAGTTTGGCTGACAGGACAAAGGTTACTTGAAAATTTTTCCTGGGCGAGATAGTGAATGCCCCCGGGTTGAAAGCATATCGCCAATTGTGTGCTGCGTTACGTTTTTTTCTCCTTGGCAAGTTGAGCACACAACCTAGAGCAACAAAGTCGGCTAGGCTCACTGGCATTTCGAGAAAGGTACAAGAAGTAATTTGTAATCATGTTCCCTAAAGCATATCCAATTTGAAATTCTAAAACAAGTTCAATTTACAACATACATCAAAATACATTCATAAACTGTAAATACAAGGTGTGGAAAGTAAAATACTAAAGTTGGGCATTTCTGTACATTCATGAATTAGACTGTGTCCATTAATAATTCCAAGGTGAAACAGGAGGGGGGGGGGGGGAAAGGGGGGAATCCCAGGGTTGAAAACATATTTATATTCGTGCAAAAATTCATTTTGTTCTATAACATGGGAGACAAAAGCCAGCATATATGTGCTTGGTTGGTAAGGGAGAGAACTCTTTTTGATGTAAATATTCTTTGTAAGTACATAGTTCTGGTTTCCAAAATTTGCATAACAATCGTTTTTAATAAGCTTGAAGTAAGAGAACATAGCATTTGAGCATAAACCACTAAGGGAGATAACCATAATATTAGCGCCCTTTAGAGTTAAGTGAACGGAGAGCAGAATAAACGCACCAGAAATGTGAGCGAAGTGTAAACATTTATAGAATGAAGATCAATGAGTTGTTTATGAAGGTATTAACCGTGAATTTTGCGGGATAGGTGAGTGAACTGAAGAATGGACCAATCGCATTGACTGGAAAACAGGAATACGGATCATAGGAATAAATTGAAGGACAAAAGAGGTTAGTCCCACCAGAAAACTTGACAAGGCAGGTCGCGCCTTGCTGGGCTCTCAAGAACAGTGAAACCTGCGGTTTGCAGGAGGCTCTGCCGATGTAGCTAGACTTAGAATTGTAGCGCTAGGAACTCTGGAGAATAGTTTAGATTGTGATATTTAACAAGTGTGTTAAACAGATAGGAATAGAATAGGGGTGCCTAGTAAGAGATGTGATAGGTGCTGGACTTCTGTTTTAAAACGGTAAGATGACATTTTTTCTGATCATTTTATAGTATTTCAGGCAACCATTTTTTTTAGGTTGACGACTCCCACATGTAAAAGGGATGTCCCCCAGGAGAAGAACATGACAGTTTGATAATGGCTGATTAGCCACCAAATGTTGAGGGTGGATGTAGATGTATCACCGCTAGACACCAGAGATGATGAAGGCGCAGAAGTATGGTGTCTTTGGTCTGGTTTGTGTATATGATGTATATGTGGAGTCCGGCAGGTAGCAGTAAAGTAGAGCCCACACAGGACGTCACATAAACTCACGACGTAGAAAGTCAATGAATGTTGTAACTGCTAGTGACGTTTCCATCATTTATTGGGACGCCACAATAACAAGATGTGTAGACATTAACATGTAGAACAGTCTTCATTATATCGACATAGTCAGCACAACATTCGACAGCAGACAGCATAATAAGGGTGAATCAAATCATGGGCCTCAATGCATCATAATCGACTGTAAATGTATTCAGGTGTGGAAACCATCATCCTTTTCTATAACAGTCGATATCTTTATAAATGTATAAATGCAGGAGATTAAATTCCTTCTCCTTCCCTGACCTCCAGCAAGACAGGCACGACTTCTGGAGTATCAAGTAATGTCCTCTGATTTCCTTAAATAACAACGGTATCAAACCAAAACTGACGTGGAACCGCCAGAGCAGTAAAGTCCAACAAGCAGATAGCCTTTATGACATGCATCAACCCGATGCATAACAACATGGTGATTCGTGAGTTGAAACTTCTCCTAACGTCGACTCTTTCCCGCCCAGAGAAAGTTGACAACTAGGCACAAAATGTCAATCATAAAAGTTAGCGACAATGATAATCAAATGTAGAGCAATTACCTTCTCTTCAAGACTAAATACACAACTCACTCGCCTCCAGGCGCTTTGAATCACAAAAAGGAAATATCATCTGAGATGAACAGTATAGAGGACTTCCATTTCCCGAACAATATAATCATGACAGACGCTGAAAAACGCGTCTGTATCACTCGACAAAATCTGTGACACTCCCGGGCGGAAGCTGGTACAAAACCACAACCAAACAACAGACATGCGCCGAACCGTTCGACTTGAATACAATTCACACAACGTCGAAGCTATGGGCACATTCTAAGAACTACACTTAAAATCGAGCCTTATAAGGATAGGAAATAACTATCGACGCAGGTTGACAAACGTATACAAGAAAAGTGGGCCTGAGCGCTCCATAAATGGACATGACCCAACATCGGTCAACCCGCAATAATATCGGCAACCGAAGGGCATATGAACAGGTGCCCACCTAAAGTAAAACGTAACTCCAATTCCAAGAGTTATATACCTTGGATTAGAAAAAATTGAGTACACAGATAACATGGTTAAATTCTTATGTGTAACACACTACCGCAACCTCCCGATTAAAAAAAAAAAGAAACATTTTTTCTTAAAAAATCCATGAGCAAGCTAAAAGCGGCTCAAATGCACGAATTATGCGCGGATAAATAGACAAACTGCCTAACATGAGGCTAAATCGACACATAGAGTGACAAGTGAGAATATATCTCAGCAGAGAAAATCTGTCTCAAAATACATACATATATCGGGGAGGTGCCACCAACCACACATCACATTGCTGGTCCCATTAGCATGTAAACATAATATACATATCTTGTATGCAAGTGTAATAATAATCATCATCAAAATAGCGATGTCATTATCCTAGCACCGCTTCAAAAGGATGTACACATGTGATAGTAAATATTACATTACTTAAACATGTAATAATATTATAAAGTGATACATAATGAAATAGGTTGACGATAAATGAAGATCCAGGTCAATGACAAAAGTAGACATCTTCTGTCGTTCCAACGGTAAGTATAGATTTCACAACTCTTCATGCTTGACAACAGTAAGGTAACTTCTCAGATCATCAATGACATGCTGAGAAAATACAATCAATATAATCCTATTTAACAACCATTGAGTTTCATAATATACAATACATTTTTATTAATAATCGTGGCCGAGTGAACTTTCGGCCCTTATATTGCCTACTCAGCCTTCTTCTGTTATATTAAAGATGGTAACAGAAGAAGATGATAACAAAGCACATTAATATGAGTTCACATAAAGTGAGAGCAGATGTGCTAATGTATTATTATAATATAGCTGTGTTATGGATCTGTAATATATCTGGAAATATAGGACAAAAGTATTAGTTGGAATCATGTGGGCATCTAGACAGAATGTCAGTCATCACATTATCCGAACCACGGATAGCTCGTACCGTGAAGTGAAAAGGTTGAAGAGCAATTGCATATCGAGTAGACCTCGAGCTCTTCAAATTCTTACTCTGTAAAGCCGTAAGAGCTTTCTGGTCGGTTTCTACTATGAAATGTGCGCCTAGAAGGAATCTTTGTAGTTTGAGAATTGACCAGACCATAGCCAACCGTTCACGGTCTAAAACAGAGTAATTCCTTTCTGCAGCATTAAGTTTTCTGGAGATATACATTACAGGATGCAGAGTTCCAGAGTACTCTTGCATTAGTGCCGCTCCAATCCCAGTGGATGAAGCGTCACTACGAAGAACAAATGTCTTATCTTTATTAGGTAACACTAGAATAGGTGGTGTTGAAAACATAGTTTTGATCTTATCCAGCGAGGTTTGGAATTCCTGAGACCAGTGAACCATATTAGGAGACCCTTTCTTTAGTAGTGTAGAAAGAGGTGCCATGATAGATGATAGATTCGGAGTGAATCGTCCATAAAATTGTATAAGACCTAAGAGACTTCGCACTTGTTTTTTAGTCTTAGGAATAGAGATGTTAAGTATCTTAGTGATATTATGGTCCTCTGTCTTTAGGAAACCATGACCAACTCGATGGCCTAGGAAAGAGATTTCGCTAAAACCAATGCAGGCTTTAGAGGGTTTCGCTGTCAGGTTATGCTCGCGTAAAGTAGACAGTAATTCATTTAACCCAGAATAATGATCTTCCCAAGTATCTCTGAAAAGACAGATGTCGTCTAGGTATGCAATGACATCTGACCGATAAGATAGGATTCGACGCATCATGCGTACGAATGTAGCTGGTGCGTTCATAAGGCCGAAAGGCATGAAATTCCATTGAAAAAGGCCTCTAGGTGTAGAAAAAGCAGTAAAAGGTTTGGCGCGTTCAGATAAAAGAACTTGCCAATATCCTTTAGACAAATCAAGTTTAGTGAAAAACTGAGATTTAGAAAGCCTAGTAAGTAGGTCTTCTAGTAAAGGCATAGGTTCAGCATTGAACTTCGTAACTTGATTCAATTTGCGATAGTCAACGCAAAGACGTATGTTATTGTCTTTCTTCCGAACAATAACCATCGACGAAGAATATGCAGAAGTGGATGGTTCAATTATTTTTAAATCTATCATCTCATCCAACTCCTTCTCAACCTGTGCTTGAAAATGTATATTAATAGGATAAGGTCTGACTCTAATAGGAGTATGGTCAGTTAACAATGTCATGTTCAATGACATGAGTTTGTCCAGGGATGCCAGTGAGGACATCCTGAAATGTTTGTAACATAACCGACACTTGTCGCTGTTTTCCTAGAGATAAATCAGGAGAAACAGTAACATTTTCCCATGATTCACTAGAATGAAGTGGAATCATCGGAAGCGGAAGATTAACATCCGAAAAACTTGTTTCCTCATCCTGTATTACGGACAGTGATGAGTAATGACCATGTTGGACTGGAGAATCGTCCGTTGCCTGGAAAATAGGCTGTAAATAATCAGGACGTTCATGGAATTCTGTAAGCATGTTGATGTGGAAGGTTTTATGTTTCCCGTCAATATCGACAATATAGTCAACATCTGAAATTTTCGATATTATATCGTACGGACCTTTCCAAGAAATAAGAAGTCTGTTTTCCCTACAAGGTAGCAAAACAAATGCTTTGTCACCAGGACAAAGTTGTCGTAAGGTTCTCTTCTTATTGGCAAATTGCCTTGCCTTCTGTTTAGCAAATTCAGAAGAAGAAGTTGCTAATTTGCATGCTTCGATAATCTTTTGTCTCAGCGCGATGACATATTCGTAAGAGGATTTTGTGTCATCGGTAATATTATCAGCGGATATGAGATCATGAAGCAAAGACATAGGGCAGCGCGGTCGCGCGCCAAAGATAAGTTCAAAGGGAGAAAATCCTGTATGTTTATTGGGGACCTCTCTGTAAGCGAAGAGGGCTGCAGGTAAAACCCTGTCCCAATCTTGAGGATGATCCTCAGTTATTTTCCCTAATAAGTTTTTGAGTGTTCTATTTAGGCGTTCGACCATTACATTAGACATTGGATGATAGATACTACTCAAAGATCTCTCTATCTGTAGAGTAGACATCACTTGAGACATGGTATCCGATATTAGTTGGGTGCCATGATCTGATAATATTTCTCCGGGGAATCGCAGACGAGAAAATATTAGCCAAAGAGCGTCTGCAACATCGGCAGTGGAAAGGCTCTTCAGAGGTATAGCCTCTGGCCAACGTGTGCACATGTCCACACACGTTAAGATAAACTGATGTCCTCTGGCAGATTTGATCTTAAACGGACCAATAATATCTATTGCCATTTTCTGAAACGGCCGAATAGGAGTTTCTGCAGCCTGAATAGGTGCAGCATGGCGTGGACCTTTGGATTTGACCTCTTAACATACTTTACAAGATCGACAATAAATCCGTATGTCCTTGTTTACAAAAGGCCAAAAGAAAGCCGCAAGAACTCTAGACTTCGTACGGGAAAAACCCATAAGTCCAGCACACTGAGAGTCGTGAGCGTGCTGCAAAATTTTAACTCTCAAATTCTTGGGTACAAGAATCTGAGAATGACTTGACTTAATGGAGTCTTGAACAATACGTACAAGTACGCCATTCTTCATTGTAATCCAAGATTTACGATTTGTATCTTTATTCGGATCACCTTTTGTTGCAAGAGTGAAGAATTTCTTTAGAGTCGGATCATCTTCTTGCTGTTTTATAAACGAGTCACGATAAATTACCAAGGGATCATCTTGGTTATGCACTTCATTATCTTCAGTAGATGAGGTTTCAGGCATATTAAGAGCTTGAGCTCTAGTGACTACAGCATTAGCAATTTGCATATTTTGTTTTTCCCAAACGGAAATTTGTTGCGGAATGCATTCTTTGACTCCGTGAATACGACCGATGATAAGATCAGCGATCGGTTTCGGCAGAAGACATGTGTGTACATCTCCTGTAAAGAAAGGAGTAGCAATCCTAATGATAACAGTAGAATATTTCTCTAAGGTGCCGCCAAATGTTACACATTTGACTACTTTTCCTGTAGCACGAGAAGGATCTACGAGTGACTGCCTAACACCAATTGTGGTACATCCAGAATAAAAAAGAACTGAGACTGGATTGTCATTTACTAAACCTTTGTGTAAGACAAGAGAACCTCTTCCATCATGCGCTACTGACGCAGGAAGAGCGGGAAGAGGATGGCCACAACTTAAAGTGGAGACCGTCGTTGGTTCAAATAATGTTTTGCGTTGGAGGCACTCAGATGCTCTCCCAAAATCAAAAGCGGAACATGCCATATTATTAGCGTCATTATTATCTTTAGTCTGTTTATAGGCTTCATGTGACTCTTGCTGTGCAGAGTTTGCCTGATAATGTGATTTATGTTTTTTGTATTGTGATCTACCTCGATTATTATTGCCTCTATAATCATTATTGTATCCTCTATTGTAACCCCTATTTGGGTTTGAGTCATAGTTCTCATGGTTACCATTATCATATTCATTATAATGAGTATCTCTATACTTATGATCTTGTTGTCTCCATGAAGGATAACTTGGATAGTTTCTATAATGACTTCCTCTGCGGAAATTCCTATAATTGTGACCACCTCTGAATCGAGGGCTGTCGGCTCGTCTCCCGTTCTTCGCAGAAGAACCCTGAAATGATTGGTTACCTTGGTTTTGATAACTATTATGGTTACCCTTTTTATCAAACCTGTTTTGTGGTCCCTGAAATTAGTGTGAGTAATTATGGTTGTATGGTGTTGCTGAAGCAACTGGCATACCTTCCTTAACCTTAGCATTGCTAAAAGCTACGTCTGGATGTGCAGTGATGTATTGGGTACAATATTCTTCCATTTCTTTTAGTGTCTTGGGTTTACGCTCATGTAGGAATTCAAGGAATGGTTTATTTACACTTGACATAATCTTGTCTCTGAGCAAATAGTCCATAAGAGCTTCATATGTCTTTTCTGTTTTCGACAATTCAATCCAACGATTAAATGTAAGACGTGTAATTGCAATGAATTCTGAGAATTCTACTCCTGATTCAGGTACCATTTTCTTAAACAAAAGACGGTAACCTTCCTCTGTTAATTGATATTTTATTAACAAGGCTGCTCTGATAACATCATAATTATTCTGATCAGCCTCTTCTACCAAGCTTAAACTAGTCAGAGTGTCACCTTTCAGTATCTCAGATAACTGATTAGCATATTGTGATCTATCCACATTATGATTTCGACAAGAACGTTCAAATCTATCTAGCCAAACTGTTATATCGTCACTGGATGGATTAAATGCTGGTAGCTTGATCTTGTAAATAAAAGGTTTAACATTACCACCAGATGCCTGATTAACATTACCCATATTTGTCAATTTCAACTTTTCTAACTCACTTCAGCCTTCAGTTTATCAATTTCCAACTTTTGAGCTTGTTGATATTGCGCAGTCGCATATTCCTCCAATTTATCACCTGTCTTTCCAAGGGATTTACCCTGCTCAATAAAATAACCAAGTGTAGACATATTGAATCACAACCTGAAATAATTAATTATCTTATTTCAATCTTAATAGTAACAAGTCTTAAATCAAGCACTTGAATAATCACACCCTATTATATTATCCCAATCTCTGTGGGAAACAAGTCTATGTCCAAGAACTTGTATATGAACCTTTATAGAAATATCATCAATCAATTCTTTATCATAAGTGCACTTCCCATTCAATAGTGCATGACACTATTCATCATTTATTTATCATCAGTGTATTGATAACAGTGCATCAGTATAATCCATTAATTAATTACCATAAGTGTAACTACTAACAAATGTAAACAAAATCACAGTGTAAACAAAATTACAATGTAAACAATAACAATGTAAACAATAACAAAGATCAGAAACAGTACGAAAACATTCGCAGGAATCAACTAAAGATACAGCGAAAAATAAAGAAAATATCACAAAAAAAATGTGATGATATCTGAGAGAAAAGGTAAACAAACAAATGACGTCACAGTGTATAAACAAAATGGTGTATAAAACTAAACAATAGAGAAGAGGAGACCTACAAATACAAACAAATCAAAACAAAACTAAAGAAAGCGAAAAATAACGAAAACAAAACTTCACATATCGTCACAACTAACAAAAAATAGCAACAGTTGTCGCTTAGCAATGTTCGCTATAGGAAATTTGCATAGATCCTACAGAACACTCTCAGCAGAAAACCTCTGTCACGTGGTATTTTCTAAAGGAGTCACACGCCCAACCTCCCACTGACATGTAAACATATAAATAAATAAATAACATATAAACATATAACCAATATGAGAAGAAACAGAAGGCTCAGCAGTAGTATAAGGGCACAGTTCACAAACAAAACAGGCCACTCAACTTTAGTAGATCCAATCGTCTGTACAGCAAAAAACAAATGGTAATCAGCATCCTAAGGATAGAAGATCCAACGTTGATCAAACATCTGAGCTTGCATCAAAACTGCCACGACGATGGTACTTGAGCTTCTGTACAATGTAACGGTAATGTAGATACGGTACTTGGCCTTCTCAATACCAGAACTCGTAACAATACGGAACTTGGCCTTCTAAATACCAGAAATCGTACAATACGGAACTTGGCCTTCTAAATAGCAGCAAGTCGATTCAACTGGCAACGTATGTCGCAACGCCGGGTACTGTCATTTCACTGGCATAAGTACTGCTACGCTGAAGTATAATTTCTTGAAATTGAAGAATAAATGTTGAATGTAGTGGGTAAGGGACCCAGTATGTGCTGGCTACCAGACGAAAACCAGCTTATGGCCACCAAATGATAATGGCTGATTAGCCACCAAATGTTGAGGGTGGATGTAGATGTATCACCACTAGACACCAGAGATGATGAAGGCGCAGAAGTATGGTGTCTTTGGTCTGGTTTGTGCATATGATGTATATGTGGAGTCCAGCAGGTAGCAGTAAAGTAGAGCCCACACAGGACGTCACATAAACTCACGACGTAGAAAGTCAATGAATGTTGTAACTGCTAGTGACGTTTCCATCATTTATTGGGACGCCACAATAACAAGATGTGTAGACATTAACATGTAGAACAGTCTTCATTATATCGACATAGTCAGCACAACATTCGACAGCAGACAGCATAATAATGGTGAATCAAATCATGGGCCTCAATGCATCATAATCGACTGTAAATGTATTCAGGTTTGGAAACCATCATCCTTTTCTATAACAGTCGATATCTTTATAAATGTATAAATGCAGGAGATTAAATTCCTTCTCCTTCCCTGACCTCCAGCAAGACAGGCACGACTTCTGGAGTATCAAGTAATGTCCTCTGATTTCCTTAAATAACAACGGTATCAAACCAAAACTGACGTGGAACCGCCAGAGCAGTAAAGTCCAACAAGCAGATAGCCTTTATGACATGCATCAACCCGATGCATAACAACATGGTGATTCGTGAGTTGAAACTTCTCCTAACGTCGACTCTTTCCCGCCCAGGGAAAGTTGACAACTAGGCACAAAATGTCAATCATAAAAGTTAGCGACAATGATAATCAAATGTAGAGCAATTACCTTCTCTTCAAGAATAAATACACAACTCACTCGCCTCCAGGCACTTTGAATCACAAAAAGGAAATATCATCTGAGATGAACACTATAGAGGACTTCCATTTCCCGAACAATATAATCATGACAGACGCTGAAAAACGCGTCTGTCTCACTCGACAAAATCTGTGACACTCCCGGGCGGAAGCTGGTACAAAACCACAACCAAACAACAGACATGCGCAGAACCGTTCGACTTGAATACAATTCACACAACGTCGAAGCTATGGGCACATTCTAAGAACTACACTTAAAATCGAGCCTTATAAGGATAGGAAATAACTATCGACGCAGGTTGACAAACGTATACAAGAAAAGTGGGCCTGAGCGCTCCATAAATGGACATGACCCAACATCGGTCAACCCGCAATAATATCGGCAACCGAAGGGCATAAGAACAGGTGCCCACCTAAAGTAAAACGTAACTCTAATTCCAAGAGTTATATACCTTGCATTAGAAAAAATTGAGGACACAGATAACATGGTGAAATTCTTATGTGTAACACAGTTCAACAGAGGTATACATACAATATTGGTTCACAGGAGATGCGCTCTCTCACACAGGTTGCTTGACAAATAAACGGCTTATGTTTAAATAGACGATGTATCGTCTCAGGCATGATATGTCCACAGAGATATGTACATATTGGTTTACAGGAGATATGCTCCCAATTATTGGCTGACTGCCAGAAAACCCATTGTGTAAATAAACGAGTTGTCATCACTGGCATGACTATGTAAGAAGAGACTACAGCAGCGGTACTTTGATGAAAGCTTATATTATTTATATATTTATGAACTATGTTTAGTTATCGATATCATTTTCAGAGTTAGGTTTGACAGATCTAGGAAATTACAAGAGATGACCTCGTAAAAAATGGATAAGAAGATGGAGTTGTTAAACCCTGCTCAATTGAATTTTGAACCATTAGCATTGTAAATAAACATTTGGTTGGTATTGAAACTTACCCACGCAAAATGAGTTAGATTATTACAAAGGTGTGGAAGGGCAGGAATATTAGCACATAGTTAATAATCAGAACTACAGGCCAGACCACTAATACGAGGTAGTCGCTAGTCACCAACTAGGAGAGAAGAACGAATCTCGGGAAATAAAGTGACGAACCATATACTTCATCCAAGAATTATAACCTCTGGCGGAAAGGGAAGCCAGTAAGAGAGATAGTGTCACTTGGAAGATAGAACGAAGTAGACTGAAAAATTGAAGAGGAATTAACTAGGCCTGCCACAGTCACCTAGTACAAAGCTATTAATAAATACAAGAACACCTGCTGTGTTACATATCGTCTATTTGGCGCCGTAACCAGTTCTGGAAGATTTATAAAGAGACATAGCACTGTCAAATATTGACTATTTGGTGCCGTGACCAGGATCCCCTCCTACATCGACAACATGGCTACACCACCTCTTGATGAAACATGCCAACAGCAACAACAACATTACATGTTTGTTCCACCCCCTGTGGAGCAGGAACCAACAATGACCACTATCAAAAGCATTACTGAGACGCTGCATAATGTGGACCAATACGCAAAATATAATCAAATCAGGTCAGTGATAACACCATTTAAGGGAGATCCAAAAGAATTCAGAAAATGGATGAAAGACGCAGACAGATTCGCCACCATGATAAGCGCAAGCACAGATGTGGAACGTAAGAAGATATTATATTTCTCGTCTGACGCTCTTGTCACTGACTTTCTAAGGAGACGTGAAAATATGTATCCAAATGAAACGTATGAGTCGTTAAAGAAAGAATTAACGAAACGCTATAGTAACATCACAAATACAGAGCATGCATGGTCATTGCTTCACCGCATCAAACAGCAACATAACGGGCCTGTACAATCCTATGCGGAGAAACTATTAAATTTGGCAGAGGAGACAGTTTTGAATGGGGTGACAGCTTCACAAGACCTAGAAAAACATCTAATAGGGACCTTTATTGATGGACTATTAGCAAAGAATACAAAACTACATTTAATTCGTCATGATCCCAAAACAATAGACGAGGCAATACAAATAGCAGTTACCGAAGAAAATGTTCAAACGAGGTTCAATCAATGCACCGAACAAGAGCCAACAGTAGAGGCACAAACAGAACATGAGCCGATGGAAATTGGACATTCCCGCTTTCGTTGGCGTCGCCAAAGCCGGATAGAAAACCAGGGACAGTTGAACACCAGCTATCCTCGACATTTTCATAGACAGCAGAACATACAGCAAGTCAACATCCCCACATGTTTTAATTGCGGGCTTAGAGGACACATTGCCTCTCAGTGCCGACAACAACGTCCTCGCATGCACCAGCAGTATAATAATGTACAACAGAGTAGTTATGATGGTACTCGTAGATATAATCAGAACTTCCGAGGGGCGTATACACCATTCAACTCCAGGACCAGACAAGCAGGAAGGTCCAAAGAGAGAAAGAGAAACAACATGATCTCACAGTCAACGACTCCTCATTAAAGATTAAACATCACATCAGACCCTAGCTCTTGTTTAATCAAAATTAACAACAAGAATTATCGAGCACTTGTAGACACAGGAGCTTCAGTCAGTCTAATCAGGGAACAACTGTATAAACAAATTAAGCATCTAGCAACTTTTCGGCCTTCAAAAACATTTATGTCATCAGTGACTGGAGAACCTATGAAATCATGTGGTACTGCCAACATTACTTTTGGCATAGGACAACAACAGATCACACATTCTTTCATAATTACACGAGGTATGTCTAGAAATTTCATTCTAGGCAGAGACTTCCTCAACAAATATAATACTAGAATATATTTTGACCTACACAAGATCAGGATCAATGACGAATACATACAACTGCAGGATGACATACATATTGCATCTTTGGTGCGTCTGACAGCCCCAGTTACAGTGGCACCTAACACACTGGTGATAGCCAAAGGTAGAGTAAAGAATTCCAGCTACATTCAACCGGGTCAGACAATACAGATTGAACCCTTGGATGATGAAAGCATAAACGATGAACCTCTTATGTTCGTTACAGAAGGCATCGCGGAAATTTCGTCCTCTCGAGACTTTCCTGTTATGATCATCAACACTTCGGGACAAGCAACAACAATACACAGAGGTGCAATAATTGCCAAGATACAAAGATCATCTTTAACATCGGAACGAAATAACAGGACACCTCAAGGCGGTAGAAACCAATACTATTCTTACACTCTACCTACATTTCGAAATCGTGCCTCAGTTTGCCATTCCGATAATAACAAACCATCTAAAACACTAAATGCATACAATGATAACCTCATACCTCGTCAGACCCCAAAAGTAAAGTCAAGAAACGAGCCAGAACATAACATGGAAAGAGATAAGGCATATAATCAACAAAACAGGGACAGACAAAATGGTCAACAAATACAGTATAGACAGACAGCAAATAACTCTAACTATGCATCTAATCGCGGTAATACCCAGACATACGAAATAAGAAGATACAACCAAGATGATATACCATACGAGAGAGCATGTGAAAATGAACTGGAAAACATAGCTGCAAATAAGAAAGACGATGAATACTCTCGCTATGCATACAGAGTAAACCAAATAATTCAGCAAAAAGCTAGCGGTGGATTATATAAAAGAACAGCATATAGTAGAGAGGAATCACATGATATCAACCTTGTTACAAGTTCCTTATTGCCAACCCCAGCACAATACTGCCGTAGTGAACGACAGAGCAGAAGGAATAATTATAGAAAACAATCAGTGTACACTCCATGGCGGATAACCAACGAGAGACACTCCAATGCACCAATGCACCAGAGTTATAGAACAAGATACCCAAATCCCCTTTATTATCGCCGTGGTCAACGACAGAGTGAAGATGTTAACTATAGAAGATATGGACATTATACTCCTTGGCGAATACCCAGAGCAGAATATGCAGAAAGGCCATTTAGGAAAAATGAGCCCATGAAGTACAAACATTCTCAATATCACAACAGTGAACGAGAAAGAATGAATAACTTTCACAGAGTAGATGATGATAACACATATGTTAAGACACCATGGTCAAGTCAAGAGTCTCACCCACCGGATAACAAATCAGACCGGTTATCACAATTGCTAGCAACGCTGAAGATAGACGACCAACATAAAAATAAACTTAGTGCATTTGTCACTAAACACCAAGATGTATTTGCCCTAACAGACATGGAGTTAGGCAGAACCAGTACAATATACATAGACATTCAGACTACAACAGAGGAGCCTATCAGCTTGAGACCTTACCACACTCCTTTGAAGAATCGTGAGATAGTAGAAAGATCCATAAACGACATGTTGAAAGCAGGCATCATAGAAAGATCTACATCAGCGTGGTCATCACCTATAGTAATTGTCACAAAGAAAGACGGATCAAGTAGATTCTGCTGCGACTACCGCGCACTGAACAGAATAACTAAAACAATTTCATATCCGCTACCACGTATTGACGATATACTGGCAACACTTGGGCATTCGACATATTTTACCACATTGGACGCACGCTCAGGATTTTGGTGCATCCCCATGACTCCAGCGGCAAAGGAGAAATCATCTTTTTGTACACACATGGGTAGCTACAAATGGAATGTGATGCCTTTCGGTCTAAAGGGAAGCCCAGCGACATACATGGCATTAATGGATGAAGTTTTACAAGGAATGCATCCCTTTGCATTAGCCTATATAGACGACATAATCATACATACAGCAGGTACGGTAGATGAACATTTGAAGAAAGTCGAGCAAGTCTTTGATCGCCTACGACACCACAAAGTAAAACTCAAGCTAAGCAAGTGTCAGTTTTTGAAGACAGAAACAAAGTACTTTGGATTTATAGTGAATAAAGATGGCATCCGCCCTGACACAGAAAAAGTTGAGTCAATAAAAAAGATGCCCGCCCCCACAACAGTGAAGCAAGTTCGAGCATTCATCGGTTGTTGTGGATACTACAGACGTCATGTTGCTAAATTTTCAGAGACTGCTGAACCACTTATCGCCCTCACTAAGAAGTATTCTTGATTCAGGTGGACAGAAGCATGCCAGAAGTCCTTTGATTATCTTAAAGAAGCACTTGCAAAATTACCACTTCCATCACATCCAGATATATCGCGGCCGATGATTCTGTATACGGATGCCTCCGAGACAGCAATAAGTGCTCGTTTAGTTCAGCACAGAGAAGAGGTTGAAACACTTACTACACCAGAAATTCTAAATGAGATGCCCATAGCATTTATATCACATGAGCTTTCCAAAACACAATGCAGATTGTCAATTACAGAAAGAGAAGCCTTTGCTATACATTATGCCATACAGAAACTTGACTTTTACATCAGAGGTACTAAACTTACCATTAGAACAAATCATCAACCATTGTTGAATTGGCTCACCAAGACACAGGAACAACCAAAAAAGTTACAGATTTGGGCTATCAACATGCAACAGTATGATGCAACAATTGATCACCTCCCAGGTGTACAGAATACTTGTGCAGATTTCCTCTCTAGAATCACACACACAGGTACTGTACAGCAAGAGGATCCATATGCGGGTACAGATATTAATGACAACACAAAAGAAGTTAACGTTATAAATTCTAACGGAACAGAGGTCGACTATAGCACTGTCACATCAGACATGGATACAGAAGAGACAACAAACTTAGATCCATTCGGTATATGTGCTGAACAGAGGAAAGACCCCGAAGTAGCTAAGCTTATCCAATGTATAGAAGCAAAACCCACATCGCTTAAACAATTTACTATCCAGCCAAAGGACCAGGCCTTATATCATACTGACCACAAACAAGAAGGTACACTACAAAAAGTAATTCACCAAACCCTAGTATCTCAGATACTGGTACAGTTCCATGATAACAATGGACATGTTGAATATATTAATGGTTGTAAACCTGCAATATTCGGATATATTCGGCCTGAAAGCTACCCTCTCATGGATGCAACTTCAGCAACAATAACTGAAATTTTTCTGCAAGAATTCATGCCACGACATGGTTGCCCTAGGAGAATAGTCACAGACAATGGAAAACACTTTGTTGGTAACCCTTTCAAACAAACGCTTCAAAAGTTACACATTCAACATACCACTACTACGCCTTACAGACCGCAGGCAAATGGAAGAAATGAGCGAATGCATGCCACATTGATTGATATTCTTGTCAAGTATATGCAAGGCAATGTCCAGTATTGGGACTTACATATATCAGTCAAGCACTTGAAGCAATACGGATCAATATAAATGAGACAACAGGATGTTCACCTTTCTATTTGTTATATAGACGTGAACCCACCTTCCCATTAGATAATCTATTACAACCACAGAGAAAGTATCAAGGTGAAGATCCAATTGAACTTATCATACAAGAGAAGCATAAGGCCCACCAAATAGCAAATAGTAATGCACAGAAAGCCTTCAAGAAATGGCAGAAGCAGCATGACAAAAGAGCAACGTTAGAAGAATTTAAGCCTGGAGATAAAGTATATTACAAGAAGAATGTTCGAGATAAGATGGATAATAGTTGGCTTGACGGGTTTAAAGCGTTGAAACAAACAACACCGGTGAATTATAAACTATGGAATGAGGAGAAGAACATAAATGTCAAAGCACATGTAGCGCAGATGAAAAAAGATGATCATCGCCCCATAGTACCACCAGCTTTACAGAGTACCAGACCGCTACGAAAAGCCACGTTGACTTATTATGAATTTACAGAGTCAACAAGCACTTTACTCAGCGAAAACGACACAGATGAAGGGCAGGACATTTATGATCAACAAAGCAACAATTCTGATCAACTACCAGATGCTGTAGAATGCCTCACTCGCTGCAGAGAGAACTCAGAAGAAGAAAAAGATATTCCGCCAACAGAATTGATAGAGAGATTGAGATACAGAGACAACCGTCTACATGAGAGAGATAGTACTACATCACTATCTACACATGATGAAGAACCTGAAACATCTGATCGGTCAACACCAACACCACAAAGCGTATACAGCGAACAAGAGGAAATGGGCACACATAGGACAGAGGAAGATAGAATACAAGCAGGGCAGCATACAGAAAGTGAACAGTACAGTGAGATTCTAGAGGATACGACAGCAATAAGAAGTGAATGGAACAGTGCTGATAATGAAATAGATGCAGCATACAAACACACGAGAGCGGCAGAACAAAAGAGAAGAGCACGGGAGCAACAGCTATTGAAACAAAATGATCAACAAATAGAGACTGAACAACAAAGTGGTACAAGCCAAACCCAAGACATAGAGCAGACATCAGCTAAAGATTCAGATACGCAAGAAGAGATGGAGCAAGAGTATATAAGAGGAACGAAGAGACAGAGGTCGTCGTCTTCAGACGATTCGCCGGTTTTTAGACAGCGTCTACCAAAGCTGATACATGTAGAAGAGGTCAGACGGAGGAGGAAGAATAAAGTAACAAATAGTGGTGCAGCAGAGATTAGGGAAGAGATAACTGCAATGTGCGAATTTATTGATAGAAAATTTGAAGAGCTCAGAATGGACGATAAAGATAGGAGAAATACGGATCGAAGGGAATACCGATCCAAGGGCCGGGAGGCTACAAAGGAGGAGGGAAGAAGTGGTAGCAGAAGAGAAATAAGAAAGTCAATAAGAAGTAAGGAGGTTGAGAGAAACTCGGGAGATATACGAGATATAGAGGTAGAGAGGAAGCAAAGTGTTGACAAGGTTAGACGAGTAGAGGAGACTCGAGATATGGATAAGATAATAGCGTTAGTAACGCTTAAGGCTAAGGAGGCCATGATTATGAAATTTTTGGAGATGAAGTGGTGCAGAAATAGAAAGAGATAGAAGCTATGAGAGTAGAGACATATCGTATTAAGATACATAATACGAACAAAATGGCGGCGGCAGCTTAGTCTTGAGAAGACTAAGTATAATTGGTCTGTACCGCACACAAGAGAAAACTGAGTATACCTGACCAATAGGGCACTGCAGTAGGGGAGACGAGTAAAGGAGATGTAAGACGTACATTTGAGGCCGCGGTAGTACGGCGGAAAACTTTTGGGAAAAGCCGTGGTGATAACGGCAGAAATAGTGGAAACTTAGATTTTTGATAAAGCAGCAGAAGACAGCAATCATGGAACAGAATAAAAAGTGACAACTACATCTATCCGCCACAAAGTAAAACCAGCTTAGACGATCAAGTCGGGATATTGAAGATAATAGACTTTTACAATCAGCAAGAAGAAACAGCACAGCGGAGTACAAGCCTTACCGACGAAATAAAGAAGCGAGAATCACATCAGAAGTCTAGCCGCACTACATAAAGACAACACATCAGTGTTCGCAACGCTAGTCACATGGTCACAACCATCATTCCCTATCCCTTCGTTAGTCATAACATATTCCCTGCGACACCTGTCGCAACCTCAGTGATCATGTGAAGCGAACATGTGATGACAGAAGACGATCACTCACAGCTTCAGAAGAATCAGCCAAACTGGAACCTTACAGAAGGAAACAGGAGTCAACTATAACTATCAGCCACAAGTTAACCCCAGCCCATTAATCAAGTCGGGACATTGAAAATGAGAGACCGATGCAGTCAACGAGAGGTAACATACTACAGCAGAGTCGAAGCCTTACAGAAGAAACAAAGAAGCAAGAATCACATGAAGAGTCTACCTACACTACAAAGACAACACATCAGTGTTCGCAACGCTAGTCACATGGTCACAACCATCATTCCCTATCCCTTCGTTAGTCCTAACATATTCCCTGCGACACCTGTCGCAACCTCAGTGATCATGTGAAGCGAACATGTGATGACAGAAGATAATCTCTCACAGCCACGCACGAAGCAACAACTCAGCAGAATCGAAGCATTATAGAAGACTTGAAAGGACAAATACAACTACCAGCCACAAGACAACCACTAGCCTATACATTACAGTTGAGACGATAAAAATGAGATATCCTTACGACCACAGAGAAACAACAAAACTTATCATCATCGAAGACCTACAAAACAGCCTACAAACACCAAGAATATTGCTGACGAGATGGTAGTACCTATACAATCAGAACTTACCAACATAAAGCAAAGAAAATGACATTGAATGAATGGACGACTTTACCAACACCAGATTCAGAATGTAAACATCGTCAAATATTCAAACCATTGTCATACTGACAACAACACCATAAAAATTCGTTCGTCCTCATCCTCCTGCAGAGCGACTATAAACAAACTACAACTGATACCAACTTTATCACAGTACGACAGTCGTCTCTCCAGTAGAGAAGTTACACTGATGGAGCTTGCAAAAGAGATCTACAAATTCGTACAAACAGTGTAATCGCCGTAAAGTACTTCCCAAGCAATAGTACTAATTCACAGCACTCACCCAGCTATAGTGCTTAATAAGGTACCCCAATCAACGGTATCCAACGGTTAGTTAATTACTTAGGTCTTAATGATTAACTTAGTGGTTGCCTAGATTCCAGAAAACACTTAGACATTTACATTATACGCTAACCGTGTGAATAGACAGGGTAGAACTCCGCGAAGAAACTTAATGGTGTACAACATTATAATGAGTGATAAGGTTGATTAATCACGAGACATATTCAGAGTGTTAATAGAATAGTTTAAAGATAGACACCATTGTACTGACAAACTAGAACTGTTTCAGACTAGGATAAAGACACAGCATGGCACAAAGCCGAGATAAGATTCTTTACATGATAGGACGTACAACACCAGAGGATCCACATCGTTAACTAGTAATATATAGTAAGTTGCATGTTAACTAATCTTGTATATGTATTTCAGAAATGATGGTTCAAGACTAGATGGAAAAAAATAATAATAATAAACAGAGTCAGAAGAGAAGATGTCATAGACCAAACCAGAGGATATTGAGCCGGGAAATTTACTTTTTCAGATGGAGGTGCACACATTCCATTCATGATGGATTCTCCTACTCACTATAGCATTAGGTACATGGCGACACAGAGCTATGATGTGATCACAATATGGATATTGTACCCACTATGTAGTTGGATAATGATAATACTGACATTTATATGAATAGGTACACATGAACTTCAGATATTGATGTTGAATATTTGGTTGACTATGACACACTGGGGTACCGAGTATATAGTTCAGACAGCATTGATGATTCGACGGGTGCATCCAAGGCTAGCATCAGCCGAGCACATCATGTTCTGACTTAGTGACATAGGTCTTTCGCTATCGCTCCAAGACAGATGGTTGGATTCGCGTAGATAGCTGCACACACGACTGATAGTTGGACTGGTGCATCCAAGGCTAGCATCAGCCGAGCACATCACATTCTGACGTAGCAACACATATTTCTTACTATCACTTTGGGGATATTTATTTAATGCATGCTTGGTAATGTTATAGTATAGATCTCTTTTACACTCTGCCTATCTGACCGTTACAATATAACACTGACATTGACGGCAGATAATATAGACATATAACGGACTGACAAACCTCTGCTTCCAGAGGCAGTTCCATGTCGCCCTTTGTATACATGTAAATAGAAAATTTGATTATACATGTTTGAAATACGATGGTAGTTGATAATTGTGATAAGTATTACTATTTAGGCTATAGCATAGTCTCATTTGCATTTAATTTTCTTCATTGCCTTTGATAATTGTCTTTGATGTTTTTGAACCAGCTGTGGGTGGTATAGTGTAGTTATGATAGTAGGATATATGGACTTTGGGTGTTTATTGATAGGACGCAAATGTTTCCCTGCGGGATACATTTGTACGGCCCCGGGACGTATATGTCACCGTTGAGTTTGGATGAACAGTGATTTAGTTTTGATAGGACATAAGAGTTTGAGAAAATGGTTTAAGAAATATAAATGATTTATTAAATGGACTATTTGTTCTATAAGATGGGAGACAAAAGCCAGCACATATGTGCTTGGTTGGTAAGGGAGAGAACTCTTTTTGATGTAAATATTCTTTGTAAGTACATAGTTCTGGTTTACAAAATTTGCATAACGATCGTTTTTAATAAGCTTGAAGTAAGAGAACATAGCATTTGAGCAAAAACCACTAAGGGAGATAACCATAATATTAGCGCCCTTTAGAGTTAAGTGAACGGAGAGCAGAATAAACGCACGAGAAATGTGAGCGAAGTGTAAACATTTATAGAATGAAGATCACTGAGTTGTTTATGAAGGTATTAACCGTGAATTTTGCGGGATAGGTGAGTGAACTGAAGAATGGACCAATCGCATTGACTGGAAAACAGGAATACGGATCATGGGAATAAATTGAAAGACAAAAGAGGTAAGTCCCACCAGAAAACTTGACAAGGCAGGTCGCGCCTTGCTGGGCTCTCAAGAACAGTGAAACCTGCGGTTTGCAGGAGGCTCTGCCGATGTAGCTAGACTTAGAATTGTAGCGCTAGGATTTCTGGAGAATAGTTTAGATTGTGATATTTAACAAGTGTGTTAAACAGATAGGAATAGAATAGGGGTGCCTAGTAAGAGATGTGATAGGTGCTGGACTTATGATTTAAAACGGTAAGATGACATTTTTTCTGAACATTTTATAGTATTTCAGGCAACCATTTCTTGAGGTTGACGACTCCCACATGTAAAAGGGATGTCCCCCAGGAGAAGAACATGACAGTTCAACAGAGGTATACATACAATATAGGTTCACAGGAGATGCGCTCTCTCACATAGGTTGCTTGACAAATAAACGGCTGATGTTAAAATAGACAAGGTATCGTCTCAGGCATGATATGTCCACAGAGATATGTACAGTATTGGTTTACAGGAGATGTGCTCCCAATTATTGGCTGACTGCCAGAAAACCCATTGTGTAAATAAACGAGTTGTCATCACTGGCATGACTATGTAAGAAGAGACTACAGCAGCGGTACTTTGATGAAAGCTGATATTATTTATATATTTATGAACTATGTTTAGTTATCGATATCATTTTCAGAGTTAGGTTTGACAGATCTAGGAAATTACAAGAGATGACCTCGTAAAAAATGGATAAGAAGATGGAGTTGTTAAACCCTGCTCAATTGAATGTTGAACAAATTAGCATTGTAAATAAACATTTGGTTAGTATTGAAACTTACCCACGCAAGTTGAGTTGGATTATTACAAAGGTGTGGAAGGGCAGGAATATTAGCACATAGTTATTAATCAGAACTACAGGCCAGACCACTAATACGAGGTAGTCGCTAGTCACCAACTAGGAGAGAAGAACGAATCTCGGGAAATAAAGAGACGAACCATATACTTCATCCAAGAATTATAACCTCTGGCGGAAAGGGAAGCCAGTAAGAGAGATAGTGTCACTTGGAAGATAGAACGAAGTAGACTGAAAAATTGAAGAGGAATTAACTAGGCCTGCCACAGTCACCTAGTACAAAGCTATTAATAAATAAAAGAACACCTGCTGGGTGACATATCGTCAATTTGGCGCCGTAACCAGTTCTGGAAGATTTATAAAGAGACATAGCACTGTCATATATATATATATATATATATATATATATATATATATATATATATATATATATATATATATATATATATATATATATATATATATATATATATATATATATATTTTTTTTTTTTTTTCCCTTAACCAGCGGCACTTGGGCTTTCAGCCCCTTCGGCCCAATGACATGTCATTGCGAGGCTGGGGAACCTGAGGACTTTCCTTCCAACCCGGTCAGGAGCTTCGCTCCTTCCCATCCACAGAGGGTTTATCACAGGAGCCGTTCAGGCTATTCAGTCAAATTTCCGGCCGTAAACATTTCTTCAAACGCCGACGCCCGGGTTTGAACCATGAACACCTGGTCGCCAGTACAACGCCGAAGCCATTACACCAGCGCGGCTCCCATATATATATATATATATATATATATATATATATATATATATATATATATATATATATATATATATATATATATATACTGAAGCACATTAAAAACGCACCACTATTATATATACTTATGCCGAGAAGCTGGAAAAAAGTGTGGGAATGGGTTTTCCCCGTGTTTGTCATGAGGTAGATAGCGAATGGCTGCTGGAATGGAAAGTGCATGATTCAACTCACGGGTTTGTGTACAGACTACATGAAAACAATGAAAGTTACACGTGCAACACGATTCTCAACAGCTATGACCCTGAAAATGTGTACGCGTTGTGGCAGTATACTCGGTATAAAAAGGCCGTTGAGACAAAACACCCAGTAAATGTGCTTGAAATGCCACGACTATCTGAAAACGACCGCCAACGAGCCATTGGTATGTTGGAGACCGAAATGAGCTCGCGGGCCATTGCCAGAAGGATGAATTGCCACCACAGCATTATTGTACGTCTCAATGAACGTTACGGAACCACTGGCAGTGCCCGGGATAGACTTCGGAGTGGCCAACCACGAGTTACTACCCCTGCGAAAGATCGTCATTTTGTGCTGAGTCACCTAAGGAATCGTTCTGTCCCGGCAAGTCAAACAGCAAGAGCAATAGTGGGTAGACGTAGGCAAGTCTCTCGAATGACCGTCATACGACGACTCAGAGATGCAGGCCTTACTGCAAGACGACCTTATGTTGGGCCAAACTTGACTCACAGACATCGTCAGCAGCGCCTGCAATGGGCAGAGCAACATGTCAGATGGACTAGACTGCAGTAATGATGTCCTATTCACAGACGAGAGCAGATTCTACATATCCTTTGCTGATGGACGTATACGGATTTGGCGACGGTGTGGAGAGCGCTTTGAAGATTGCTGTGTTCGTCAGCACAACCGATTTGGAGGTGGCAGTATTCACATTTGGGGAGGATTCAGTTTTCACCATCGCTTGCCTCTTCACGTCTTCCGTGGAAATGTTAATGCTGTGACATATCGAGATGAGGTTCTCGATGCATTGGTTGCTCCTGCGTTCACAAATTATCCAGACTTTCAGTTTCTCCAGCAGGATAACGCACGTGCGCACAACGCATGCATTACGCAACAATATCTACAGCAGCAGAACATTGTGAGGATTGATTGGCCTGCCCTATCACCAGACATGTCCCCTATAAAACATCTGTGGGACGAGCTTGGACGCAGAGTCTACAGGCAAGGTTCTCAAGCTAATCTGCAACAGCTCGAAGCTGCTCTTACACGTGAATGGGACTTGATTCCCCGGAATTTCCTTCAGAGACTTGTGCGTTCCATGCGGAGCTGCAGCCAAGCTTGTTTGCAAGCACACTATGGACATACCAGATATTGAGGATAGTGTGAATGAATTTTTTTATTGGTTGCATTTTTAGTTTTCTCCCTTGCCTGCACAGAATGCAATGAATTTTATAACAATCAAATATACAAATTAATGACCAGCATGGATTCATAGGAAAACGAATAAAGATCCCAAATATGTAAACTTGTAAACACTTATATTTACATTTCACACTCTGTTCATGGATTATACAGGTGGTGCGTTTTTAATGTGATTCAGTATATATATATATATATATATATATATATATATATATATATATATATATATATATATATATATATATATATATATATATATATATATATATATATATATATATATATATATATATATATATCATGGAAAAAAGTAAGTGTGCAGCACTACACAGGGCACTGTGCGTGTGTTCTTGGGTGAACTCAAATGCAAGTTGGCACACATTTCTGTGTGAGTGTTGTTCACTTACCCGTGCAATTACAATTGGATCGCACTATTCATGGGGAGATATTCACGGTGCAAGATAAATCACGTGAAAAGTGCCGTAGGGGAGAATTTATCACAGATAAAAGGAAGGTAAGTGTGTAGCTCTAATCACAAGCATGTGAGAACGTAATCGTTGAAATAGAGAGTATCAAGAGTCCAACAGAAACACCTTTTTTGACAATGCCAAGATTGAACCAACAACAGCGAGCAATAGCTATAGGTATGTTAGCTGCTGGAGCGACTATATTAGCTGTATCACAACATTTCAATGTTCAAACGAACACTATATCACGCATTCAAGCTCGTTTCCACCAAACTGGATCCATTGCTGATCGCCATAGAAGTGGCCGACCACGAGTTTACACCCCTGCACAAGACCGTTACATACGCCTTATGCACTTGCGTAACAGGTTTATTCAGGCAACATGGACTGTCAGGAACATTCCAGCTTTAAGACCCGTGTCGTGCAGAACAGTGCGGAATAGGCTCAGAAAGGCAAATCTCTTACCTCACAGACCTGCAGATAGACCAGCACTGACAGTTCGCCATAGACAAGCGCACTTGGCCTGGGCCAGACAGCACGTAGCATGGCCCTGTCATCAATGGAGATACATTCTGTTCTCTGATGAGTCAAGATTCTGTTTGCAAGGCAATGATGGGCGTGATTTGGTGTACAGGCGTCCAGGAGAACGTTTTGCTGATAATTGTGTGCTACAGAGAAGCAGGATGAGAGGAGGCAGTGTAATGGTTTGGGGCGGAATTTCTTATACAGCCAGAACGAACCTCGTCATCAGTTAGCACAAACGTTGCAAGAAGAATGGAATAACATCCCCCAACAGCAGATCCATCATCTCATTGGCTCGATGAGAAGGCGCTGTCAAGCAGTGATAACAGCTCAAGGTGGACATACACTGTACTGAAATCAAGATTTCATTTTTTTCGTGGGGATGCCACACTGACTTTAGTTTTTGTCTTTCTTTCATGACACTTTCACTAAAATCAAAGTGATCACTTGGTCTTTTATTCAATATTCAACCACATTGTGTGCCAAGTTTTATTTCATTTCGTCCATGAAATCACGCACAGTGCCGTATAAAGTATATATATAAAGGTAAAGGATCCCGTTGCACGCCCATTGAGACAAATTGGGAATATGGTGTTAGACCCATATTTTCTTGACCATCGGCACACTTGGGATGATGTTGTCAGCATCACGCTGGCCGCCTCAACGTTTCCCAGAGTTGCTCTGGTATCTACATCATGAGGCTGAGTCGACCCCGGAGTCGTAAAAAGACAATCCCGCCTGAACTAGGGATCGAACCATTGACCATCGAGAAAGGAACCCAGTGAACTAACCACTGCGCTACCGCCGGCTCCATTAGATTGTCATTTCGTAATATTTTAAAACTGGAGTTTTACAAACCGTTTTATTAGTTCAGCCTTTTGCATGATTGTGAGGTGGTTAAACAATGTACATTTTCAATAATTAATTTGCTGTACAATACAATTTAAATACATCTTAAACTAAAATAGGTCACCATGATTGCATACAGTATCCATTATTGACCTATCACAAAAATGGTTTCAGGCCACATCTGCTTGATGCTTTCAAAACGAAAAAGTGATTTCATTCCTTCTTTTATATTTTAAATAAAATGTATAAAATTAATTGAATAGTCATGACTGTCATTAATGGTATGCACATTTATACTTTCAGGAACACAGGAAATGAACATTATGCTAACGACAAGACGTAATAACTACTAAGATTCTGTTATGTCTACGGTGTTACTTGAAGGGAGTGGAGGTACTGTGTTGGCTTACGTTTGTTTTGTCAAAAGTCAAGGAACTGTCTTACATCATTTGTTTGAAGATTTAACAAGATATATTCTACTCCTTTAATGACATTAAGTACTGCTACTGGAAGAGGAGAAAAAGTATTTATAAGAAAAGGATTAATTAACTTCCTTTTTGCTTTTTACGGAGTTTTGAGCCACAAATACCGGTGGTACCCATGTACAAAAGGATTCATCAAGGCCGGAGATCTTGTAGTGGTGGATTCTGTATTATTTAAGTTACATCCTCATGTACAACCTCATATTAGTCACTTCTAACGACACGCATGAAGAACTAGTAATCCTATTATTTCTGTGTCTCTCCACATACCCCGGGAACTATGTAGCCAAGAGAAAGATTGACGTTTTAGGAATACCAGCTCAACTACTTATTGATCGCACTTTGTGAATGATTACGTCTGGCCAAAGTGACCATATTACAGCCTTGTATCTCAAGCTACAATTTTTTTCTTCTTGGAGTTATTTCAGTTCTTCTAACAAACTAGGAGGCCTTAATATAAGCACCAATGGCAACAAATGACACATTATCCTGTGATATTAACATCTATGCTGACTTCCATACTGTGTACATTACAATACCTATCACATTGGTTATAATCAGCAAGAGTTTATTGGTTATAGTTACCATGTGTCGAACGTCATTATTTCCAACAAACAAGAAATTATTAATGATATCGTTATCTGTGACTGATTTGATATTAGGAGGAACCTATGTTTGTATTGGAGACATGGAACACCTGACTTTAAAATTAGATATATCAGATACAAGACTGATTAAGAGTTTTGTACTCGGGGCCTGGTACAGCACCGCAGTTCTTTATTTGGCACATTTTGGAATTATCGCCGCTGACAACTATATTCACATTTCCCATCCATTTTTCTACATGAGGATGGTGACAAGACGCAGTATCTTGATTACCATTGTGTGTGTGTGGATTTTAACACTATGCTATCTTTTTGTTCCGCTAATAGTCTACACTGATATTAAATATCACAAGACGTGTATTCTTTTTCATCCACCCTTAGAGTACTACTGTATAGCAGCTTTCGTTTTTACAGTTAGCTGTGCAGCAGTGCTCATTTCTAATTTGAAAATAGCTATTTTGGCTTACACACATAAAACAGCAGCTAACGCTCGAAGGATGACGACTGATGACTTGAACCGTAAAGTTGTTTTTAAATACAGTTTAGTTGCAGCTATCAGAAGTGTTAAATTCTTGTCCATCATGTTTGGAGTTTTCTTATTCTGCACATTACCATCAGCAGTTTGCTCTGGATTCAATATTTTCTATAACGTGCCGAAATATATCTATTTACCGTCACTGTACCTGGTTCCAGTCAACCCAATACTTAGCTTTATGATTTGTTTCCACGTTAACAGACAGTTCTCCCATGCTTTGAAAAGGACATTTTCGGATTTTAAAAAAATGTCTTTGTGCAGGAGAACGGTTACGTAAAATTATGGGCATGCAGTAAGGAATGCAGACAGATAATGGGGGATCCGAGAGAAATATACATGTAGCAAACAAAATATGAACAAGGCTAGTGTGATGTGCTAAGGAAAGTCCAGGGTTTAGGTAATGTGTGACAAGATGGTCATGGAAAAAATACAATAGTAAATAATAACATCCCTAGATTTGAATTAATGGTTATAAGATAATAAAAGAAAGTATTATAACGTAAGATATAACTGACGTTAGAACTTTATAGGAAACAGGCTATAAGAAATACAAGCCGTGGCTTAAACAAGTTAACGTTTTACAGTAGAAACGGACTATAGAAAAAAAAAACAACGCCACATTTTAAACAATTCCGAACAGGTTAACTACTTAACATAAAGCTTAAGAAAATTTGTCACAAGACGCCGTTACTAATTTAAATAGGTAGTGGTGCAACGCGTGGCGTCAGACCAATAAAATAAATCGTAAGCTTTCGCATTGGAAAAGCCTAACCAATGCTAAAGAGACTACTGGCGTGCACCGCTCAACTATTTGGGTTTATAAGGAGACGATTGCGTCATTTTCTATGAGTGTTAGAGTGAGCTTCCATCCTTACGGTGTTCCAGAAGTACTTAGCAGAGAGAAGCATCAGCACCAGACGTGTAAACGTGTGCATATAGATTATCTTCTATTGAGAGAAGACTTCCTACTAGTCATAAAATAAATGATGACTATATTTCAGTGTATTTCATTCAAACTGGAATTACAGGTTAGTAGACAATCGAGTTTACTATCTGTATATTTGATTGTTACAAGAGATGAAATTGTGGAAGAACCATTTTTATGAAACTGGCGCCTAAAGATATTGAAGAAGCTGAGGTCCTAGACAGAATCAAAAGAAGCAGAAGAAAACCAAGACTTTGGACCTCGAGCACCCTTAATTGAGTTATCAGAAGAAGTTATAATTGGATTAAACGAGGTTTATGAATATGATATAAGCCCAGCTGAAGAATGGGTAACAGTACATTTTCACTCAGAAGAGTTAGAATAT
This sequence comes from Oreohelix idahoensis, assembly GCA_024509875.1. NCBI lineage: Eukaryota > Metazoa > Mollusca > Gastropoda > Stylommatophora > Oreohelicidae > Oreohelix > Oreohelix idahoensis. The sequence goes on from JAMPIV010001486.1 coordinate 1,174,988, forward strand.
GAACCTGAAACGGAATTAACAAAGACTGAATTTCTTACTTACTTACTTAGTCGTTCCCCTTCTACCGTGAGGTGTAGAGCTTTGGAAGAGAGAGCGGCAGACTATCCTATCGGCTGTCTTCCTCCTGGCCTGGTTCTTTCTAGTCCTCGGTCCTTCAAAGATTGTCTAATGTTGTCCTCCCAGCGGACTCTGGGTCGTCCTGGGGGTTTGAATCCCTTGCTCTTTGTTTCCCATGCTTTTCGTGGTAGCCGATCTTCTCCCAATCTGCAGACATGGCCAAACGATCTTATGTGGGACTGTTCTACTTGAGTCTGCAGGGGGTGGGATTTAAGATCTTGACGTATCGTCTGGTTGCGTACCATGTCTCTTCTTGTAACTTCAACCACCTTCCTCAGATACCTCATTTCTGAGGTTTGGATCTGGCTTTTGTGGGTTTTAGTCATTGCCCATGACTCGCATCCATATGTCAAGACTGGGACATAGGTGGAGCGGTATACAGCCATCTTCGTTTTCTTACCAACCTCTCTCTTGCTGAGGAATCCTCGATTTATGGCCTGAAAAAGTCTCCCAGCTGCTGCTTTTCGAGTGGCCAACTCTTCTTTGATGCCTCCCTTTCGATCTATAATAGCTCCGAGGTATTTACAGTGAACTCCGCCAATGCCGGTCCCAAGCCCAGATGAAAAAGGAGGAGGGCGGCCTGCATGGAGGCCGTAAGGAGGCAGCCCCTCCACCATGCAAAGGCACAACAGGCCAATCACCTGTTTGCTTTAAATCACGATTACTAGCAACACAAGAGAGAAAACTGGACTGATTCTAAAGGCGATGAACTGGAACGGACTACGGACTACAATTTATGGAACTTGGAACACAAGAAGTATAAATGGGAAGGAAGAGGAGCTGGTGGAAGAGATGAGGAAAGCAAAACTAGAAATCCTGGCTATAACGGAAACAAAGAAAAAAGGAAAAGGAGTCATGGATCTCGATGGCAACACGCTGCTCTACAGTGGTGTACCCATGTCTGAAAGAGCTAAAGGGGGCGTGGGTTGCATTGTGGCCCAAAATCAAAAAGATAGTATCAAGGGATGGAACTTTGTCTCGGAGCGCATTATGGTTGTTAAACTAAAAGAAGGACAACCCATAGTCAACCTGGTTATAGTGTATGGGCCAAATGAGGATGAGAGAGCAGAGGTCAAGGAGGAATTCTTTGAGCTGCTTCAAAGGACAGTGGATGACTGCCTAGATGAAGTTATCATGCTTGGAGATTTTAATGCCAGAGTTGGAAATGACTATGCTAGATGGGGTGGAGTTATCGGAAGATATGGAGAAGATACTCTCAATGACAATGTGAAGCGACTCCTTAGATTCTGCAGTGAGCAGAATCTGATCATTACAAACACAAAGTTCCCCCATAAGCGCATACATGCATACACTAGATGTGAACCAACAAAGAATGAGAGGTCAGTGATCGACTGTGCCATTGTTCGGAGAAGCTCATTCAAATATGTCCGAGATGCTAGAGTCTGGAGGGGGCCAGAGATTGGAAGTGATCACTGCCTGCTAACAATCAAAAGAGCGGCTGAGAGAGTTGCTCGGCCTGGGAACTGTCCAACATCACGCGGGAGACCAGGTGGACGAGCAGGAGAAGTGAGCATTGGGACCTACAGGCTGAGAGAGCCAGAAGTTAAGACCAGATGTCAAGGTCTTGTTGCTGCGGCGGTGAGCAACACAGAAGAACGACCTGATGACTTGGAAACCCTCTGGATTAAATTCAAGGATATCATAAAGACAGCTGCTGCAGAAGCATGCGGTGAGGTCCGACTTGGGAACAAGAGAAAGGGGACACCTTGGTGGACAGAGGAAGTCAAAGAGAAAATAAGAGAGAAGAAAATGGCATGGAAACAATACTTAGGAGCTAAAAACACAACAGGACAAATGGAAAAATATAGAGAATATGTGACACTCGGAACAGAAGCAAAGAACAAAGTGCTGGCAGCGGAACAGAAGTCCTGGGAAGAGTTTGGGGAAAAGCTAGAAAAAGATGCACAAGAAAACCAGAGGTTGTTCTATGGGACCCTAAAGAACATGAGGAAGGAAAAACAATGCCCTCTCGGGTTTATAAAGGACAAGCGGGGCAGGTTGCTTGCTGCCCCGAAGGAAGTAATGGGAAGATGGAAAGAATATTTCTCAGAACTCCTGGATGGTGAGCATGGTGAAGCATCAGAAATGATAAACACTAGCACAGAAGAGGAAACCAATGATAGTGAAGATGACATAAAGATGGAAGAACTGAAGGCAGCACTGGAGAGGATCAAGATGGGCAAAGCAGCAGGGCATGATGGTATAACACCAGAAATGGTTTAGTTCATGGGAGCATCAGGCGACCTATTGCTCTTGAGGGTTTTACAGGCAGCGTGGTACAACAAGACCATACCAAAGGATTGGGAGATTGCCATCATAACACCAATTTTCAAAAAGGGTGACAATCGACAGTGTGGAAACCATAGAGGCATATCCCTTCTCAGTGTCCCTGGTAAAATCTGCTCTAGAATCCTAGAGCAGAGACTCCGACGCCTAGCTGAGCCACAATTGGATGAGGTCCAGTGCGGATTCCGAGCAAACCGAAGTACTCAAGACCTAATCTTCACACTCAGACAGCTGAGTGAAAAGGCCCTTGAGTATAAGAGTGAGATCCATCTTTGTTTCATAGATCTGGAAAAGGCGTTTGACAGCGTCCCCTGGAGCAAACTTTGGGACTGTTTGGCAAGGAAGAATATTCCAGCACCTCTGATTCATGCTATACAGAGCTTCTACAAGTCTTGCAGAAATTATGTGAGGACAGCAAACCATAAGTCGGAAGAGTTCAGGACCACCACTGGTGTAAGACAAGGTGATATCCTATCACCTTACCTCTTCATACTCCTTATGGACGATGTCATCAAGGCATGTAAGGAGAGAACAAGAAAGTATTCAGTGGGGTACTGGAAGATGAGACAGGTCTATATTTCGGAGCTGGCATTTGCTGATGATGTTGCCCTGATTGCTAAATCAGAGGCACATCTCCAATCCAACCTGCAAGTCTGGAAAGAAGAGCTGGAGAAGAGAGGGATGGTCATAAGCAGCTCTAAAACAAAATCCATGGTGATATCACGAGAAGAAAGAAAACATCAGATTAAGTTGGGAGAACAGGTCCTGGAGCAGGTCGACCACTTTAAATACCTCGGAGCTATTATAGACCGAAAGGGAGGCATCAGGGGGGAGTTGGCCACTCGAAAAGCAGCAGCTGGGAGACTTTTTCAGGCTATAAATCGAGGATTCCTCAGCAAGAGAGAGGTTGGTAAGAAAACGAAGATTGCTGTATACCGCTCCACCTATGTCCCAGTCTTGACATACGGATGTGAGTCATGGGCAATGATAAGTAAGTAAGTAAGGTATTTACAGTGGTCGACCTGCTCCAGGACCTGTTCTCCCAGCTTAATCTGATGTCTTCTTTTCTTCTCGTGATATCACCATGGATTTTGTTTTAGAGCTGCTTATGACCATCTCTCTCTTCTCCAGCTCTTCCTTCCAGACTTGCAGGTTAGACTGGAGATGTGCCTCTGATTTAGCAAGCAGGGCAACATTATCAGCAAATGCCAGCTCTGAAGTACAGACCTGTCTCATCTTCCAGTACCACACTGAATACTTTCTTGTTCTCTCCTTACATGCCTTGATGACATTGTCCATGAAGAGTATGAAAAGATAAGGTGACAAGATATCACCTTGTCTTACACCAGTGGTGGTCCTGAACTCTTCTGACTTACGGTTTGCTGTCCTCACATAATTTCGGCAAGACTTGTAGAAGCTCTGTATAGCATGAATCAGAGGGACTGTCACAAAATTAACAATGGTACAACGTTAAAATATCTCCAATGATACAACGTAGGGATAAAAACTAATGCGTAAGCTGCTAGACTACATGATCGCCCACGCCGCGTGTCATCACCCGCCATGGAAACTAAATTGTTAGACTTGAAGTCAAAACGGCAAGTGCTAAAATCTAGTTTGAAAGAAGAGACGGGGTGGGGTGGTGAATTGTGGCTAAAAATAACTTTAAAGGCAGAATTGTGTAGGGGAAGGCAGGGTTGGTTCAAAAAACAAGTGTGTTTTTTTGTGAAACGCAAGTAGAGACGGACGGATCAACAGACAATAAGGCATACTTGACTGAGGTCTGACTGAAATGACTTTTGGTAGGATATTTGAATTTGAAAAAAGAAAAAGTTGTGATTGGCCCTAGATGAAGATATTATCGGCGCTCAGACGCGCATTTTGTGCCATTCAGTATAAGTTGTCCTTGTAGACACAGTGAATTATTAAGTGGTGTAATTCCCAGAAGCTATTGAAATATTAAGAGGGACGCCATCATAAGGCCAGCAGCTCAGCTGAGTTTTGCTAGCATTTATTTAACTGTGTACTATATTCATTATTCTGGTAAGACTGAAATTATTTCTTTATACATTTTAATATTTGTTTAAGGTTCGAGTAATTTGATACTGCAATAGCATAATCTGTTCCTTACAACAAGTAAGGGTTCGCTCTAGACCCCCCGCCCCAGTTCAGGGTCTAGAGACAAATAAAATACATAAACTCCAGCAAGGATTAAGAAGGACAGAGCAAATGTTGAGATCAGTGAAACATATCACCTATCATATTTTATGGCAGGAAACTAATGAACATATTTCAGAATCTGTAGTCTGGGAGAACTTAGCCTATGTGAAACCAACTTGGTAAGATGTGTTGTTTGGTCAGAAAGATCTGACCCGTCTATGTGGTGTTGTTGTTGTGTAGTGTTGTGTCCAGAAATGGTTAGAGGATGGAATTCTGACACATGACTAATACTTTGATTGCAGAGCTGTGAGTTTCAGTTGGCACCAATGCGGTGTCAAATGAGTTGTTGAATTTTACCAGAGTGGACCCGTGCAGTAACATTTTGTCAGAGCAGCCTATTATAGCCCCCAAGCACGGAGAGGTGGGGCCACCATATTTCTGATATTGCCCCCAAGCACGGAGAGGTGGGGCCACCAGACGTCTGATATTGCCCCCAAGCACGGAGAGGTGGGGCCACCAGATCTCAGCACCAGAGCTACACCTTCAAAGTTACGTGAGCGCCTGGTCTGCTGAGAGTTCACCAACTCAACTTATTTCCTAACACACCCATAAAAATTCCATCAATTAACTCTACAATGTGTAATCGCCATAGACAGGGAGTGATGAGGCCACCCCAATAGCACATCCATTAAAAGTTCTCCCACAATAGATTACTACTATAACCAGTAATAATATTAACTAGTCTAGTAACATATATATGTACACATCGTGGGAGCCGCGCTGGTGTAATGGCTTCGGCGTTGTACTGGCGACCAGGTGTTCATGGTTCAAACCCGGGCGTCGGCGTTTGAAGAAATGTTTACGGCCGGAAATTTGACTGAATAGCCTGAACGGCTCCTGTGATAAACCCTCTGTGGATGGGAAGGAGCGAAGCTCCTGACCGGGTTGGAAGGAAAGTCCTCAGGTTCCCCAGCCTCGCAATGACATGTCATTGGGCCGAAGGGCTGAAAGCCCAAGTGCCGCTGGTTAAGGAAAAAAAAAAAAAAAAAAAATGTACACATCGTGCATTTATTATGTAATATTCATGCATTTTTTCATAATTTCTAAACCTTTCATATGTTCAGGCCAAAATAAAACCTTGGTCCAGAACAAATAAATGTAAGAAAATTACTATCAAAATTTTACACAACTGAGTTAGTTCCGTGTATTATAACCTTTTATTAATATTATTAGACTTAGTAAATATCTGTGTGTATGTCTGAAAACTACCACAACACATTACACATCATTACCCTAGACATTTAACGTAGCCACATTCATTAGTAAAAAAAGATAGGTGTGAGGTCGTAGTGGTAGCAAGAAGGGCCTTGTGACAATTCACAGCTACATTTTATCTCAGGAGCCTTCACAGCTGACCTCATGCATCACCCTTAGAAATATCACCACCATACAATACCATCAAACCCACTACAGGGACTGGAATGTTCTTCCTTGCCAAACAGTCCCAAAGTTTGCTCTATAGGATCCTGTCAAACACCTTTTCCAGATCTATGAAACAAAGATGGATCCCACTCTTGTACTCAAGGGCCTTTTCACTCAGCTGTCTAAGTGTGAAGATAAGGACTTGTGTACTTCGGCTTGCTCGGAATCCGCACTGGACCTCATCCAATTGTGGCTTAGCTAGGCGTCGGAGTCTCTGCTCTAGGATTCTAGAGTGAATTTTACCAGGGATACTGAGAAGGGATATGCCTCTATGGTTTCCACACTGTCGGTTGTCACCCTTTTTGAAAATTGGTGTTATGATGTGTGACATATTATGAAAATAGCATCATATATCTTTTTCATTATCTACACTTTTCTTTTACCTTTTCTTCCACCTATGCACGTTTTAACTTAAACCCCTATATGCTCAGATATCCGTCTCTCTTTCTCATTAGCACGCATATTCTGATAGCATAGTACTACGGTCTTTTAGACAAAATAAAACAAATGCCTCTGCTAAGTACATTTGAGGGCTGCAAATTAAAGGCGCATTGTCTCGCTGTCCACCCACGAATGTTAATCTCTCAGAAGAATCAAGTTCCTGAGTACACAGCGTAGCTCAGGGAAGATGATTAAAAATCACTAATATTCTTCTGGGTATTAAACTGCGAAAATATGTGTTTGGACAGCGCGAACAATGATTTGCCTGAATTAAAATTAGCAAGGTACATATGTCTCACAAAATGATCTGATACATTTGATGCACACGTGATGTAATCATCACTCATGACTGCTCCAATCGGAGTCTGCGGGTCACCTCTGCTGTCGGTTTTCTGTAAGACTAGCAAGAAGAAATCACCAGCGCTTGCTGTAGTGGTTTATGAATATACTATTTTCATATGTTGAGGTAGCCAGCCTCATATATAACCACTTAGCCAGAAAAACAGTCAAATTCACATTTGTAAAATAAATGTTTATACTTACCCCAAAATTTGGGAACACAATCTCCTCGCACAGTTTAGAATGGACATAGCACATTCTTAGATGCTTAGATTCACTTGGTCTGGGAAATTATAGTAATCCTCTTATGACGGGTGTTCTGCGAATCACTTGGTCTGGGAAATGTTAGTAGTCCTCTTATGACGGGTGTTCTGAGTATTGCTTCTCCTGGGAAACTGTAGTAATCCTCTTATGACGGGTGATTTGATTCCTTAGGTATCCAGACTTCGTATTTAAAATGCGGGTTTACTTGTTTTGTTTCAAAGTTGCCCAAATACTTTTGTCCGGGTCTTTTTAAGTTTTTAGTCTCTGTATTTAAATATGCTTAGGGTGGGGGGGGGGGGGGTTACTTTTAAGTTTTAAAGTTGCGCAAATACTTCTGATCTATCACTTATAAGTTAGGAATCCTTAGTCCGATCCTTCTCTTTCTGGCTACTGGGAGTTGCGATGCAGTCTGATCTGAGACTCCATTTTTCGCTAGATTATATTTCTCATTTCTTAGTTCAAATCCCAGATTGTACTTTTAGACTAACGTCCAATGAAAGTCAATGTATATCCCGTCTCTTAAATCAAACCAATTGGTTAGCTCTTTAGCACTATCTGGGTAGGGATGTTTAAATTCTTTATTCCTCTTCCCCCCCCCCCCCCCCCCCCCCGCGTCTTTTAAAATATTACATTTTAATATTCCATCGCGTGACCTCTTTCAATATGTCTGTGAATTTTTTTTGATGTCCAGATGCTACCTTCCAATATTGTCTCCCCCAGACAGATTACACTGGACAACAGCCAAAATGTATCCGAGACAAAAGTAGCTATTTTTAACTAATTTGGAGATGCTGATCACGAATATGAACTTAATAATTGCGAATTAGCTCTAGTTCTCAAGATCCGGGGGGAGGGGGCGTGTTCAGTAGGCTGGCGGCTTCACCTTCCCGACGCGATTGAAGTAGTCCTTCTCTTTTCTCTAGCCCTGGCGCGTGATTCCCCACGAGACAGATAGCCTTGAGCGCCAACTGGAGGATGCAATCTGTAGCAGTCATTGCAACCACATTTCCTCCTTGTCATCATTTTATGGATTCTGTATGTGCAGCCGTGTCGTTCAAGATGCCTCGTGAATGTGTGAACAGAGCGGATTATTTTTGCTTTATTTGCGGACAAATAACTTTGCTATCACAAAGGCGACCCATTACACCGATGATAAAGAATGCTTACAGCCTTTATTTTGGTTGTGAGATAGGTGACCAGGATCGGTATTGGGCCCCACATATGTTGTCAATCCTGTGCAACGAATCTGCGCTGCTGGTTGAGCCAAAATGGATGATCTATGCGTTTTGCAGTTCCAATGGTGTGGAGAGAACCGACAAACAATCTTAATGATTGTTACTTTTGTACGATTCCTCCAATTGGACAAAGTATTTCTAAGATGAAAAAGCGGCCTGTGAGCTATCCGAATATTCCCTATGCTATGCGGCCAGTGCCTCACGGGGAAGGACTTCCTGTTGTTCCAGACCCACCAGAATCTTATACTCTGGATGATGAAAAAGATAATAAGGCCAGTGGACATCCGTCACATGTGAAAGCATCTACAAATCGGCACTATTGATACCGAGAGAGCTCGAAAGAAATTATTATTTAATTATCACCGGTGTTTTCGCCCGTCCATCAGGCGGCTTCCTTAGATAGCAATTTGGCTTTCTGTGCGTGTTCGTGCGATACCACGTTGCACAAACAACTGACGTCTCTTTCAAAGGTGGCCAGACTGACTTACGTAATAATCGTATTTATCTGATAATGAACCGTAAACAGTCTGGGAGCGGTCGCCGTAAGAATATGAAGATGCATAAAATGTGCCAAATAAAAGGACGATGAGAGAGAAAAATTAAGAAATTAAGTGATACTACCGGAGTGGATGAGAGTTATAAAAAATGCACGACTGATTTCGTCACAGATGGGTGGACTTAAAAAAAACCATCAGAATATTCCTTATGCACATAATGCCATAAAAACTAAAATCAGCACCACACACTCAATTATACCAGAACATACTGTTAAAAGGAAAAATTTTAAACATTGTTGGGCAACTCAAGGTATTGAAAGAAGAAGATACAAACAAAATGTAGTACATGCAACACTTTTCTTTGCTTCATGAAAAACAGATACTGCCTATTCGAATACTATAAGACATAAAACAATCTTTGTTTCTTGATTCAGCTAATATGATTTGATTGTTGATGTCATTATTTTTTCACAAATGTCAGTTTAGTTTTTAAATTTAAAAACTTCCACTTATTGCCCTATTCTATTTGGCACTTTTAATTAGCTTTTAATTAATTTATTTACTGTCAGAATCTCTAAATTTTGTTTTAAATTTTTACACTCATGGATAATCTTTTAAATAAATGTCAATTTGCTGTATTATTTTAATTATATAGCTTTTTTCTTTCTTGAATATCTCAGTTTATGTACATTTTTATGTCAGATTATGCAATCATTTCGACCTTTGTAAAAAATTATTGTTATAAATAGCACAGATACACAGTGTTTTTACTTCCAAACGTATCTATATATAATATACATTGGCTTCATACACGTTTCTAGGTTTTAAGTGTTTTTTTGTAATGTCATCATAATCGTGTTCAAATGCTCAGTTCTTGCCCATTTCTTAATTTGTTAATTAATGAATTTATGAAAATATTTGTCTAATTGTCCTAAATCATATACAAAATTGAATGTACTTTTAAATAAAAGCCACTGTTTTGTACACCTTGCATTTGCTAGATTTTTGCCTTATTTGAATATTTCAGTGAATGTAAATTTTTGTTATTCTTCATGCATCAAATTTGGTAATTAATGTGTCACTACTCAACACAGGTAAACAAAATCCCAAAATATCTACTACTAAACTAAAGTCCATTCAATTCCAATCACACTGATATATAATGTGTATAGGTGTTAACATATTTAACAATATTCTATATGTTTTTACAAAATGTCACCTGAAACCTGCACATTAAACCTTCAAAAGTCAAGAATTGAATAGAGTTAATGCTCATTTCCCCTGTTCATTTATTTAGCTTCTTGCTTAATGGTAGGCAATTCCTAGGCCGGGTAACTCTTTCAGTTGTTCTTTTAATTGTTAGCAGGTAGTGATCACTTCCAATCTCTGGCCCTCTTCAGACTCTAGCATCCCGTGCATACTTGAATGAACTTTTCCTAACTATGTCACAGTCGATCCCTTACTTCCCATTCTTTGTTGGTTCACATCTAGTGTAAACATGTATGCTCTTATGGGGAACTTTGTGTTTGTAACAATCAGGTTTTGCTAAGTGCAGAACCTATGTTGTCTTTCATTGTCGTTAAGTGTATCTTCTCTATACCTTCCGATAACTCCACCCAATCTAGCATGGTCATTTCCAACTATGGCATTGAAATCTCCGAGCAGGATAATTTCATCCAGGCAGTTGCTCCACTGTCTTTTGAAGCAGCTCGAAGAATTCCTTCTTGACATCTACTCGCTCATCTTCATTTGGCCCATACACAATAACAAGGTTGACTATCGTTTCTCCTTCTTTTAGCTGAAGCACCATAATACGCTCCAAGATAAAGTTCCATCCCTTGATGCTATTCTTTTGGTTTTTAGCCACAATACAACGCACGCCCCCATTAGCTCTTTCAGGTGTGGGGACTCAACTGTACAGCAGCATGTCGCCATCGAGAACCGTAACTCCTTGTCCCTTTTTTTCGTTTCCGTTAAAGCCAGGATGTTTAGTTTATCTTTCTCATCTCCTCCACCAGCTCATCTTCTCACTCATGTTCCTCTTTATACTACATGTTCCATAAGTCGTAGTCCGTTCTAATTCGTCGCCTGTAAGATCAGTCCAGTTTTCTCTCTTGCATTTCGTGTAATCAGGTTTTACTGCAAACAGGTGATTGGCTTGTTGTGCCATTGTATGATAGAGGGGCTGCCTTCTTACGGCCTTCATGCAGGCCACCCTCCTCGTTCTTCAACTGGACTTGGGACCGGCCTCGGTGGAGTTTAGTAAATTTTTTTTATTTCGAAATTGCAGGCAAGGTGGAGTAGGTTCACATACCAACGCAGGGTGAAACATCAACAGCAGGTTAACATTTGTGAGTTATGTTCCAAGAAGGTTAGGGCTTGTAGAGAAAGGTTTTCAAGAGTATAGTAGTCAGTAATAGTTACTGTAAGAACAGAATAAGAATTATGTCTGTCAAGAAGGTATTCCCAATGTAAGAGAAGAGCACTGGTATCACAGGATAGTCACGGCTGTGAAGGTCTCTACTTCCGATAGTATTCAGATTACGTTAGAACCTAAGATGCCACCTGTGCTATGTAACTAACCTATGTTAATCAAAAATTCAGTAAAACTCAGACTTCAGCAATATAAATTTGATATTTCAGAGAATTATTTTGTCTTGTCCTCTTGTGCAAATATGAATGGTGAAATGATGAAATTTTGAATGAATAAAGATTAATTACAAAATTACTTGATAGTTGAATAACACTCAATAACTTAAGTAAGACCTCCTTTCTGGAATCTTCAATTAAGCATAAATGTTCTTCCAAATGTTCCTGTATCAATAAAGTATCTCTTGTCTGGTATATGGTTCAGAACTATTTTATCATTACTACACACCATTCACTTGGCTTTGACCACTCACAATAGCTGTAGGAATGTCCACATATATATGTACAAGGAATACCGAATGCTGTTTATAAATTTCCAAATGTCCGTAGATAAAAGACTTTAATCCATCGTTGTTAGTGAAGGTTCAGCAACACATCATGGAAGATTGGAACGATCAATCGAGATGACTTATTATTTTGTCCAATGTTATTAATTCCTTATTAATGTATTGTATATACTTATCATTCAAGTTCTGTCCTTTATTAAGAATATACAGCAGTATCAGTCAGTTCTTGCACTAGACCACTAAGCACTGATGGGGTCTAGAACTTGAATCTAGAAAGCAATCTCTGATGCTCCTGTGTTGATCCAGGAATGCAATATTGATCTAAGGATTCTAGACCTCTGATGTAGAATGACACGAATGAACCTGGAGACAATATGAGACAAGTAGCTAGCCTTTGGACATAAGCTCCACAAGCCTATGTGTCCATGAAATGAAGGTGTTCATATGTGTGCATGTATATGAATGATACATGGATCAGTTCTGATTAGAATAGCGAGACAAGACTGGTGTCTATCTGCATAACATTTCTAAATAATACATAAATAAATATATTACATTTTATACATAATTATGATGCTACCTTTGCCTTTCACATTCTGGAGTGCCAAGTCCATTATTCTAGTATAATAACATTTAATTGATAACTCCTACTGACATTCCATGATAAACGTTGGTAAGCATCGAATTCCTTTACACAGTCACAACTTAATTTCAGCTCAGTCCTCTGGCCTGATCCTGATACAATTCTAACACTATAGTCTGAAATAAAAGAAATTATTTATACATAAATTTACATACCCTCTTAGGATGTATGTTAAGTACAGAACAGACTCAGTTTGGTGAAGTGGAGCTGCCCGGCAAACAGATGGCAAAGTTATAACCTTGGCAAGCTTCCCTCTTCTTCAGTCTATAAGTTATAACCTTGGCAAGCTTCTCTCTTCTTCAGTCTATCTGCCTTCTGCTGTGTGTGTGTAAGGTTTGAAAATTCCGCTGCTTGCTCTTTTATAGGGGGTGGGCAGGCGTACCAGAGAGCAATGCGGTGTCACATTTTGCAAACTGAGTTTTATGTGCAGATTCAAGCGAGTCTGTGTTAACTGGGTCCAGAAATCTTCTTCATGCTTCTTAACCCTGTTATCCATGACTTTTATTTATATCTCCTTCTACTTTCCATAACTTCTGCTTTTATATAACGTTTTCTATAATTGATTACGCCTTCGATTTATCTCAATTTTTTAAAGACAATCTACACAGCAGTTTTCAAAGTGTAGCACATTTACTAATTATCTCCAAAAGTACCAAACATAGCAACTATTTCTCTGGAACGAATATAGCTGGTCTTATCCCTCAAAAAACGAAATCACAGTCGTTAATTCTGTCTCTCCTGTCACTTGTACGACACACGAATCTATTTTGTTCTAACACACTTGGCTTTCCACTGCAGAACTCCATTGCAAAACCCGGTCCGTCTACATGCGAGCTGCGCGGTGTTTGATATGCTGCCAAATTTCCTTTCATTCTATCATAACAAGGCATCGTGTTTACATCACACTACAGGGCTTCAAAAAGACCGAAAATCTTGTCAGACAATGTGAATTCATCTGATGAATAAATTACATCCCGTATTAAGATTATGTTGAAAAATTCACATCACTTTACAATAAGAAGCAGATATTAACTTTCAAATAAACAGCAGCAAAAACCGTCATCATTTGTTAAACATACACTACATTATTTTAATGTGGAAAAGCATTGACAATCAACAAGCGACAGCAACAGTGGTTCGCAATCATTTAACGAATCATATATATATATATATATATATATATATATATATATATATATATATATATATATATATATATATATATATATATATATATATATATATATATATATATATATATATATATATATATATATATATATATATATATATATATATATATATATATATATATATATATATATATATATATATATATATATATGTATATATATATATATCTATATCTATATCTATATCTATATATATATATATATATATATATATATATATATATATATATATATATATATATATATATATATATATATATATATATATATATATATATATATGTGTATAATAAAGTGATTAAACAGCCGTAGCCTATTTTCAAATTGCTATGTCCTGGCTTGTGTCAGCGCGCCTTTGGGCATTTGAGTAATTCTTTTTTTTTATATCCAGAAACAAAAACAAATACTATTAATCCAGCCGATAAACTGACGTTACAAGACATACACGCTATTAGGCCATGTTTTCATAAGGCCGGATCTCACAATGACCTTAATGTGAAAGTGACCTTACATTTTATGCAGTAAAATAGCAGTTAAATCTCTTTATTTTCACGTGTGTTTCATCGTTCAAGTTATTTAAATAGAAGTGAAGAGATAACAATTTAAAAATAAGGGGTGACGTTTACAATGATTTACTATGGTTATGTGCATTTGGTGAAAATGAATTAAATAGTTTTTAAAAAAAAGTTAAAATATAACTAACTAAATGTTTAATTAAATAAACACGTAACAAACACAATTTGTTTGTTATATAATGAGAAATACGTTTTTCCTGAAAATCATAACAGAAGAAAAGATTATAGGTAAATGGGTAAAATGTTTACATCGTGTTGAATTGGTAAGAACAGTCCAAAGGTGGACAGCACTTAATAAATCAATTTGTGCTACCGAAGGTAGGAGATATACATTATGGCAATCAATTACCATAGTTTTAGATGTGGAGCTTTTAAGCGTATCTCATCTGGGTGTTCCTTATCAAATTCTAAAACATATAATGCATATTGCTTTATTTCCTAAATTTTCACGTTGGTTTGTAATTTTACTTAAACTTTTGACTTTTCTTTAAACGTTCTTGTAACAAGTCTGAATCCTATCTCGGCTATCATTCAAAACATTACACCGTACAGAAATTCCGTTAAGTCAAACAACCAATCAAAACCGCAGCTCGGTACATGCAATGTTAATATTTTGTAAGGCCTGTGATAACTCTCTTTTGCTCATCAGTTGATAAATATAAGCTCACTAGAACATCACCAGAGTTAAATGCTGTGTTGTTGTGTAACTCGTGGTTTAAGTATGGAATGTCAACTCGACCTACGCAGTGGTGTGTAAGCATGAAGTGAGAGTGTAATACGCGAATGATAAGAAGAGTTCGTGGTGTTGACAATTGGTCTTTTTCTTTCACTCATGTATGGCTGGAAGTCATCGACAATAACGACTGTGTACCTTTGCTACAGTTTAATTGGACGTACACACTCGACAGCACGATACAGTGACAAATCACAGGTTGGCATAATACATCATGGTACACTGGATAAATGGTCTTGCAATGATACATGGGCACTCATGTAGAATAATAGCATAATAGACTGTCAGTAGACAAGCACTCAGTATTGCCCATATATATCATCTGAGTTTACTGACAAAGCACGTCAGATTATAAACAACATTCAAGATGGCTTCTAGACCTAACCTCGTCTAGCGAAGATTCCTTTAAATAATGTTCAGCACATATTTTTTTCATATAATCATATTGAACCGCTAGTAATGGGTTCTCATGTGTAGCAGTGATCTCTGGACTCATCAAGCGATAATACGGGGCATCCCTTTCTCTTCCTGATAGTCCTTAAATATGTGAATACAAGATGGCTTCTCTCGTGAGCTGTAACTCACGTTTGGATACGACTAGGAATCTGTATCAAAGTTAATCATACATTAAATGTTCTCATTACTTTGTAGATTCTATCATGATACAATTGACTTCACTTTACAATATGGTGCTGCTATGAATGAATGTCATCTTCATATAGTTAAATCTTCTCTTATTGAAAACGATGGCTTCGTAAGAGTTCATAAGAAGTGCTTTTGTTTTACCTTGGTATCAGAAATAACTGATTCTGCCATCCCTTGGCAATAAGAATAAACACTGGGGTAAAGCATACACGATAGGTCTAAAACTACTATCACTTTCCCCTACACATATATCGATCACTTTTTCCGGCGACAAGCCGATTCAAAAAACCACAGCCCCATCATCAGGGCGAAGCCAAATCACACCTCTCTAGCGACACATCCGCCGAACAGCCTGTGACCTTTCAAGCGACAAAAGACCATATAGTTCGACTTAGACATGCAAAGATATTCAGATATAAGACAGACTCGTCCTACCCAGACAAACAATACACATAAATTCAGACCATAGATACACTGAAGCAAGAACAATCCATTTCTACCCAAACAAAGAATAAATCGCAGTAAAACTGGATTCATCCGCGGAGTTCGATCGAAAGTGACGACACTCCTTTCAAGGGAAGTAACTCAATAATGACTTTTCCTTAAGCACTAAAAAGTATCTATTTTGTTTACAAAATATTTGCGAACATAACAAGCATAAAAATGTATTATATTGTAAGATATCAAAGACTGCACGTAACAGTCTTACCACACCTCCCGGGAAAAAAAATGGAACTTTTTTTTTTGAAATACATCTAGGAGCAACGTACAATAGGCTCACAACGCATGAATAATGCGCAGATGAAAATATCAGGAATAAATATAACGCCTAATATGAGGCTAAGTCGACTTATGGAGCGACTGGTGAGAATGTATCTCATAAACTGAGAGAAATTATTTCTCTACAAGTAAATTTTTCCAGGAAGGTGTCATCAAAGTATAATACAATTCTGGCAATTACACAATGCCTAAAAAATTTCATACCATAATTTCGTATTAGATATCTTAAATTTATGATTTATGAAGAAAAATCATCAAAGCACAGCGGTGAATAAACATCAATGAACCGCTAAGTAGTGATACAATCATTATATTATTAAATTACAAATGTGTATCTATCTTGATATAGAAAGGAACTATTATAAACTAGACATATCAAGAAGTCTAAGACCTAATAGTTATGTGGAATCATGTGGGCATCTTGACAGAATGTCTGCCATCACATTATCTGATCCACGAATAGCTCGCACAGAGAAATGAAAAGGTTGAAGAGCAATTGCATATCGAGTAGACCTCGAGCTCTTCAAATTCTTACTCTGTATAGCAGTAAGAGCTTTTTGGTCGGTTTCTACTATGAAATGTGCGCCTAGAAGGAATCTCTGTAGTTTGAGGATCGACCAAACCATAGCTAATAGCTCACGGTCTAAAACCGAATAAATCCTTTCTGCCGCATTAAGTTTTCTGGAAATATACATTACAGGATGCAGAGTTCCAGAGTACTCTTGCATTAGTGCTGCTCCAATCCCAGTGGATGAAGCATCACTACGAAGAACAAATGTCTTATCTTTAGTAGGTAACACTAAAATAGGTGGTGTTGAAAACAATGTTTTAATCTTATCCAAAGAGCATTGGCATTCCTGAGACCAGTGGACCATATTAGGCGAACCTTTCTTTAAAAGTGTAGAAAGAGGTGCCATGATAGAGGATAGATTCTGAATGAATCTGCCATAAAATTGAATAAGACCTAACAGACTTCTTACCTGTTTTTTAGTCTTAGGGATAGAGATGTTAAGTATCTTACTAGTATTATGGTCCTCTGTCTTTAGGAAACCATGACCAACTCGGTGGCCTAGGAAAGAAATTTCGCTAAAACCAATATAAGCTTTAGAGGGTTTCGCTGTCAGGTTGTGCTCGCACAAAGTAGACAGCAATTCATCTAACCCTGAATAGTGATCTTCCCAAGTATCGCTGAAAAGACAGATGTCGTCTAGATATGCAATGACATCTGACCGATAAGATAGGATTCGGCGCATCATGCGTACGAATGTAGCTGGTGCGTTCATAAGACCGAAAGGCATAAAATTCCATTGGAACAAACCTCTAGGTGTTGAAAAAGCCGTGAGAGGTTTGGCGCGTTCAGATAAAGGAACTTGCCAATATCCTTTAGACGAATCAAGTTTAGTGAAAAAATGAGATTTGGAGAGTTGAGTAAGTAGCTCTTCCAGTAAAGGCATAGGTTCGGCATCGAACTTCGTTACTTGATTCAATTTGCGATAGTCAACGCAAAGACGTATGTTATTGTCTTTTTTCCGAACAATAACCATCGGCGAAGAGTATGCAGAGGTGGATGGTTCGATTATTTTCAAATCTATCATCTCATCCAACTCTTTCTCGACCTGTGCTTGAAAATGTATAGGGATAGGATAAGGTCTAACCCTAATAGGAGTATGGTCAGTTAGAACAATGTCATGTTCAATGACATGAGTTTGTCCAGGGATGTCAGTGAGTACATCCTGAAATGTTTGCAACATAGTTGAAACTTGTCGCTGTTCTCCTAGAGACAAATCAGGAGAGACAGTAACGTTCTTCCATGATTCACTAGAATGAAGTGGGATCATTGGAAGAGGAAGATTTACATCTGAAAAACTTGTTTCCTCATCCTGTATTACGGACAGTGATGAGTAATGACCATGTTGTACTGGAGAATTGTCCGTTGCTTGGAAAATGGGTTGCAAATAATCCGGACGTTCATGGAATTCAGTAAGCATATTGATGTGGAAGGTTTTATGCTTCCCATCAATATCGACAATATAGTCGACATCGGAAATTTTCGATATTATATCGTACGGACCTTTCCAAGAAATAAGTAGTCTGTTTTCCCTACAAGGTAGTAATACAAATGCTTTGTCACCAGGACAAAGTTGTCGTAAGCATCTCTTCTTATTGGCAAATTGCCTTGCCTTCTGTTTCGCAAATTCAGAAGAAGAAGTTGCTAATTTGCATGCTTCGATAATCTTTTGTCTCAACGCGATGACATATTCGTAGGATGACTT
Organism: Oreohelix idahoensis; assembly: GCA_024509875.1. Classification (NCBI taxonomy): domain Eukaryota; kingdom Metazoa; phylum Mollusca; class Gastropoda; order Stylommatophora; family Oreohelicidae; genus Oreohelix; species Oreohelix idahoensis. The sequence goes on from JAMPIV010001486.1 coordinate 1,193,608, forward strand.
TGTGTCATCGTCAATATTGTCAGCTGTTATGAGATCATGAAGCAACGACATAGGGCCACGCGGACGCGCGCCAAAGACGAGTTAAGGGAGAAAATCCTGTATGTTCATTGGGGACCTCTCTGTAAGCGAAGAGGGCCGCAGGTAAAACTCTGTCCCAGTCTTGAGGATGATCCTCAGTTATCTTCCCTAGTAAGTTTTTAAGTGTTCTATTAAGGCGTTCGACCATCCCATTAGACATTGGATGATAGATACTACTTAAAGATCTATCTATCTGCAGAGTAGACATTACTTGAGACATGGTATCTGATATTAGTTGGGTGCCATGGTCTGACAATATCTCTCCGGGGAACCCCAGACGAGAAAATATAAGCCAAAGAGCATCTGCAATATCAGCAGTAGTAATGCTCTTCAGAGGAATAGCCTCTGGCCAACGTGTGCACATATCAACACACGTCAAGATAAACTGATGTCCTCTGGCAGACTTGATCTTAAATGGACCAATAATGTCTATGGCCATTTTTTGAAACGGCCGAATAGGAATGTCTGCCGCCTGAATGGGTGCAGCATGCCGTGGACCTTTGGATTTAACTTCCTGACATACTTTACAAGATCGACAATAAATCCGTATGTCCTTGTTTACCAATGGCCAAAAGAAAGCCGCAAGGACTCTTGACTTAGTACGGGAAAAACCCATGTGTCCAGCACACTGAGAGTCGTGAGCGTGCTGCAAAATTTTAACTCTCAAATTCTTGGGAACCAGGATTTGAGAATGACTTGACGTAATGGAGTCTTGAACCATACGTACAAGTACGCCATTCTTCTTTGTAATCCACGATTTACGACTTGTGTCTTTATTCGGATCACCTTTAGTTGCAAGAATGAAGAATTTCTTCAGAGTGGGATCATCTTCTGCTGTTTTATAAACGAGTCACGAGAAATTACCAAGGGATCATCTTGGTTATGCACTTCATTATCTTCAGTAGATGAAGTTTGAGGCATATTAAGAGCCTGAGCTCTAGTGACTACAGCGTTAGCAATCTGCATGTTTTGCCTTTCCCACGCGGAAATTTGTTGCGGAGTGCATTCTTTGACTCCATGAATGCGACCGATGATGAGGTCAGCGATCGGATTCGGAAGAAGACATGCGTGTACATCTCCTGTAAAGAAAGGAGTAGCAATCCTAATGATAGCAGTAGAGTATTTCTCTAATGTGCCGCCAAATGTTACACATTTGACTATTTGTCCAGTGGCACGGGAAGGATCTACGAGTGACTGCCTAACACCAATTGTGGTGCATCCAGAATCAAATAGCACGGAGACTGGATTGTTATTTACCAAACCCTTATGTAAGACAAGAGAACCTCTTCCATCATGCGCGACTGATGCAGGAAGAGCAGGAAGAGGATGGCCGCAGCTTAAAGTAGACACTGTGGTTGGCTCAAATAATGTTTTGCATTGGGGGCACTGAGATGCTCTCCCAAAATCAAAAGCGGAACATGCCATATTATTAGCGTCATTATTGTCTTTACTCTGTTTATAGGCTTCATGGGACTCTTGTTGTGCAGAGTTTGCCTGAAAATGTGGTTTATGTCTTCTGTTTTGAGATCTACCTCGGTTATTATTACCTCTGTAGTTATTATTACCTCTATTGTAACCCCTATTTGGGTTTGAGTCATAGTTCTCTTGGTTACCATTATCATATTCATTATAATGAGTATCTCTGTAATTGCGATCTTGTTGACTCCAAGACGGATACCTCGGATAGTTTCTATAATTACTTCCTCTATGGAAATTGCTATAATTGTGACCACCCCTGTGTCGAGAGCTATCAGCTCGTCTCCAGTTCTTTGAAGAAGAACCCTGAAATGATTGGTTACCTTGGTTTTGATAACTATTATGGTTACCTTTTTTATCAAATCTGTTTTGAGGTCCCTGAAATCTGTGTGAATAATTGGGATTGTATGGTGTTGCTGAAGCAACTGGCATACTCTCCTTAATCTTAGTGTTGCCAAAAGTCACGTCGGGGTGTGCAGTGACATATTGGGAACAATATTCTTCCATTTCCTTTAGAGATTTTGGTTTACGCTCATGTATAAATTCAAGGAATGGTTTGTTAACACATGACATAATCTTATCTCTGAGCAACAAATCCATAAGTCCTTCATACGTTTTTTTCTGTTTTGGAAAGCTCAATCCAACGATCAACTGTGAGACGTGCCTTTGCAATGAATTCTGAGAATTCTACACCTGTCTCAGGCACCATCGTCTTAAACAAAAGGCGATAGCCTTCCTCACTTAGCTGGTATTTTTTTTATCAAAGCCGCCCTAATGACATCATAATTATCCTTATCTGCTTCTCCTACAAGGCATAATCTAGTCAAAGATTCACCTTTCAAGTTTTCTGCTAATTGATTAGCGTATTGTGATTTATCCACATTATGTGTACGACAAGAACGTTCAAATCTATCCAGCCAGAATGTAATATCGTCACTGGACTGATTGAACGGTGGAACCTTAACCTTGTAAGTAGAAGGTTTACCATTACCACTAGATGCCTGATTAACATTACTCATACTTGTCAATCTCAATTTCTCTAACTCAAATTAATGTTCTCTTATTGCTTTTTTTTCTTCCGCTTCTCTGTCTAATCTTCTTTGTTCAGCAGCAGCTTCTCTGTCTAATTTTTTTTGTTCAGCTTCTAATCTCCTTTCCTCCATCTGCACCTGCAATTTCTTTTGTTCAGCAGCAGCATCAGCTTTTCTCTCTTCTGCAGCAGCAGCAGCTTTTCTCTCTTCTGCAGCAGCAGCAGCTTCTCTTTCGAATCTTTTCTCTTCAGCCAGAGCTTTTCTCTCTTCTGCAGCAGCTTTTTTCTCTTCAGCAGCAGCTTTTCTCTCTTCTGCAGCTAATGCTTTGTCATATTGAGCAACAGCCCATTCTTCCAAGTCTTTACCAGTCTTATCAAGGTATTTCCCTTGTGCAATGAAGTATTCTAATGTAGACATGATGTCTAACAATAATACTAATTACCTGAAACAATACTAATACCACAAGTTCTTAATGACTTGATTAATCAGTACACTATCTCAATCTCAGTGGGTCACAAGCCTTAATAAGGTCCTGTATAATTTTTTTAATACCAGTAATAATAATAAAGTACTGGTTTATACCATAATCCAAGTGCAGTGCACAAGCAATAGTGTCTTATGAAATATACCTATATAAAACATATGTCAACCAACAGAATACATAAAGTACAAATAGGACTGACAATACAAGAACGTTTGCAGAAATCAAAATAAATCAAATATGGAAATCAATGAAAATAATCACTGAACCTGCAAAGAATAACAACACCCATGACGTCACAGTATATGAATATAAATTGTGAATAGAACTGAAAGATAGAAAATGTTAGACCAACAAATTACAAACAAATCAAAACAAAACTAAAGAACAAAGAAGTATTACAAAAATAACAATAATTACAGTCTTCACAGCTAACACAAATAGCAACTAGTTGTTGCAAGCAAATTTCCAATTAAGGAAATTGCACCTAAAGAAAACGCCCACAACGGACCCTCTATGACGTGGGATATTCTGTTGTGAGGACACCGCCCAACCTAAACACAACCCGCTGACATATAAACTAATATACTATACAAACAAATAACATGTAAACATAAATATATAAATTATGTGTATGATAGTATGTGTTGCAAAATAGGCTCAGTTTTACAGTAATGGCAAAGTTATTCTTATGAAAATAAATAAACTGCCACTTTATTGAATTACAAATTCTGGCCTTAAATATTAAAGTTCAACACAATAGCAGAACATAAGAAGATCCATCGATGAAAGTAGGGCTTCTTAGTTCAATAATACTGTCTTCCTGTTAATATTGACAAGAATTGATCCAACTGTTCTGTGAAACTCTGTAATGTCTAATGTAAAAATGTCAACAACGCTGACCTACATACTGCATTCACTTGACAGGTCACGTGACGAAGTGTTGACAAAGAGCAAACTAATACTGCAAGTGTGTCGTATCAGCCACATGAAACGGTCTAGTATCGGTAGTCTGTTGACTTCTCAACTTCTGCGAGGTCAAACCCAGAAAGCTGGTCCACCAGTTGATAACTCTATGGTGTTCATCAGTTGATAAATATAAGCTCACTAGAACATCACCAGAGTTAAATGCTGTGTTGTTGTGTAACTCGTGGTTTGAGTATGGAATGTCAACTCGACCTACGCAGTTGTGTGTAAGCATGAAGTGAGAGTGTAATACGCGAATGATAAGAAGAGTTCGTGGTGTTGACAATTGGTCTTTTTCTTTTACTCATGTATGGCTGGAAGTCATCGACACCAACGAATGTGTACCTTTGCTACAGTTTAATTGGACGTACACACTCGACAGCACGATACAGTGACAAATCACAGGTTTGCATAATACATCATGGTACAGTGGATAAATAGTCTTGCAATGATACATGGGCACTCATGTAGAATAATAGCATAATGGACTGTCAGTAGACAAGCACTCAGTATTGCCCATATATATCATCTGAGTTTACTGACAAAGCACGTCAGATTATAAACAACATTCAAGATGGCTTCTAGACCTAACCTCGTCTAGCGAAGATTCCTTTAAATAATGTTCAGCACATATTTTTTCATATAATCATATTGAACCGCTAGTAATGGGTTCTCATGTGTAGCAGTGATCTCTGGACTCATCAAGCGATAATACGGGGCATCCCTTTCTCTTCCTGATAGTCCTTAAATATGTGAATACAAGATGGCTTCTCTCGTGAGCTGTAACTCACGTTCAGATTCAACTAGGAATCTGTATCAAAGTTAATCATACATTAAATGTTCTCATTACTTTGTAGATTCTATCATGATACAATTGACTTCACTTTACAATATGGTGCTGCTATGAATGAATGTCATCTTCATATAGTTAAATCTTCCCTTATTGAAAATGATGGCTTCGTAAGAGTTCATAAGAAGTGCTTTTGTTTTACCTTGGTATCAGAAATAACTGATTCTGCCATCCCTTGGCAATAAGAATAAACACTGGGGTAAAGCATACACGATAGGTCTAAAACTACTATCACTTTCCCCTACACATATATCGATCACTTTTTCCGGCGACAAGCCGATTCAAAAACCCACAGCCCCATCATCAGGGCGAAGCCAAATCACACCTCTCTAGCGACACATCCGCCGAACAGCCCTTTGACCTTTCAAGCGACAAAAGACCATATAGTTCGACTTAGACATGCAAAGATATTCAGATATAAGACAGACTCGTCCTACCCAGACAAACAATACACATAAATTCAGGCCATAGATACACTGAAGCAAGAACAATCCATTTCTACCCAAACAAAGAATAAATCGCAGTAAAACTGGATTCATCCGCGGAGTTCGATCGAAAGTGACGACACTCCTTTCAAGGGAAGTAACTCAATAATGACTTTTCCTTAAGCACTAAAAAGTATCTATTTTGTTTACAAAATATTTGCGAACATAACAAGCATACAAATGTATTATATTGTAAGATATCAAAGACTGCACGTAACAGCCTGTTAGTAGGAATACGAGAACATGTAGATGTTGACAATTTTTTGAAAGGCAATGTGCAGATATGAACGGAATATATCAATGATGAGGAACATAATTCGATAATAGGGATCATTAGCTATTTGCAGATATCTATAAATTCACTGGAAGTGGTGTAGAACCGGAGAAAATGTGTATTTAATGCATGGAAGCATGAACCATGTTGTGCTTTGCAATGTTTATTCTGCTCCAGTGAAACGTCGAGTTAATCTAGATATAAGAGAGATATTGCCATATGTATATATATAATTATATTATTAATTTAATATGTGCCTTATAGAAGTGGATAAGCAAATCATTCTTGGGGGGACAAACTGTAACAAGAGAGTTACTGGAAAAGTGTGTTATTAATTAAATGAATTATGTTATTTTTGACTTGCTGTGATTCTCACGAGTAACCACATCGTGTCTGATCTGTCTCATCTTACCTCCTGACTGGATAGAGAGTTAGTGAGCGATACTACGTGGGTTATATATATATTATATTTCAGGTTATATTCTGCCCTGAAGAGTTTAATAAATTCTACGTGCCTAAGTCAGCTGGAGGAAGCTTTTGTTGTTCTGAGCCCTTGTGAAATTCAGAGGGTCTTCAACGGTGCCACCTTTAAGATTGGAAGAACCGCAGATGTGGGATTTTTTCCAGTTCCATTCGTGGGCCAGGCCAAGAAGAACATTTCGAAGATAAGTAGCCTTGTTTGGGGCTACTTGACTTTACAAAAAACCATACCACACAAAAGAAATTAAAAACTTAAGATTATAAGAATCTAAAGACTATTGAACATATAACCTACGAGCTATTCTCTACAAGTGAACATTGAAATGATGACAAAAGTATGTTGTGTTAAAGAACATAGCAAATGCCAATATAACTTGTGAGATAATACTATTAACATTTGTTCATGTTTAGCACAGAAGAAAGACAGTTTTCATCAAAGATCAAGAAAACAGATGAAGATGAACTTTAATTAACTTTAAATGTAATATAAATACTTGACAGTGAAACCAAATATTTTTTTTAATCAATTTGATTTCATTTGAAGATTATCCAACAGAACAAAGAAAGATCCTGTACATTAAAAAATTATAAATTGTACCACCAGTCTTTATTGAATTATTTAAGTTTGGTTCATAATTCTTGTTGGTTAGTTAATTGCCCTAGCAGAGTCAGTGTCTAAGGTTAGTCTGGAGAGGGGCACCATAAGAATCTAAGATAGTACATTACCATCTCATCTAGGAACCTATACAGCTTGACTATACCTTTGATGTCGATACACCATTACTCTTTTCAGAGAATAGGGTATTTCTTTTAAGACCAGTCTCTTATCTGGCGCTATCCTGATATCATCTGATACATCTATTTGTCCAACATATCATCATCATTATATATTTCTTCTCGCTACAGTTCTACAGATCTTGATCGCGTGTTGTTTGCAACAGTTGTATTTTTCTTTGATGCTATACACTCTCTCGGTATTTTTCTGCTCTGGATACTTTAGTTCACCTGAACTTTCTTCTGCAACAGAACGTCTTAACATCTGAAAATGTTACTTTTACAGCTTCGGAGAACTGTCTGTTTATGTGATAACAAAGCACAAAGCCAAGTATTGGGCTCACCAGAAGCAGGTATATAGATGGTAAAAAAAAAATTTCGGCACAAGGTAGAAAATGTTGCTACTATGACTGCGATCACCCATATTTTTGTTTTTTATCACTTTTCCATCTTTTTTTTAAAATTAATTATTCTTATTTCATTTAATTTTAATTTCTAATTGTTTATCTTTTTATTTTTAATTATTTATATTTATTTTCTTTTTCTTTTTAATTTAATATTTAATTTTTATTCTTATTTTATTTAGTTATTTATTTATTTTTATATTTATTTGTTTATTTATTAATTATTATTATTATTATTTTCCCACTGTTCCCTCACTATGTTTTCCAGTCCTTCTTTTCATTATTTATTATTTTGTTGTTGTTAATGTACTATCCACTTCCACTTTCCGGTTTAGTGGCAGCCATCTTTGCTCCAAAATGTTACTGGACGTAAGGGAGTGTTTTTTCCTCTTATTTTTATAGTTTCATGTTCTCTACTTAATTCTCACTTTCTTTCCTTCCTGTCTCATGTGGCCGCAACGTAGGTTTTTCTTGTCCTTTATCTTTGTAAGACGTGTTACTATTTGTGTGTTTTTGTATTATATATATATATATATATATATATATATATCTATATATATATATATATATATATATATATATGTATATATATATATATATATATATATATATATATATATATATATATATATATATATATATATATACGAGGGGCGTTCAGAAAGTAATGCACCACATCGTTTTTCTCAGGAGCTGTTTATTCAAAAAGCATGAAATTTATATACAATATACATGGATATGTCATGTAAACATCGGTATTTTTCAACATAATCCCCATCAACTTGTACGGCTTTATGCCAGCGCGAAACAAGTGCATGTATTCCTAGCCCGTACCAGATTTTGTCTTGATAATGTAGCCATTTCTCCGCTGCATGAATCACTCCTTCATCATCTTCAAACCTTGTCGCACGGAGTGGATCTTTAAGTGGACCAAGTAGATGAAAATCAGAGGGTGCCAAATCGAGACTATAGGGTGGATGGGGTAGCACAGTGTAGCGGGAGGTTATTTAAAATTTATTTATTATGTAAGAGTATGCCAGTAAATAGTTCTGACCTTACAAGTAATACCCCAGTCTTAGAAATAAGCACTGGTGTATTGTTATCATAACAATAGTCAGACTGTGAAAACCCTGGCCCAGTTGGTAAGAAGTAGTACCAGGATTTAAGGTGTCTCCTCCCTGTGACTATCTTATGATTACTTATATGCTAGGGGATAAGTAAAATGTACATTCACTGAACCCACAAAATGGAAAAAGTGAATAAATCCTCAGGTACCGTTAAATTAGTTTAATGATTACATTAATATTCTATTTCTACTAGTTGAAAAAGAGTATACACATATATATAAAAATATTCACACAATTACTATTATTGTCTGTTTATACTTCAAGATCTTAAATAATAAATTTACTGAAATCACTGTTATTAGTCCTTTGAATTTAAGGATAACTGTCATCAGTTGACTGAGTTTATGTATGGTTACTTATTGTTTTCAACTATTGGCTGTTTCACATGTATAGGTGGTCAGTGTCAAACAGGACACTTATCTTTCCAACTTGATACTGCGGAAACTGTCCTTTGCTGATATCAGACTTGGTAGGCCCAACAGTAGGGATGCCAATGACCAGTTGAAGTTCACTCTTTGGGGTCCTGCACTTTTGTGGGATTGCCTCGGGTAAACTGCACCGGCTTCTGATACTGGACAGTCTGGTTTGAGTTATTTCATGGAACCTGTAACATATCAGCCTTGGCTAGTATCTGGCTAGACTTGTAGCTGACTAGCACAGATGTCAGACCAGTCAGTCATCAGATGTCACCGTTATACAATCATAGTAAGTAAGGACATCATTTCAGTGATATAGCATTAATATTAACATTTCAATTAAGTATAACTGACTAGCACATAAGTCAGACAAGTCAGTCATCAGGTGTCAAAGTTATACAGTCATAGCAAGTAACATCAGTTCAATGATATAGAATTAATATTAACATATCAGTAATAAACATCATCTGGTTTAATCCGCTCCTATACATCCCTTCATATTCTATAACTTGATCCTTCCAAATCATATCAAGTACAAATTCAAATCTGATGCTATCTTAGCAACTACCCAAAATTAATACATAAAATAAATAAAGTGAGTGACCACGTGATCAGGTTGCTTTCTACTAAAACTGGCTGTAGAACACTCCAGTTTACCAGCTGTAAATGGGTACAAAGTTGTGCGCTCGAACTAGGGAAGGCAAAGGCAGCGAGGAAGGGGACTAGTCACCTAACCTCGTAAAAGCGGTATCTTCCATGCTGAAGCTTCTAACAATTTATTTCCCTAAGACAATCTCTGGTCATGGGACTGCCTTTATCTTCGTAAGCGATAATGCATTTAATATCGACGAGATACAGCATTAAATATAATAAATATTTTCTATTTGGCTGTGGGGCTAGTTTTGATACGTTTTTGTACAAGCAACCATCTTCCACTAAGCACATGAATAAATCATATTAAAATAATAATACGTTATATCAATGAATATTATACAGGCATATTTTGTGAACCTGTAATACAAAATAAAAGAAATTATTATACAGGATAGCTATCGTAAATTGGCTTACCCTCAGATAAAACTCTATCTTCCTATCCATGTAAATTCCCAAACTGTTATTTGTTGATTTTAATATTTCGAACAGAAGTGGGTTTACCAGCTGTTAGCGTAACTGTGGGCAGCCGAAATACGCATATATCTCCGTAAATGAGAACTTCCTACCGTTCCATCTTATATGCAGTTATACACCATCCTTCCCTGTACTGAAATGTAAAATCCTTTTCCTACGGATTCCCTTCTGTTTTTATTTATTGTTGGCGATTCCCTCTGTCCGATACACGTTTCGCTTATACGCCGCCATTTTGAAAGCGGTCGTTCGATCGTAGACGGGTTATAAATCTAACTGATCCCGTTTGCAATGACTTGAAACCAATTTTGCGACACACAGTCCAACCCAATTTGGTGATTGCTTCCCGTGTTGCCAGACTTGTGTGAGGGCGCGCATTGTCGTGAAGGAGAAGCAGGTCTGCTGAATTCTTGTGCGGTCGAACTCTGCGAAAACGTTGATTGAGTTTTTTCAATGTCTTAATGTAAGCTTGCGAATTGATTGTCTTTCCTCTTGGCATAACGTCCACAAGAATCACACCTTCAATGTCCCAAAAGACAGTGATCATGACCTTTCCAGCTGAAGGAATTGTCTTGAATTTCTTTCTTCTTGGTGATTGCGGATGATGCCACTCCATTTACTATCTTTTTGTCTCAGGTTCAAAATGATGTGCCCAGGTTTCGTCACCTGTAACGATCTTAGCCAAAAAGTTCTCTCTATCAGCATTGAAACGCTCCAACAATTCAGAAGAAATTGCTTTCCTTTGCAATCGGTGGTCATTTGTGAGACTTCGAGGAACCCATCTTGCGAAAACCTTAGAAAATCCGAGAGTTTTTATAACTTCATTTGCACTACCGATGCTGACTGACAGCTGTAAGGCCAATTGTTGAGTAGTGATTCGCCTATCAGTAAGAATAATGCCCTCAGCGCATTTCAACATTTCTGCGTTGGTGGCTGTGGCAGGACGTCCACAGCGCGGCCGATCAAGCTACTCCGTATCTCCACTTCCTGATTCTTTGATTCTCTGAACCCAGCGACTGACTGTACTCCTGTTGACTGCAAAACTTCCATACACATCACATAGACGCTTGTAAATATTCACAACAGTTTCCTTCTCTGCAACGAGAATTTCTATCACAATTCGCTGTTTATAACGCAAGGTGCTAACACGCTCCATTTCAACGGTTTAGGGCAGCCGTATTATTTGGCCGGTTGCGGTGCAATTTGGTGCACACAATTGACACATGCCATATTTTAAATGTGCAAAATTGCATGCTTCTATCTTCATTACTAGCTGAGAAAAACGATGTGGTGCATTACTTTCTGAACGCCCCTCGTATATATATATATATATATATATATATATATATATATATATATATATTTTTTTTTTTTTTTTGCATTCTACTATTCAAAGAAAGCAGTGGGCAACTTCAGGCAATTTACTTCTCCGTACAATTTCTTTTCCGAAAATGGTTCTGGTGAACGCCACATATGTTTTATATATTCCTCATATGTAGGACATCTTTGAAGCAGATGTTCAGCAGTCATTTTATCAACAACTTTTGCCATTTGCCTCTGTACCTTCACTCCATAGTTCAGGGGAAGGTCAACCCGAGTATAATATGTAATTTATGCGGGATTTGAACTTTGTCGTATTGGGAACTAATGTGTGCAAGCAGGCGTTGTTCAAAGATCTTACAACAATGTCGAATAGTGAGTGAGCTCGCAAAACTGTGAAAAAATAACGTTAAAGAACATTACACAGTAACGAGCTAATGAGAATTTTGTGTGTCTTGAAGATTGTTAGTGTAATAGTTGGACACTTTTAGTTTAGTCTATTTATATTAATTGGAAAGGTGGAATGTTAAATGATCAGGTATTGAAAGTCAAAATTATAATCTGGAATAAGTGTGGAAAAACCGCGCCCAGCCCATTCTTTGATGCTATCAGCCCAGGATTTTCTTTGCCTTCCTCTTCTCCGTTTACCTTCGACTGTTCCCTGGAGGATCGTTTACGAAAAGGAGTCATGACGAGTTACACGCACAAATCAGGCAAGCTTTCGACGTTTCACTACTGACAAAAGTGGTTCTTGGTGGCCTGCATAGGTGATTATTTTCTTTTTAACATAGACATTTGTTTTGTGCTCTTTAAAGCAAATGGGCAAAATTCTTCTATAACATTTATACTCGAAAGCCTGAATCCTTCGCTCCGTATCTGCAGTGAGTGTCCAGCCCTCACACCCATACAAGAGAGTAGATAATACAAGTGATTTGTATAATTTGATCTTCACAGGAAAACTGATGGTATTTTCCAGATCACATTCAGCCTTGTCATGGCAGCTGAGGCCATCTCAAGTCTTGTCTTGATTTCTATACTTGAACTTCCATCACTACTGTCGTGTGGTGAGTACTGGGGCAACTACGACAGTAGTTTGAGCCAGGAATAGTCTATGAGATATTAGATATAAGGTCTCTAGAAATTAGCTCGTTAAGAAAGAATAAAGACCTATTCGAGATAGGGACAAGAAGACAGGAATGCGAATGCTTTCCACTAGACAGTGTTTTCTAATTAATTATGGAAAGAGTTCTGTTTCCCCACGACCTTAGCTTCTGCCCTTAGATCCCGTAAAGAAAAAGCCCCCAACCTCATCTGAGTAGAGAAGGGTTCCTATAGGTGAATATGTAACACCGACAGCACGAGTGATACATTAACAAACTAGATAATGATCAAACGATCGTTGGGTTTATTAATGAAATATCCACACATATAGGGTTAGTAATGGTTAGAACGTGATGATGGTGAAAGACGATTCACAAAAAACACACAGATGAGATAATAAAATTGCAGTTAATTAAGTAATAGTTAATTAAGATTGAACTGGTGTAAAGTGAAATGATGATGTGATATGATACGTGTTACCAAAATGGTGAGTACTCTACACAGTCCATGTGTCTCTAAATGCTTCTCCTAGATATGAGGATTCACATGTATGCATAAAATGTCCTAAGTTGTTATACGTTATGTCGAGTGGGGTATCTCTAAGCTGAGGACATTCTGATGAATACTGTTGTCGTACGGAGAACGCTGACGAGATATCTATGTATATTCCTTCACTGTTTGAGTATATCTCTGTAGTGTTGATCAACAGTTAATAGCTGTCATATGAACAAAAGGTCTGTTGTCTAATCTCCCGAGGGTACTGGCCAGACTGGATATTTTCACGAAATGTTAGTGATACGTAGACTCATAACCTTGCATATGTAGTCGTGATTCATAAAATATATATATAGTCTGCTTCATAGAATGCGCTTAAGAGGGTGTTGCCCTTGCTATAAATATGCGATTCCTCTTTTGAGCTCTTTTGCTTGACTTCAGATAATAATGATCTTTCGAGTGATTTGAATTTATGATGACTCTGTATTGAACTTGTGATAACTCTGTATTGAACTTGTGAGCAAGCAGTATATGTTGACGAAAAATGCTGCGTCCACCTTCTGACTTGTGGGTGAGACAATATTCCTTTTTAATTGAGGAATGAAAGATGTCCTATGGCGAATTCTGCTAGCCAAATGTCCGTTTTTGATAACTTATTTCTGGTTAGACGTCAGACACGTTGCGTGTAGACTCAGACTTCTGATGAACTGAAGACACACAAAAGTCTTCGTAAGTTTTTTACATTTAACATCACTGGCTGACTTGCATTTAAACTACTGCTCATTATTCATCTCTCTCTCTCTCTGAGTTCAATTCTAATGATGTTAAATATCTTGTGCATGAGAGTGTGTGCGCATGGGAGACTGTGGTGATGATGAAGGTGACGTATGAACTATTAGTTACCTTCTATCATGCTATCATCTCTATGAAAATCTTCTGATTTTATTAATCAGTTATGCCAAGAATTATTTGAAACTTTATTTTTCGCACATTTTAGCTGTGAGGTTTAAAATAAACAAAAATAAGAAAATGTATTAATAAGTATAAGATCTACTAACCTTCTTTTCCCTTCGCAAAATCCTTTAAGAACACAATTCATCACAGAACTGAATTATATCCACTCTGAATAAACACGTGTATTAGGCTAGCCGTTTTTGGGATTAATCTCTTCCTCACAATGTAAAAAACTGGACTCCCTCCTCTTGCAAGCTACGCAGTAGATTATATTTCTGCTAGTCCAATATGGGTTTCTTGTACAGCTCCGCCCATACCAACCAATCCTTAATGGTCCCTCTGATCACTCATTCACAGGATCGCTCTTGTCCCCTGTCAGTCCAAACGTGGGTGTAGTTTGACCTCTGATTGTTTATTGTTCACCTGGCCAAGGTGGGCGTCCAATGTGGTAACCCAACGCTTGTCTGAACAGCGGCCGACCAAAGATAACACCATTACAGCATGAGACGTTTTCCCCTGGCCAATCTGGGCGACCAATGTGGTGTCACAGAAATTACAGCATGCCCAGATGTTTGATTAGGATGACCATATGTGTTTTCACCAGATTTATCACGATGCAATGTGGGCTTCAAACGATAATGTCAGACATGGGGACTCAATCAAAGGACTTTTATTTCCCCCGATGAAAGAACAAATGTGGTTCTCTAGATACCGGTCGCGAGTAATCACAACGATGAAATAGCAAATGTGGGTCGCAAATATGGGATGAAAGAGCAAATGTCGGAGAAAATACAATATGAAAAATGTAGGAAAAGATGGAGCAAAAAGGCATTTGCGCTCTTTTATCACAGCTACATATAGTGGATCCCAGATATTTAAAGGTGTTAACTTCTTCTAACGTTTGCCCATTTAATGTAATGTTGGTCGGATCATGTTTCTTATGGATATTCACCAACATCTTGCTTTTTTCTATATTAATTTCCATCCCATATGTTCTTGTTACTTTCTCCAGTCTAGAGGTAAGGTCTTGAAGTTCTGATTCTGTTCCAGCTCTAAGATCGATATCATCAGCAAAACGTAGATTGCAAAGAGGTCGGCCTCCAATCGATATGGTTGTTTTATAATCATAGAGAGCCTCCTGCATAATATGTTCTAGATATATATTAAAGAGCACTGTGGACAGGATACATCCCTGATGAACTCCTACAGTTGTTTTGAAACATTCTCCAATGTCATTGCTTGCAAAAACAGCACTGCTTGCGTCCTTTTATAGTGCTTCAATGATATCTATGATGTTGGTATCAAAATTGAATTTTCTCATTATTTGCCATAAGCCTTCATGCCAGACTCAATCGAAGGCTTTTGTGAAATCGATGAAGTTATGATATAAATCGTTTTGATGCTGGGGATGTTTTTCGCTCAGTAATCTAATATTGAAGATTTGTTCTGAGGACTTCTTTTTGGTCTAAAGCCAGCCTGTTCCTCGGACCGATTTCTTCTGATTTCAGTTTTATTCTGTTCAAAAGTATCCTTAACATCACTTTACTTGAATGACTAATAAGGCTAATGGTTCTGTAATTCTTGCACATTTTTAGATTTCCTTTCTTTTGAAGCGGTATTGCTAAAGAACTGCGTCCACTCTTTTGGCCATATGTGTGTACTCCATATCTTCTGGCAAATTGTTGTCATGATTTTTACTATATCTGGTCTTCCATATTTCAAGAGCTCTGCTGGGATATTATCCACACCCGGTGACTTCCCTCCTTTCATCGAACATACAGCCTCTTCCACTTCTTCCCGTAATATTGCTGCATTTCCGAGTTCCCTGTTTTCACACTTAATGTTATTTAATATGCTATAGTCAGGGTCGATTTTAGTTTTTATAATTCTTTACAATATTCTGTCCACCTTCTCATTACAGCTGTTTTTTCATTGAGCAGAGCCCCATTGCTATCTTCTATGACAGTTACCCTGGGCTGTTGGGGTTTTGATAGTCTTCTTAATGTGTCGAAAGCGCCTTGCTGTTACCTTTTATTAGCCCCGTATTAATGGACTCACATTGATCAGCTACCCATTTTTCTTTTGCCTGTTTCATTTTCTTTCTAATATTTTTATTCTTCATACTGTATTGCTATGCTGCTTCAGGAACCTCTTTCTTAACCTTTTTCATTTCTCGTCGTGTATCACATAACTTCAGAATGTCATCTGTAAACCCATGGTTTGTTTATTTTCTTTTATTTACCAAGTATTTATGTTGTTGATTCAATGAGCACTCTTTCATGTTCGCTGTGATTGAGTTGATATCATCCTCCAGAAAATTGAGAGCTGCAAATTTTCCTCTAACAGTTACCTCAAAGATTCAGGCGATTTCTGGATCTTTCAGTTTGTCTGAATTGAATCTTAACTGAGAACAACTGTTTTGATTGAAATTCTTATTGAGTTTAAGCTTGAGCGTCATCAATACCATGTCGTGATCACTACCAATGTCGGCGCCAGGAATATTATATATCTTAAGTATAAAAGAAGTAATAAAGTAAAATAAATAATATAATGCAATGAAAGCCCGTCTTGCTGTTAGTATTCTTATTTTGATATCATTGTGTTTCTCCAACTTTGTCGATATTGCTGACAAGATATTGTTGCGCACATATTCTTTGGTAACGCACGGATTACGCATACAAAAGTAAAATGTATTTATTTGTCTGATAAAAATATATTTATCTTTGAATGCACGTTTTTCGGTCTTAAGGGACAGAACTCAGATTAGGCGATGGGTATTCATTCTGTGAGTTATCGCTCCTTGTATCGTTCCTGAAAATCGAACTCAGCGGAGGAATCTAGACTTACTTTAATCTATTCTGTGTTTGGTTAGAAATAGATTGTTCTTGCTTCAGAATGTCTATGGCCCGAATCTATGTGTAGTTCTTGTCTATGTAGGACGAGTATGTCTTATATCTTGATATCTTAGTATGTTTAAGTGGAACTATTTTTCTTGTACTGTACTTTAGGGGTCAGGTGCTTTTCGGCGCATGAAGATACGTTAGGGAGTTCTTCGGTGTTGTAGAAGCCTATGGCGGGAAGTCATGTTCAATGACCTGCCCAAAAGTTTGTGATCTCTTCAATTTATCATGGGGACGAAGATAGTTTCTTCCAGGATTGTTTAGTCTATGATTCCCCAGTGGTGATTCAATAACGCCGGGAGAGCGTTTGTGCTTGCTAGTGTATTCTTATGTCAAGGTAAACGTACTTTTGCTGACTTCGTTCATTCCTAGGCTTAAGATGGGCAGACGTTTACATGAATCTACCTATGTCAGTATGTCAGAACGACATATTATCTAGCAGCACTGATTATGTTTCTATACAGCAATTATGAGGACAGATTATGCTGATGCTTGTGGAAACTTTGATATTCATGAATTGAATCTTTATTGAAGCTTTGTCGTGCATCGTTATGGTGAGCGATGTTTACAGGACCAGGAGCCATCTTGGAATCCTACCTATTGTCAGTCATCTATCCGAGAACAGGGATGCCCCTTATTATCCGAGGATGATCAAGAGATCACACTTATGAAAGGAAAATCTATTATGGGTGATTTAACATGCGCTCAGAAGATAGTTGCTGAATGCTATTTAAAGAAATCTCCGCTAGAGTGCAAGCTACACTTATGCTAAAGGAGGTTATGTCTAGGAGTCACCGTAAACATTATTGATTAACTGACATGACTAGTCAGTAAGGCCTGATGAAGATTTGTTAAACATTATATATTAACTGACATGATCAGTCAGTAAGGCATGATGAATATTTATATAAAATATGGAACTCTGAACGCTTGTATACTGATGTTCCATTGTGATTTTCCTCAACATGAATGCCAATTTATTATTGTACACCTTGGGTCAACAATATGCTATTGATGTCGACCTGTGTTCTTGTAACTGTACCCGTTCTGTCAAGTGTGTGCGTCAAATTAAACTGTTGAAACGTCAGCTATAGTTCCAGCCATCAATGACTTTCATAAGAGTGTGTGAGTGTAACATTATTAAGTGGTCAACTACACCGAACAGTACACCCATTCGCGTACCTGATACTCTCACTCTATGTCAACATGACCGGTTGTTTCAATTATGCATTGGTAACCCAAACACGTCCTTTTCCAGTCGTGAAGAAGACCTCTACAATGATGACCAGTACTGCACCCCAAGAATAACAAACGTTCTCAGTGGACGTTTTCAGTGGTAGGCCAGATTCCTGGGGCTATTGATACCAGTTCGTGTCCCTGACGCCATATACGAAAAGTAAACACTGATGTGCAACTATACAGTCGATGTCAGCATGACCTGTCCTATCGAGCGAAGGCAGTAATTAGGCCAGCATTTTGTAGTCATTCTTTCACAGGTCAGCGCTTTGTGACATGTTGTGGTACAGACATTATTTATGTCAAGTAGACATTGCCACACAAGTGAAAAGTTCACCATATTAACAGGAAATGCAGTAATATTGAGAAGTTAATATATTTCATCGGTGGATCTTCTATATACTCATTGTTGAACTTTGTAATAAATTAGTTCAAGAATTTAAAAATTTATTAAAAGTGGCAAGTTATTTTGATTAAAAAACTGTGCCTTCTTTGCAACACACTTCTTCTTCAACACATTGCACTGATGATATATATATATTGTATGCTATTTGTATTTATGTTACATGTTACTTGTTTGTGTATTAAATTAGTTTATATTTCTGCGGGCCTGGATGGGTGGTGACTAGTATAGGGTATACTGAGTAACATTGGTCTTATATTAGCGTTCTAAAGGGAGCAATTTTCTTGATTGAAAATGTGCTTGCAACATCTGTTGCTATTTTTGTTAGTTGTGATGAGGTGTTCGTTTCTTCGTTGTTTTTGTTAATAATTTTGTGTTCCTTAGTTTTGTTTGATCTGTTTGTATTTGTAGATCTCCCCTTTTCTATAATTTAGTTTTATACACCATTTATGTTTATACACTGTGGCGTTATTTGTCTTGTTGATTCCATTGCAGTTGTCGTCACAGATTCTGTGATTATTTTCATTGATTTCTCTATTTGACTTAGTTGATTTCTGCAATTGTTTTCATATTGTCTTTTATGCTTGTCCTTTGTTAATGTCTTTCGTTGACATATGATATGAGATAGTTGAGTACACGTATGTTATATTACAGACCAGTACTTTATTATTATTATTGTTGTACAAGGAAATATACAAGACCTTTGTAAGGCTTGTTTCCCACAGAGATTGGGATAGTGAGCTAATTATCAAGTTCATTGAGAACTTGTTCCTATTTACTTGGAAATAGATTACATTTTTGTGTCAACTGATTGCTATCATTATTAGACATAATGTCTACATTGGAATACTTCATTTAAATAGGGAAATCCCTAGGCAAGACTGGTGATAAGTTAGAGGAGTATTGATACACCCTCCTTTTACTCTGATTGCCAATAAATGTAATTAAACGCTAATGCTATTAGTCTGTTTACACCCACTGTTGCGAGTGTAGTGGTTTGGTCTATATCATCGCCACACAGGCTAATTCAATATATGTGTGCTGCTGACCTGTCACTGTGTCTGGAATGTTGACCTGGGTGTGTGTTGATATGTTCGCACACCACAGTACGTACATAAGGGTACATGCAGGAGTCAAGAAGGGTTGCAAACGACTGGAACAGTTCGATACTGTTTATTCCGTTACAACACAGATACGATGACATAAATGACACACATTCGACAGCAAAACACGAATCATAGTATATAATTTCCACACTGCATCAATACCTAATACGGCCTGTCCTAATCCTGGACTTATAATAGCTTAATAGCTTCATACATCTCCACACTGCAGTTAATATATAATATGGCCTGTCCTAATCCTGGACTTATAATAGCTTAACAGCTTCATACATCTCCACACTGCAGTTAATATATAATATGGCCTGTCCTAATCCTGGACTTATAATAGCTTAATAGCTTCATACATCTCCACACTGCAGTTAATATATAATATGGCCTGTCCTAATCCTGGACTTATAATAGCTTAACAGCTTCACAAATCTTCATACTGCAGTTAAACATAATATGGCCTGTCCTAATCCTGGACTAATAATAGCTTAATAGCTTCATACATCTCCACACTGCAGTTAATATATAATATGGCCTGTCCTAATCCTGGACTTATAATAGCTTAACAGCTTCACAAATCTTCATACTGCAGCTAAACATAATATGGCCTACAAAAGTACCTTAATACACAGCGAAGCCTGCATCACCCGGCAGCTTCATTAATCTTCACAATATGGCCTACAAAAGTACTTCAATACATAGCAAAGCCTGCATCACCCGGCAGCTATAATAAGGTTCATATGGCCTAAACAAATCTTCACTGCAGTGTATCACATAGGCTGTACACACAGCGAAATATATAAGTCGACATTTTCTCAAATCCTACGTAGGCATACATTATCCAAAAACACTGGGACTCGACCTACACGGTCCACGCCCAAAACACAACTCCCTCAAATCACACACTAGTCCCGCCAAAAAAAACGTCACGAGATTCCGCTGTCTTGAACACCGTTCTCGATAACACATGCAGACTAGCGAGCTATTCACATGACTCAAAACAGTACAGAATAAATACATTAAACAGCGTTCACACGCTTATCTGTACTCTGTCACCCGAAAAATAGGAAAAGATAATTCTATCCTAAAGTCAAACAAGTATCCGCTTAATCAAGCGTTGCAACTCGAAATTTAATTTGTCTAAAAAAACCATTCTAAAGATTACTTCCCCTTCCATAAGTTCCACTTGCAACAGTTACCACCCGCTCCGGGAAAAAATGATTCTATCATTTTTTTTGAAAAAATTAACTCCCAAAAACGAAAAATTTAGAAGACAATTAAGCTCTAACGTATGCCTACAAAAATATCTTATTTTAAATCAAATTTATATCTACAACAAATATCAGCATTAAAGTGTAAAGTAGCAATTAAAGCATACAGCATAATCAGCTAAGTATAAAAAGTAATTAGCTAAATATACAAATATGATCAGTTTCAGTTCCAAAATTAAGTTACGTATATTTAGTACAAACCAAACCGAAAACAACCAATCGAAAGAGAAAACACAAGATCAATCAAAAGAAGAATGATCTGTAAAAAAAAAAAAAAAAAAGTAAGATCTCAACAATACCATATACTCATAATTAAGTTGGACAATTACATGTAAAATAAATACAACTATCATAAGTAGATATATCATATCAAATCATATAACCACTCCAACAATACAAAGAATAGAGGTATAAGTGTTGAAAGAAGACAAAGTATACAAATAGAATCAAGTAAAACGAAGATGAGGTACGAAAGTATAAACAAGATATGAAATCCATACCGAAAAGACAACAGAAAAGGAGGAATGAAATGAAGAATAGTTACCAAAGACAGATAGAAAGCAAAGGCACGAACGCAAAGAAAGTCAATAACAGTATATACTAATAACTGTTTTGATCAGATAACCTATTCAAAAATAAATATATAAACATGATCGAAAGGCACAACACAAAATATCAAAGTATATCTATACTAATACCACCAAAAATAATTTATAACTAAACAAAACCTAATAAGTAATTTAACTAAGTTATAAGAGTTATACAAAACTAACATAAATAAATTATAGGCATCGAACAAACAAGTAATAGCATTACTATAACTAATACGACCAACGCACAATCAAGCGCTAAAAATAAAAAATACATCATAATAAAAAACAACTTTTTACAAGAACTAATCAAACTACATATCAATGATATCACGAAGTCAAATGCTGGGCACACCCAACAAAAAATTACAATGCCAAAAAAAAAAAAATCATTTTTTTTCAAAAGTACCGTACAAACATATTTATTTTTTTTTTTTTTTACGATAAGTTACATAAAAACAGTATTTAATTTTTAAGTAATTCAGTAAATCTTTAAGTAAAACCTAATAATGAAATCAATATTTTAACAAAATGAATGAAATATAAAACAAAAATCCTATGTCGAAGAAACCTTTAAATCAACACATGTAAATTTAATTTATCCTTTAAGTTCTTTCTGCTGACAATTACGTTCAGCTCAGTAAAATGCTATTTAGCTATAACTCTATCTCTTACTCAAATCGATAAGATATACATTATAAATAAATCTACACTTTGTTGCTAATATGAAATATAAAAAAGGTTCTATAAAAATATCTACAAAAAATAAGTTTTTTTTTTTTTTTAAAATAATCTGCTAAGAAAATAATCTGCATGTCTGACTGGCAAGAAAATCAAGTTCTGGAAAAATCGAAGTTTCACAAAAAGTTAACAAATCCAAATACAAGATCATGTATGATACATGCAAGCTATTTTCAAAATTACATTTCACAACATACCAGATAATACACATCTTCTCTGTATGTATGTTCTATATATTAATTAATCATGACATCAAAACATGAGAAAAATATAAATTAAGTGAATAACGAACACTCAGGACTATCTAAAAGTAACCACTACATCAACACAATAAATGAGTTTGTGCAATCTCATCATGTACAAAACTATCCTAAACAACACAGTTGCAAAAATTCTAAGTTGAACAGAGTAGTATAAAGGATAATAATTACATACTACACATTATCAACACAATAATATATAAATAGCATAAAAATGTATTAATACATCATCAAAATACAGACATAAAAATAAATAACAATAAAAAATTATGGCAATCAAATGATGCATAGAAATAATCATTACAACAAAATTATATGTTATTTCAAAACAACAACATGTCATGTACTAATATAGAATACAAAAATATTTACTATCTTCACATAAAAAAAAAATAAATCAGACGCGAAGTCTCCCACTCTCTTGTAAACATGCTTGACCTTCAGAAAGCAACACCTCAGATTTTAGTTTGACGCTGACAGGTTTCGGTTGACTACTCGAGCGGAAAGTTGACTCACATTTCTGACCGTCAATATGTCACAGAAGCCTTGACCCTTATCGCAACGTAGCTTCTGTCAACAAATACAAATGAAAATTTCCATTTTACTCAATAGTGAAATTTAATGAAAAAAAAAAAAACGTAGAAATCACGTTTACAATTACCCAGTACCGGCTTGTGTAAAAACCCGGTCTCTTCACGATGTCACTAGCTCTCTCTATCACATGTAGATATCATAGAATTCTTGGGGACAACATGACCGACCTTGAATGTCGCCGCTGCCTTACGCTGAAACAAAGTGTTATATTCACAACAACAACCAGAGCAGGCAATAGTATTCAAGCATCCACTGTTATTTTTACTCTGTTTACCTTGATTATAAATGACTCTGGGCTCATGTTGAACAAAATTAGCACAATTGCGCTTATTATTTGTTCTATGATCACAATACTTATTATTACCGTTGTCTTGTTTACAAAAAATGACTTTAGTCTTTTGTTTAGGAACATTACTCTGGTGATGTAAAGCAACATTTGAAAAGCTATTATCTCTATCATACTTTCCAACATTCTTACAATCAAAACTTTGAGATTTGTTAAATTGTCTACAGTATCTACGAGAGGGAAAATTATTATTTTCTGATCTCCCTTGGTACTGTTTACTCTTGGGGTTATCTCTCTTTCTAGAACTGTTTTTCTTTTCCCTTATGGGAATATATTTACCAATAGTTTCAAACTGACTGTGCTGAGTTTGACAACTGCCAGAAACAATAGTATCTCTATTGTTCCGCATATGGGTTTCATCTTTGGAACAAGTAGTAATAGTCTCAACACCCGCTATTAATTTCTGAGTATTTCCAGTAGTAGAGAAATATTTGTTCTTATGAATCTTGACCTGAAATTTATCACCTATCTTTTCCTGACCAACAGAACTGGCTGTTACACAAGAATTATTACTGGAACTACCAGTAATATTAGAACTTTTAAAGTTGTATTTACCACGATAAGATCTATCTTTACCATGAATGAAATCTCTCTGAGCAAAAAGTGTATGGGGTTGACTTTTCGCAACTTTCTGTCTATCATTGTGAACATTGACAGAAGAGCACCTTTTGTTTTTCAAAACCATATCTAGTAAGCCAAATATTCTTTCCCTTGCTTCCGCAATTTCATTATCTTTAAGTGAAATCGTTTCACTTAACCTTTTATTTAACTCCTTAACAGCCAAAACTTTGTCGCTTTCTTCTGCTAGTAAATTTTCAATTTTAGCGACCTTCTCTTTCTCAGCCGTCAACTCCACTAATGTCTCTTTCTCTAACTGTTCTTTATTTGCTCTCAACTGAGTCAACTCTAGTTGTAGTGACTGATTCTTAATATAATCATTGCTATCATTAAGCTCATCAATCTTTTCTGGAATCATCTCATTCTTTTCTTCCTGCTGGAGACGAAGATTCGCAATATCATCCATTAAATCAAGAAGTGACTCTGTATAATCTCTATCACGTTTATCGGTCTCAACTTTCAAATTCTCATAAATCTGTTTATTTTGTTGGACCTCCTGTGTAATATTTTCTACCTCAATTTGCTTATCTTTCATCTGGACTTCCAATTGCTTTATCTTCAACAATGCTAAATCCAAACTTGCCTGCACACTAGCAAGTTCTGAGTTTGACTTTTGCAATTCACCCGTAAGTCTAGACACTGTTTCATGTACTTTACTCACTTCAGCGGTACTCTCTAAGAAGTTTTCCCTTTGTTGTTTTTTTTCTTCTTAATTCCTCATCTTCTAACCTCTTTTTTCTGATCAACAGAAATGTCGTTGCGCATTATCTTACGTATACTCTTCAATATCTGATCGCGCTCAACACCCATATAGTGGTACGAAAACAATCGAAGATCCATAAGCAGTAACTGCGCTAAATCTTTAGCCATCCTTAGATGAGGATGAGAGTGAAAATTCTCCTCAGCAAAATATCTTAGCGCTCTTGACGCATTGACCAAAAATCTGTCTATCACATGTTCCTCAAGCTGTGGGCCTTTTAATTGTTGATAATCTCTACCTTCTTCCCACAAATAAGCCAATATAGGCCTCATATCCTCAGGATCTATCTCATCATCATCCATAGTGATTCACTTACTTAAATCAATATATCTAGTAATCACATATAGTTATGACAAATTACTGTCTACAAAAGTTGGGACAATCACCCTTCCAGCTCACAAAGTTAAGTATCTGTCAAGAAATGAGCTTATTCCTCAATTCTGTATCACCAATTCCTTTTTATAGCACCTTTATCAAGTCACATCATTATCAGGAAAATCGACATATGTCAACAGCCATTAACACCTATGCATCAAATCTTAATCATATGTCAAATTAGACATAAACAACAATAATAACAAAATGAGCAATTAGGGAGGCCTAGCGACATATATGAAGTGACACAATTTACACAAGACACAATCACTTATCTGTCAATGATCCCGCTTCTTTTCCGCCACGACACTGGATATCACATAGACTGCTAAAACCTCCACTGCGGGAAAGCACTGCAACTTGATTCGTTTCTCTTCAGGTAATTTCGTCAATATGATATGTGCTTAACAATGCACAAGTTGACAGGAACCATAATACAGCACACACTGCAACTCTTGACTCTTCTGTAGTCTGAAATGTACACGGCAACTCCGTGTATCATAACGTCTTGAACTTGTGATGGTGACCACTGGCACAGGTAACCCGAATATTGCAGAAATCTGTCACAACCCGTACAAATGCTGGTACAAATACTGTCCAAGTCTAATTGAACTTCCTTGACCACTGCAGACGTTGTTGTCGTCTATAGGCATGAAATAGGACGTCAATTGCTACTGGTGTAAATTTGCCTTCTACCACGAATAAAGCGTGCGTCGTTTCTCAAATGCGCCACCCAGGCAGATAATAACTAGGTCACAGTTCTGAAGTACAGGAGATTCAAGCCACGCCTACATAAGGTCAATTATAACAAAGTCAAGTGTTCTACACTCTTGTCACGTGCAAGTCATATGTATTATTTTCAACTTGTAGTGACTGATCCTCTAGATATGTTATGGTCTGGTGGACAAAATTTGATTCACTTTATCCTCTTGCTTCAAGTACATATCACTGTAGAGGTAACAATTTCTTAATCGTATACGCCACTCAGGCACATCTTAAATCATATCCAATGATACGAAAACTACGCCACTTAGGCTATCGACGCGAATAGTCGTAGATGTCAGATCCTGTTAACTGAAAACCACCAACTGATACACCCTCCTTTTACTCTGATTTCCAATAAATGTAATTAAACGTTAATGTTATTAGTCTGTTTACACCCACTGTTGCGAGTGTAGTGGTTTGGTCTATATCATCGCCACACAGGCTAATTCAATATATGTGTGCTGCTGACCTGTCACTGTGTCTGGAATGTTGACCTGGGTGTGTGTTGATATGTTCGCACACCACAGTACGTACATAAGGGTACATGCAGGAGTCAAGAAGGGTTGCAAACGACTGGAACAGTTCGATACTGTTTATTCCGTTACAACACAGATACGATGACATAAATGACACACATTCGACAGCAAAACACGAATCATAGTATATAATTTCCACACTGCATCAATACCTAATACGGCCTGTCCTAATCCTGGACTTATAATAGCTTAATAGCTTCATACATCTCCACACTGCAGTTAATATATAATATGGCCTGTCCTAATCCTGGACTTATAATAGCTTAACAGCTTCATACATCTCCACACTGCAGTTAATATATAATATGGCCTGTCCTAATCCTGGACTTATAATAGCTTAATAGCTTCATACATCTCCACACTGCAGTTAATATATAATATGGCCTGTCCTAATCCTGGACTTATAATAGCTTAACAGCTTCACAAATCTTCATACTGCAGTTAAACATAACATGGCCTGTCCTAATCCTGGACTAATAATAGCTTAATAGCTTCATACATCTCCACACTGCAGTTAATATATAATATGGCCTGTCCTAATCCTGGACTTATAATAGCTTAACAGCTTCACGAATCTTCATACTGCAGCTAAACATAATATGGCCTACAAAAGTACCTTAATACACAGCGAAGCCTGCATCACCCGGCAGCTTAATTAATCTTCACAATATGGCCTACGAAAGTACTTCAATACATAGCAAAGCCTGCATCACCCGGCAGCTTCAATAATCTTCAAAATATGGCCTACAAAAGTACCTTAATACACAGCGAAGCCTGCATCACCCGGCAGCTTCATTAATAAGGTTCATATGGCCTAAACACATCTTCACTGCAGTGTATCACATAGGCTGTACACACAGCGAAATATATAAGTCGACATTTTCTCAAATCCTACGTAGGCATACATTATCCAAAAACACTGGGACTCGACCTACACGGTCCACGCCCAAAACACAACTCCCTCAAATCACACACTAGTCCAGCCAAAAAAAAACGTCACGAGATTCGGCTGTCTTGAACACCGTTCTCGATAACACATGCAGACTAGCGAGCTATTCACATGACTCAAAACAGTACAGAATAAATACATTAAACAGCGTTCACACGCTTATCTGTACTCTGTCACCCGAAAAATAGGAAAAGATAATTTTATCCTAAAGTCAAACAAGTATCCGCTTAATCAAGCGTTGCAACTCGAAATTTAATTTGTCTAAAAAACCATTCTAAAGATTACTTCCCCTTCCATAAATTCCACTTGCAACAAGTATGCTACCACTCAATATGAAAAATCACAAAAATTGGAAATTGAGAAATTGAAAGCTGAAACTGACCAAAAGAACTTGCAGATGCAGGTGGAGGAAAGAAGATTCCAGATGGAACAAAAAAAGATTAGACAGAGAAGCTGAAGCGGAACAAAAAAGATTAGACAGAGAAGCTGAAGCTAAACAAAAGAGATTAGACAAAGAAGCTGAACAAAAAAGATTAGACAGAGAAGCTGAAGCTGAATAAAAAGAGATTAGACAGAGAAGCCGAGGAGAGTAAGGCAAAAAGATTACATGAGGAAAAACTATTTGCATTTGAATTAGAAAAATTGAGATTGACAAATATGAGTAATGTTAATCAGTCAAATGGTAACAGTGGTAAACCCTTTACTTACAAGGTCAAGGTACCAGCGTTCAATCCTTCCAGTGACGATATTACATTCTGGCTGGACCGTTTTGAACGCTCCTTTCGAGCTCATAATGTGGATAAATCACAGTATGCTAATCAGTTGTCAGAAAATTTGAACGGTGATTCTCTGACTAGTTTAAGTTTGGTTGAAGAGTCTGACAAGGATAATTATGATAATATTAGAGCAGCCTTATTGAAAAAATATCAATTAACTGAGGAAGGTTACCGTATTTTGTTTAAGAAAATGGTACCTGAATCAGGGGTAGAATTCTCAGAATTCATTGCAAGGACACGTCTTACATTTAATCGTTGGATTGAGTTGTCCAAAACAGAAAAGACATATGAAGCCCTTATGGACTTGTTGCTCAGGGACAAGATTATGTCATGTGTTAATAAACCCTTCTTATAATTCCTACATGAGCGTAAACCCAAGACACTAAAAGAAATGCAAGAATATTGTGACCAATACGTCACTGCACACCCTGACATAACTCTTAGCAACACTAAGATTAAAGAAGGTATGCCAGTTGCATCAGCAACACCATACAATACTAATTATTCACACAAATTTCAGGGACAACAAAACAAGTTTGGGAAGAAAGGTAACCATAATAGTTATCAAAACCAAGGAAACGAATCATTTCAGGGTTCTTCTGCGAAGAACTGGAGACAAGCTGACAGCCCTCGATACAGAGGTGGTCATAATTATAGAAATTTCCGCAGAGGAAGTCATTATAGAAACTATCCAAGTTATCCATCATGGAGACAACAAGACCATAATTATAGGGATACTCATTATAATGAATATGATAATGGTAACCATTAGAATTATGACTCAAACCAAAATAGGGGTTTTTATAGAGGGAATAATAATGATTACAGAGGCAATAATAATCGAGGTAGATCCCAATACAAAAAACATAAATTTCATTATCAGGCAAACTCTGCACAGCAAGAGTCACATGAAGCCTATAAACAGAGTAAAGATAATAATGATGCTAATAATATGGCATGTGCCGCTTTTGATTTTGGGAGAGCATCTCAGTGCCCCCAATGCAAAACATTATTTGAACCAACTACGGTGTCCACTTTAAGTTGTGGCCATCCTCTTCCCGCTCTTCCGGCGTCAATCGCGCATGATGGAAGAGGTTCTCTTGTCTTGAATAGAGGTTTGGTTGATGGTACTCCAGTCGCAGTTCTTTTCGATTCGGGGTGCACCACCATTGAAGTGAGGCAGTCACTCGTAGATCCTTCTCGTGCCACTGGAAAAGTAGTCAAATGTGTAACATTTGGCGGCACATTAGAGAAATACTCTACTGCTATCATTAGGATTGCTACTCCTTTCTTTACAGGAGATGAACACGCATGTCTTCTGCCGAATCCGATCGCTGATCTTATCATCGGTCGTATTCACGGAGTCAAAGAATGTACTCCACAACAAATTTCCGTTTGGGAAAAGCAGAATATGCAAACCGCTAATGCTGTAGTCACTAGAGCTCAAGCTCTTAATGTGCCTCAATCTTCACCTACTGAAGATAATGAAGTGCATAACCATGATGATCCCTTGGTAATTTCTCGTGACTCGTTTATAAAACAGCAAGAAGAGGATCCGACTCTAAAGAAATTCTTCACGCTTGCAACGAAAGATGATCCGAATAAAGATACAAAGCGTAAATCTTGGATTACAATGAAGAATGGCGTACTTGTACGTACGGTGCATGACTCCGCTAAGTCAAGTCATTCTCAGATTCTTGTACCCAAGAATTTGAGAGTTAAAATTTTGCAACACGCACACGACTCTCAGTGTGCGGGACATATGGGTTTTTCCCGTACAAAGTCAAGATTTCTTGCGGCTTTCTTTTGGCCTTTTGTGAACAAAGACATACGGATTTATTGTCAATCTTGTATAGTATGTCAAGAATTCAAATCCAAAGGTCCACGCCATGCTGCACCTATTCAGGCTGCAGACATCCCTACTCGACCATTTCAGAAAATGGTGATAGACATAATTGGTCCATTTAAGATCAAATCTGCTAGAGGACATCAGTTTATCTTAACGTGTGTGGACATGTGCACACGTTGGCCAGAGGCTATTCCTCTTAAGAGCATTACTACTGCTGACATTGCAGATGCTCTTTGGCTTATATTTTCTCGTCTGGGATTCCCCGGAGAAATATTATCAGATCATGGCACCCAACTAATATCGGATACCATGTCTCAAGTAATGTCTACTCTACAGATAGACAGATCTTTGAGTAGTATCTATCATCCTATGTCCAATGGGATGGTCGAGCGGCTAAATAAAACACCCAAAAACTTATTAGGGAAGATAACTGAGGATCATCCTCAAGATTGGGATAGGGTTTTACCCGCGGCCCTCTTCGCTTACAGAGAGGTCCCCAATGAACATACAGGATTTTCGCCCTTTGAACTTGTCTTTGGCGCGCGACCGCGCGGCCCTATGTCTTTGCTTCATGATCTCATAACCGCTGATAATATTGATGATGACACGAAATCTTCTTACGAATATGTCATCGCGCTGAGAGAAAAGATTATCGAAGCATGCAAATTGGCAACTTCTTCTTCTGAATTTGCTAAGCAGAAAGCAAGACAATTTGCCAATAAGAAAAGAACCTTACGACAACTTTGTCCTGGTGACAAAGAATTTGTTTTACTACCTTGTAGGAAAAAGAGACTTCTTATTTCTTGGAAAGGTCCTTACGATATAATCTCGAAAATTTACGATGTTGACTACATTGTCGATATTGATGGAAAGCATAAAACCTTCCACATTAATATGCTTACGGAATTCCATGAACGTCCGGATTATTTACAGCCGATTTTCCAGGCAACGGACGATTCACCAGTCCAACATGGTCATTACTCATCACTGTCCGTAATACAGGATGAGGAAACAAGTTTTTCGGATGTTAATCTTCCGCTTCCGATGATTCCACTTCATTCTAGCGAATCATGGAAAAATGTTACTGTTTCTCCCGATTTATCTCTAGGAGAACAGCGACAAGTTTCGGCTATGTTACAAACATTTCAGGATGTCCTTACTGACATTCCTGGACAAACTCA
Organism: Oreohelix idahoensis; assembly: GCA_024509875.1. Taxonomy (NCBI): domain Eukaryota; kingdom Metazoa; phylum Mollusca; class Gastropoda; order Stylommatophora; family Oreohelicidae; genus Oreohelix; species Oreohelix idahoensis. The sequence goes on from JAMPIV010001486.1 coordinate 1,224,707, forward strand.
TGTCATTGAACATGACATTATTCTACCTGACCATAATCCTATTAGAGTCAGACCTTATCCTATTCCTATACATTTTCAAGCGCAGGTTGAGAAGGAGTTGGAAGAGATGATAGATTTAAAAATAATTGAACCACCCACTTCTGCGTATTCTTCGCCAATGGTTATTGTTTGGAAAAAAGACAATAACATACGTCTTTGCGTTGACTATCGCAAATTGAATCAAGTCACGAAGTTTGATGCTGAACCTATGCCTTTACTAGAAGAGCTACTTACTAGGCTTTCTAAATCTAATTGTTTTACTAAACTAGATTTCTCCAAAGGATATTGGCAAGTTCCTCTATCCGAACGCGCCAAACCTTTTACTGCTTTTTCTACACCTAGAGGCCTTTTTCAATTGAATTTCATGCCTTTCGGCCTTATGAACGCACCAGCTACATTCGTACGCATGATGCGTCGAATTCTATCTTATCGGTCAGATGTCATTGCGTACCTAGACGACATCTGTCTTTTCAGCGATACTTGGGAGATCACTATTCGGGGTTAGTTGAATTGCTATCTACTCTACGCGAGTATAACCTGACAGCGAAACCCTCTAAAGCCTGTATTGGTTTTAGCGAAATTGCTTTCTTAGGTCACCGTGTCGGTCATGGTTTCCTAAAGACAGAGGACCATAATACAAGTAAAATACTTAACATTACTATTCCTAAGACTGAAAAGCAAGTGCGAAGTCTCTTAGGTCTTATACAATTTTATGGAAGATTCATTCCGAATCTTTCTTCGATCATGGCACCTCTTTCTTCCTTGCTAAAGAAAGGGTCTCTTAATATAGTCCATTGGACTCAAGAATGTCAATCCTCTTTGGATAAGATCAAAACTATGTTTTCTACTGCACCTATGTTAGTGTTACCTACTACAGATAAGACATTTGTTCTTCGTAGTGACGCTTCATTCACAGGGATTGGAGCGGCACTAATGCAAGAGTACTCTGGAACTCTGCATCCTTTGATGTATATTTCTCGAAAACTAAATGCCGCAGAGAAGAATTACTCGGTCCTAGACCGTGAATTATTGGCTATGGTTTGGTCAATTCTTAAACTTCAAAGATTTCTTCTTGGCACGCATTTCATTGTAGAAACAGACCAGAAAGCTCTTACAGCTATTCAAAGTAAAAATCTGAAGAGCGCGAGATCAACGCGATACGCGATTGCTCTTCAGCTTTTTCATTTTTCGGTGCGAGCTATCCGTGGCTCAGAAAATGTGATGGCAGACATTCTGTCTAGATGCCCACATGATTCCACTTAACTGTTGAGTCTTGGACTTCTTAACACTTCCAACTCGACAACAGATTTTTCTTTTCTATATCAAGATAGATACACATTGTAATTCTTAATGATACTACGTTCATTGATATATATATTCACCGGTACTCGTTGATGATTTTTCTTTTTGTCAATCATGTACTTCGAATGCTTAAACTGATATTGTTATATGCATTGTATCATTGCAAGTATAGTAGTATGCGTTGGTGACACCTCCCTGGAAACATTTATGCTTAAGAGAAATGCTTTCTCTGAGAGATTGAGATGTATTCTCATCAGTCGATCTATATTTCGACTTTGCCTTAATCTGGCTTAAATAATTCCAGATATTTCTCATCTGCGCAGTATTTATGCGTTGGGAGCCTATTGTATATTGCTCTCAGATAAAAAAAAATGATTTTCATTTTTTTTCCCGGGGGGTGTGGCAATCTGTTGCGCACATATTCTTTGGTGACGCACGGATTAAGCATACAAAGGTAAAATGTATTTATTTGTCTGATAAAAATATATTTATCTTTGAATGCACGTTTTTCGGTCTTAAGGGACAGAACTCAGATTAGGCGATGGGTATTCATTCTGTGAGTTATCGCTCCTTGTATCGTTCCTGAAAATCGAACTCAGCGGAGGAATCTAGACTTAATTTAATCTATTCTGTGTTTGGTTAGAAATAGATTGTTCTTGCTTCAGAATGTCTATGGCCCGAATCTATGTGTAGTTCTTGTCTATGTAGGACGAGTATGTCTTATATCTTGATATCTTAGTATGTTTAAGTGGAACTATTTTTCTTGTACTGTACTTTAGGGGTCAGGTGCTTTTCGGCGCATGAAGATACGTTAGGGAGTTCTTCGGTGTTGTAGAAGCCTATGGCGGGAAGTTATGTTCAATGACCTGCCCAAAAGTTTGTGATCTCTTCAATTTATCATGTGGACGAAGATAGTTTCTTCCAGGATTGTTTAGTCTATGAGTTCCCCAGTGGTGATTCAATAACGCCGGGAGAGCGTTTGTGCTTGCTAGTGTATTCTTATGTCAAGGTAAACGTACTTTTGCTGACTTCGTTCATTCCTATGCTTAAGATGGGCAGACGTTTACATGAATCTACCTATGTCAGTATGTCAGAACGACATATTATCTAGCAGCACTGATTATGTTTCTATACAGCAATTATGAGGACAGATTATGCTGATGCTTGTGGAAACTTTGATATTCATGAATTGAATCTTTATTGAAGCTTTGTCGTGCATCGTTATGGTGAGCGATGTTAACAGGACCAGGAGCCATCTTGGATTCCTACCTATTGTCAGTCATCTATCCGAGAACAGGGATGCCCCTTATTATCCGAGGATGATCAAGAGATCACACTTATGAAAGGAAAATCTATTATGGGTGATTTAACATGCGCTCAGAAGATAGTTGCTGAATGCTATTTAAAGAAATCTCCGCTAGAGTACAAGCTACACTTATGCTAAAGGAGGGTCTGTCTAGGAGTCACCGTAAACATTATTGATTAACTGACATGACTAGTCAGTAAGGCCTGATGAAGATTTGTTAAACATTATATATTAACTGACATGATCAGTCAGTAAGGCCTGATGAATATTTATATAAAATATGGAACTCTGAACGCTTGTATACTGATGTTCCATTGTGATTTTCCTCAACATGAATGCCAATTTATTATTGTACACCGTGGGTCAACAATATGCTATTGATGTCGACCTGTGTTCTTGTAACTGTACCCGTTCTGTCAAGTGTGTGCGTCAAATTAAACTGTTGAAACGTCAGCTATAGTTCCAGCCATCATTGACTTTCATAAGAGTGTGTGAGTGTAACATTATTAAGTGGTCAACTACACCGAACAGTACACCCATTCGCGTACCTGATACTCTCACTCTATGTCAACATGACCGGTTGTTTCAATTATGCATTGGTAACCCAAACACGTCCTTTTCCAGTCGTGAAGAAGACCTCTACAATGATCACCAGTACTACACCCCAAGAATAACAAACGTTCTCAGTGGACGTTTTCAGATATGTATTAGATTCTACATCTTGTAGCGATATTTCTTCGCTCTTGTAATCATTTCTTGCATTTATTTTCATTATCTTTGTCTTATCCCTGTGTATTTTGAGACCCGCTTCCTGTGACCTCTTATCGAGTATTTTCATGTTGTCATGCATCTGACCACGGTTATGGAACAAAATTTAGATCATCAAGCTGTTTAGTCCGATTCAACTAGAATCCATTTCTGTTTTGTGTCATACATGTTTTCATAACCCAATCTATTGCTAGTATTTCTTTTTTAAAGAAGTAGAAAATATATCGTCATTGTTAAAGAGAAGAGGCATCCCTGTCACACTCCAGTTCTAATCCCAAACAGTTCAATAAGTTGATATTCAAAGAGAACTCTGCAAGTCACGTTTTCATAAATTTTATTTATTACGTCAATGATCTTCAACAGAACTCCATAATGCCTCATTTGTTTCCAAAGTGATTCTGTTTCTACACTGCCAAATGCCTTTTCATAGTTTAGGTTACAAAAATTAAGTTGAAAAAAAAAAAAACAGCAGAAGTAACAATAAGAAATAAAAACATATTATCAACGTTAAAATTGATATGCTGCAGAATGTAGTCGAAAATACTGTTGACTGCTAATTTTGATAGGCAGTAAAAAGAAGTAGAAATTATATTTTCACTGCTAATGTTGATAGATTGTAGAAAGAAATAGAAAATACATAATCATTGTTAATTTTGATAGATAGTGGAAAGATGTCGAAAATGTATCATCATTGTTAATCTTGATGGTTAGTAGGAAGAAGTAGAAAATATATCATCACTACTAATCTTAAAATATAGAAGTAGAAAATATATTGTTAATCTTAATAGATAGTAAAAAGAAGTAGAAAAATATATCACCATTGCTAATCTTGATAGATAATTGAAAGAAGTATAATTGTTATGTCGGATGGCAGTAGACAAGACAGCATATCTGAAAATCAGTTGCTATATAAATTCCGCAACAAACAGAACACATCTGACAAACAAATGTGCAAGCATCACAGAAACAGTTACTTCTGTATGTCACCGCGCCTTCTAGGTCTCCAGCTTGTAACCTTCTAGCAACAGCCGCTTTTTTTGTGTTTGAATGCCAGCCGTGCTATGTTAGTGTAGCAAACACAGACTATGGCCATGTTAATTAAATTTATTGTTACATTCATGCTGGTATACACAAGGGGTGGATTTTTCTTTATACATTTATTATGGTATTTATTGTCAATGTAAAGAACAGGAGGGACACATGCAATTATAAAACAGGCTATCCACGCACAAGCCATGATTTTGAAGATGCGTGTTTTTGTTATTTTCTTCAGGTAGTACAATGGGTATGCTATTTTAATATAGCGGTCGATACCAATAAAACCCATGTGACGCCCAACCAGTGTAATTGTTCCGAAAGTTATTCCAAACATGAGTGAGCTTACAGTATTGTTATGGTGCAGGAAAGGTAACACCCAGGCCAGTTTAGTGCATATGTAGCTAGCGTATGATATAAACAGCAGGATATCTGTGAAAGCCAAAGACGCAATGAAGATATACTGGTTGGTGTTTAGAGCTGGGGTTCGATGGATTGTGACAATTGTCAGCACGCTCTCGCAGATTATGACACAGCTGAGTGATAATGCTACGTAGACTGCTTCAGGGTGACGAATGTAATTACAATGTGTCCCATTTTCAGCCATGATTTATTGTTTATGTGTCACAACAACTAAGATTTGGTTTCTAAAGTTGTGTTAGAAACATGCCATAAAATGTTTGTGTTTTTTACAAGTCTAGGTCATAGGTTTAATTACGAGTTACATCCATGAGAGAGACGCTTGATGTGTCTTCAAACTGGAGATGTTGACGAGCACTGTTTGCTGTCATTAGAATGGGATGTTCATTTTATGTATTCGTATGCTGTCAGTGCTAATCTGAAACAAACAAAGTGCATTTCTACGTATTTGAAATATTTAAATTAATAAAATACCTGCCCTGACGGCGACCGTTGCCTCAATTGGCTGTGTGTGGTGTTCCCGGAAGCAGGGGCCTCCCAGATCTGAGGCACAGTTATTACGTCTCCGATGTCGCTCACTGGTGCAGTCACCTCACTGAACTATTGTATGGACATGAGCTATAGCATACTATTTAGGCGTAAGGTGGCAGGGAAGCAAACCCGTAAAAAGTGCTTGCTGAAATCGGATGTGTCGGGCCGAAAGGGGCAGATATCGCAGCATAGCTGTAAACCACGACACAACGTAATTACCGCTCAAAATGGCCAGAGTTCTGAGAGTTGGCTGAGCGAACGCAAAAATAAAATACCTGACGTAGTGAGGCGATGCATGACAAATTTGTAAAACCTGAGACTGATTCTTACGTGAGTATCACTATTTTCCCTGTACAATGACAGGTGTCCTCTCGCAATTCAGGCAGATACTCGCCGTCTTCAGAGGGTACCCTTTAGAGCTGGGTCGGCTCAGGAGCCATTCAGGTTATTCCAGTCCCTGGTCGACGACACCCCTTTAAATGTCTTCGCCAGGGCACGTATTAATCCAGTCCAAGTGCCGGTCGACGAAACTTCTTCAAATGCTATCGCCCGGGCTTGAACCTGGATCACCCGATCGCCAGCGCAGTGTGGTAACCACTACACCAGCACCATTTTAATAATGGCATAGCAAACAAATACTTTTCTATGTCTTTGTAATTGTCACGTAGGTCTTTATGTCATTAAATTACCTACATCTTCTTCCTATTCTCTCACCCAAATCCTTTCATGTTATTATCTTTCCTTACTTGTTTTTCCTGTATTTTTCGCATCACTCGTTTGTGAAAAATATTTTCTTCAGTATTCTAAAACTTTACCTGTTTTGTTTCTCAAAACTGAGTATCGCACTAGATGGTATTACGTGGATGTCAGTCAGACGAGAAGCGTTATAATGCATTCCGTCAGACCGGGAGAGCCGACAGCTGTCTGCTGTTCCCCGGGGACAGTGTTTTCTTCGGCCGAGTTCTGGGCCGTAGTGTGAAAATTCACTCCGCCGGAACGGGCAGGCAGACAGAGGGTCTGGTTTTTCGCATATGACACTCACGCTCCACGGGCCATGGTTAGCCTGTAGTGTGAAAACTGTCCTGCCTTTCAGACAAGTTGTCTACCTTTGCAATTGACACGCACGTTTGTCGGTCAGTTTGTTAAACGAAGGGTGAGATTACTCGTGGCACGGCAGACGGTTGTCTGAGATTTGCAACTGACACGCGCTTTTCCCGGTCAGTTTGTCAACGCAGGTGCGTAATCGCCCTGGTGGCAGTTACGACACGCCTCTAAGTTAAACGTAGCTGTTATGAGAAGGGGGAGAGATCGGGGCGGGGGGAGATAGTTCATCCTTTGTCTGTTTCAGATATTAAACCTAGTTTGAAACTTTATCTTCATTCTTTCTCTATAATCGCAGTAGACAGGTGGTTCGCGAAGAGTAGAGCTGTATAAGCGAAGTTTCTTAGTTTGTTGCGACAATTTGTCGAACTTCTAGACTTCCATAAATATAAGCGTATAATTCTTAATTTGCGATATCTTGTAGTGCTGTGTTTTGAGGTAAATATATTATTATCTAGTATTTTGTGAAGTGATTAAGTGTTAAAATCGCGCATTTCATTTTAACTAGTTTCTTTTGAACAGAGTGCTTAATTTATAGTTTGTTATATTCTCTAAGTCGACGAGTTACAGTGGAAAAGCAAAATAAATTATATCTTAGCTTACTAAACAATAATGTAGCTATAATGAATTTAATTTAACTTCTAAATAATCAGACGAGAGAATATATTTTAAAAACTAAACTTATAACGCTAGATACATCATTGAGTGTTGACGAAATACGTATGTATTTTCTAATTCATGATGTTTGATTTATTTAATATAACTTACTTTACGGGAAGTTTTAAATATAAGTCAAGCAGTACACTTGCGGTTTAATAATGTAAGTTATATTGAGTACCTATATGTAAATTATTTGATATATGGTCTTTCTTTTATATAGTGAAACGGTGGTACCCAACTTGCCAGCGTTTAGTAGCCTGAGAGACATATTTGTGAGAAGCATAGACATTTCCTATCTTTAACCACGTGGGTTTTTTTGTTTCAAGTAACACGGGTCTGACAGTGCATAAGCCATCAGAGAGAGACAGTAATAGCAATCCCACTAACGGTTTCTAAAGACTAGAAATATATATTGGGCTTTTGAGCCAGTTCATATTGCTCCACAAATTTAAATGTACATGCTGCCTGGCGACGAGAGAATATTACAAGACTCTCATTAACATTCAGACAGAGATTGTGACCAGTATTGTGGTGACAAAATATAGTACCTGCCTGAAAGAAGACACCGATCTGACATTTCTTAAATCCTAGAATCCAAAGCTAATGACATTGTGCTCTGCTAACTTTCGCGCCTGGACAAATTTTATGTGACTTAATCAGACATTCGAAAAAAATTAGAACACCCAAGGAATCGTTCCCGGAGACAGAAAGTTCAGTACGTCTTTTGGAACTGGGGATTTCTTGGTCGATGACTGCATTTTCGGGTCTGTGTGAAGGTCCTAGAATTATTATGTTCCCAGAGGCAGCGAGCAAAGTTGTGAGTATATATGTGTGAGAAAGGCCATGGCTGGATGAATGAGAGTACACAGGTCTGAGTGTTATCGTACCGGTGTATTATTGTCACCCTTTTGCTGTCTTAACTTGTTTTAATCTGCAGAATTTGTTACAAATGCTAGAGTTTCTTTTTTTTTTTCTTAGGCTAAATCAGATTATCCAACTCTGTTCATACATTTACGAGAAAGAAAGAAACCTCTTAGACTCAACACTATGTATCTATAACTCTTTGGGCCATCATCTGTTCTCTTAACGGGGCTGTGGGCTAAACCTAGAGCTAAGATCATAACGGGGCTATCATCCTTTGTAGCATTTTCCTTGAATTTTATGACTATTTGTATATGTTTTTCCTTGATGTAATTTTTGGTGTTGTGAGAAATTTTGATATGATAATTAAAATATCTCTCTTGAACAAAAAAATCAGTGCGTTGGTCAGCTCGATCCCAATTATCTGTATATCATTGTTATAGTTTTCCCACGTCGGTGTGTTTACCTGTCGTCACGTGTATGTGCGTGCCCGTGAGTAGATAGAGATATATTAATATATATATCTGTGTTTAGACTGTCTGACGCCTTTAAAAGCGGTCGTAGAAGATAGGTGAGAGAGAGAAGATTTTCTCGATTCTCAAAGACAGCCTCTGTATCACATTCTATCATCTCACGTGTGGAAATTCTATTGCTTTTCACCAGCTCTCACTGTATCTATCACTCATTCCAACCTATTCAGAAGGGAGCTAACCCAAGTCTAAATACTCCTATCTAAAATCTACGACAGTAATGCACTCCTTCGTTGTTCTCAGTGTTCCCATGGAAACATCGAATGACAAATGAATAATTTCTGAAATCAGAGATTTAAGGCCTTAATAATTAATCAACGCGCTGAGATGAACTGATTAAAAAGACATGAATAGTGATGGTCAGATGCATTATGATACAGTAGATGACAAATATATATGGTGGTGCATTTCTTGTAAACGTTTAACTGAAAATGTATGCATTCATTGTAATGTCCTCCTGTCACGTGCCATTATCTCATGGTTTTCCATGTCTTCCTCAGATTTTTCTCATGTTTCCATATCTCTTCTCAGTGTATGTTTTCGTCTACCTTTAGGGGTTCAAGAATACGTATCGCCTCGTAATGCTATCAACGGGTTTCCCTTAATGAATACCCCCTTCCATGGCCAGCATCTATGTGAAAATGACAGTTCCAAAGTGCAACGGTATTTGGTGTCAAAATGTGTAATCTGTAATAATATTTATATTGTCACAGAATTAGTTCGTTCTTTTTCCTGTGTGACGTACGTCTAGTTTGACAAGTGAATTTTCCCTGATATGATGGATGATTTAAGGGACCCTTAGCTTTTCATAACATTAGAACCCCTGAACATTTGTTGTAACTTTTCGTTTGCCAGAACGCATTCCACCGGGACTCATGTAGGATACAGCGACGAGATCAAAGAGACAGACCGAGGGATTTTAGGGGAGACTATCGGCGTTATCAAAGACAGTAGTTTTCCCTGATACGAGACGCAGTTGCTTGCCGCTAATTTCGCGTCTCGGTGTCAATCGAGGAACCGAGCGAACGGGGGAAAGCGAAACGGGCAGCAGCGAGCGGATACGAAGACCAGGGGGCGGCTTCTTCTCTTGATTTGGCGGTCAGATCCCCAAAAGTTCGTGAGATCAAATAAGTTGTCAAGTTTATCATGTCCCACTCAACTTACATTTCATTTTAGCTAAATAGACCATGTAGAACTAGACACGTTATCACTCGCTGGCCAGACCTTTACAGAAGCACTAGCTTTATTGAAATCTTGTTATAGATTTTCCCCTGGATTTTATATATATTTGCAGTGATTTCTAATTCTGTGCAAAGCGGTAAAATATATATTGTGTAAAGTGATCAGTGGTCTAGTCATTCTATTTCAAGGGATTTTGTGTTAATTTAAATCTATTTAATTAAACCATCTCAAGAGTTCCAGTTTTAAATATAATGATCTATCTATTATATTATTTCAAAAGATAATAGATGCTTAAATTAACTTTTAAAGTCGCGAAGGAATTTATAATTAATAAATTCAGTTAAGTCCTAGTTTTATAGATGTGTGTTTTTAACCACTAGAACTCGCGCAGTGTTTATTAAATACATAATTAAATACGCGAGCATATATATAATAGGCTTAACGGGAAATTCATCGCGCTTTAGAAGGTTATTTGTTTTCGGTATATTACATGTCTTTTTTTTTCTTTCACACAGAGTGATCGTAACCTGTGCGATCCCAGCATTAAGAAAGCAATAAAGAAATCAATCTAAGCAAAGCAAAGCATAAACAGTGTGTAGAGTTCCCCTGACGCAGAACTTGTTGAGACTGTGTAAATTTTTAATCTTTGAGGCGATTCTATGTTTGGAATTCCGCTATCTAACTTATAGCAAAGAAAGCACACCCAAAGACAAATTTAACGCACCATCAAACAACTTAAGTCGTAACGGGAAGAAGAACACTGGCCCGAGCTTTGTTAGTTTACTGACACAGAGAGATAATTCATAATTTCCTGAACAGTGATGTGACTAGTTTTCTCACTGGACTTAAACCATACCTCACGGATAAAGTGTACCAGCACGCGTAAGAATTTTATTATCCGCGGCATAGTCAAATAGACCACACCATCCTCACCCCGGTATCAGAGACCGTGCCCTCCCATAGAAACTGTTATTAAGAAAAGAGACACAACTACAGATTCATTTTCCAGCGATTACGGGATCCTTTTATGTGCTGACCGCCTACCCGATAATCTGGGGCTAGAACTTGAACAAACACTCATACATTTAGTTGAGGTGTAACTGCTGTTGTGTTATTCTATGGAGTGCAAGATTTTTTCACAATCGGTAAGTGAGAGCAAGATGAGTGAAGGCCTTTGCTAGCGCGTGTATGAATGACAGGAAATTAATTCTTTTGTGTGACCATTTTGTTAACTTGCTTACCTGGTAACATATATCTTTTCTGTATACCCTACATTGTTCCTTTAAGTGGGATAGTTGATAATTTGTTAACTCTGTTTAAAACCACCTCCTTTCCATTTGCTTAGTAAAGGGAAGAACAGCTGGGAAGAACAGGTTTTTTTTTCTATCACTTATACCTAACTTGGTAACACCTCTTTCAGAGTAATTAACTTTACTGTTAGGTTAACGTACCCGTGTTCCTGATATTATCTATCTCTGGACTGGGTTTGTCTTTGTCTAATGAGCGGGAAGGGCTTAGTCGATACCAATCTTCTTCACCCCCTCCCAAATTTGTTATTTGCATTTGTGCACTTATGATAATTTATGTAATATCTGATATTTTTAGTGATTGATGTTTTAAAGTGAATAAAATCACATAAACTCATTTAGTTCTGTGTGTTGGATATACCCAAAGCCCAACATTTCCCCTATTCGTTTAATATAGTTTGTATCAACGTCGTGTGTGTGTTTGAAAACACCAAATCGGTGAGCGCGCAGATGCGAGTCTGGAAAACTGGCAAATAATTGTTTGACCAGGAGAGTGAAAGAGAAGATTGAGAGACACGATTTGTCGTAAATAAGTCTGTCTTTACTCTCCTCCAGCACGCTGTGAAGTAACTATTAAATCTCTACATTTCTATCACTGAGCTTTCCATCATCATTTTCCACTCTAAACCGGACCACTATTTCTACGACTCTTTTCTCTCAAAATAAATTTACGACAATATTTGGCTGGCTCGTCTGGGATAATTTTGAGATACATTTGATGCACACATATTTGTGGGCTGGTTCTGGGATCTTGAGCTACATTTGAGGCAATCGCATAGCCGGGTTAAAGATATTTTGAGTCTGATTTAGTTTGGGTCTAACTAGGTAGAGTGTGAATGATTTGTCTTTGTGAATTAGGGAAATAAATAAATAATTACACCCCTAGACAAACGTTCTTTAAGTATTTGGGTTGTCCACACAGCATATTTACAGGTTGTTTTCTCTCCACAGCAGTAGAAAGTACAGATAAACAAATATATTTGCTATTTTATTATCCTCTAACGGAGATAATTATATTTCTTTCTTTATAAAAGTTGCTGGGATTGCGTGATTGTTTTACAGTCACTAAGGTTTTCGAAGTCAAAAAGAGTTGAGCTTAGCTAAAGACGGATTGTTCTGATTTTTAAAAATTAAGTTAACAACGTCTCATCTCAATAATTGACTTTAGGGACGGAGTTTGTTGTCAGAGATTTAAAATTTAGGGGAAATTTTTTTTTCCTTTTAAATTGTTTTAATATAAATTTTTCTCTACTGTTAGTAAAAGTAGATTCTTTTCCAGTGTAACTTACCATTTAGTGGCATAGTCGCTTGCGTTTAGAGCCTTAATTGCCAGATAATAGCAGCGATAAGTTTGCACAGTACAGGTAGGAGGTAACACAGGTAAATTTGTACTTGTGTTTTTTCTCATAGCGGTTCAGAGTTCCTCCCTTTCGCGTTTCTTCTTACTAGTTCTCTAAGCATACTTCATCTTATTCTTTAACAATGGCAGAGAGGATAAAGATGAGGTCCATCTTGAGGCTGGAAGCGAAAGAGGCAGGATTAGATGCAGAAGCTGCAAACGCGTTTATTAACCAGGAATTGGAAATATATGACGCGGAGCAACAGAGAGCCGAAGCTGAGAGGAAGGCGGAGCAACAGAGAGCAGAAGCTGAGAGGAAGGAAGAGAAAGAAAGAACAGAGAGGAGAGAAGCCCAGGAGAGGGCAGATAAGAAAGAAGCGGAAGAACGTCTTTTGGAACAGAAGAAAATTGAAGCAGAGATGGAAACTCGCACAGAGAGAGAGAGAGACAAGGAAAGACAGCATCAACTGGCGCTTAAGGCTCTAGAGAGTCGCGGCGCCTCTACTTCGACTAACGGAGAGCCGTCTTCGCCCCAGTCTCAATCAATGGACCTCTCCAGTACTCAATCTGCCCAATTAACTGCTATGTCGTTTTCTTTAGAATCTTTTCCTAGCCCTAACGAAAAAATCGACAGCTACCTAGAAAAATTCGAGAGACTCGCGAATCTTTATGGGTTAGAGAGTACCCGCTGGGCGCTCAAACTTGCAACGTCACTGAAAGGCAATGCTTATGACGTGTACACAAAGCTGGGACCGAATCAACATGATTACGACATGTTGAAAAAGGCCTTACTACAGCAGTTTGAGATGACTGCCCGAAAGTTTCTGCAGGTGTTCAGAAACAGCCGAAAAGAGAGCACGGAAACATTTCCACAGTTCTCTTCACGTCTCACGGGTTATCTGACAAAGTGCATTGAATTATCTGACCTACCTCTTTCATATGAGGGACTCCTCGAACTTGTTCTTGTGGAGCAGATAAAATCCACTTTGTCGAATGAAACACGTAGATTTTTGGCTGAACAGGGGGCAGTCAGGCTTGAAGACATACTCAATAAAGCCGAACGCTATAGCAATGCAATGGCCGAACTTCCCAGCACTAAACGTAAACCCACCGATGAGCCATCTCGAAAACAGAATCTAGAACAGGCATCCTATTCTTCCACTTCCTCTCAACATTATAACCAACGAGATAACGATACCCAGAAACCTCCCCAGGAAAAATCGAAATTCTACAAAACCCGATACCCCCCCAACAAAAATTCTGATCAACCCAACAAGCCTACGTGGCAGCGCGGCCACCAAGGTCAAGGAAAAGGGAAGACCCCTACACCAGGAACGTCTGATCAGGGCAAACAAACCGGTGCAAACCGCATTGGATGTTTGCATACAGCCTCGAAAGGTAGAGTCAATGTCAGTGATTCTCAACCTGAGGGGGACCGACCCTCAACTCGAGGAACTGTAATTTTGAACGGTACCTCCACTACTTGTCTTTTTGACACTGGATTAAGTTTTGATTGTATTGTCGCTAGGCACCTAGTCAAACCCGGTCAGGAGACAGAGGAAACCGTCAAACTTAGTGGAGTTTTCAGGAGTGATGCACCCAGGACGCTTCCTATCGCACTGGTAGAAATACACTCTGACTTTGTCAGAGGAGTTATTAAAGCGGCCATAATGGATGATCCGATCTACCCAGTTATCCTGGGATGTAGATATGTGTTCATTGGGAGACCTAAGGAGCCGATTGTGGCAGCGGTAACCACAAGAGGGCAAGCCAAGAAGGAGAGGGAGCCTGCGCCAAACTTGTTGCCGAATGAACTGAAGGAGGCGCAACAAAAGGACCCTACTCTGGCGCCCTGCTTAAAAAAACTGCCCATGGCTAAGGACCCCAGACACAACGGAGACATCTTTTCTAAGGATGGTGTATTGTATCGTAGAACGGGCAACCCGGACACGGGGAATAACCAGCTCCTAGTACCGACGCAGTACAGAAACCAGATCTTAGAAATGGGGCACTCTCTTCCCTTTAGCGGACACATGGGACAAAACGCCACTATTCAGCGAATAAAAAACCACTATTGGTGGCCAGGAATGAACTCTGACATTGTCAGGTACGTGAAATCCTGCGCCCAGTGCCAACGGGTAGCACCCAAGCACTTGACACCCCCAGTACCTATGGGGCAAATGCCAATAGTAGGAACTCCATTTGAACGGGTTGCTGTCGACATTATTGGTCCTCTGGAAAAGACCAAAAGAAGGAACAGGTTCATCCTGACCTTAGTTGACACTTGCACTATGTGGGCCGAAGCCGTACCGCTACCATGCACTAATTCCAAGCATGTCGCAGAAGCCCTTGTGCAAATTTTTACACGGTTGGGATTCCCTCAACAAGTTTTGACGGACAATGGATCCCAATTCCGTAGCCTGTTAATGGAGGAGATCTTTAAGATCTTGAGGGCCAAACATATCCACACAAGTCCCTACCATCCGGCCGGAAATGGGCTCGTGGAACGTTTTAACGGTACCCTCACCATGATGTTACGTAAGCTGGGTCAGGAGAAACCGGAAGACTGGGACCAATATATATCGGCTGCCTTATTCGCCTACCGAGAGGTACCCCAAGCGTCTACGGGTTTTGCGCCAGCTACACTTTTATTTGGCAGACCTATTAAGGGGCCACTAGAAGCCTTACTTCGGTCCCTGACAGACCAGAAGGCTGACGAGACAGTCGTCTCTGCAAGCAAGTATGTATCTGAGCTTAATGAAAGGCTAAAGCTAGGATGGGATCTAGCTACTACCAACCTTAAGAAAGCCCGCGCTAAAATTACTAAAAGATACAACAAAGCTGCAAAAGAGAGAGAGAACTACAACCAGGGGAGAAAGTCCTATTGCTACTTCCAACCGGAAGCAATAAACTTCGCATCGGATGGCAAGGACCGTTTACCGTCCTTAAAAAGATCTCACGTACCAACTACAAGATCTCCATCAAAGGAAAGGAGAAGGTCTTCCACATAAATCGGCTAAAGAAATATTTGGAAAGACCGGTGCCATCCTCCGAGCATCTCCTGGCTGTCGCCATAGCAACGGAAGACGAGGAAGATGATGATGGTTGCATGGAGTATCCACTGCAACCCACAGAATCCTTTAAAGATGTCAAGTTCGGCGACAATCTCTCACCAGAACAACAAACAGAAACTAGAGCTCTACTAAAACAGTACAGTGCAGTTTTAACGGATGTACCTGGTCGAACAAATCTCATTGAATTTGATATGAAATTAACAAACGAGACCCCTGTTCAAACCAGAGTTTACCCCATCCCGTACGCTAAAGCTGATGCACTTCGCGGAGAAATAGACAAGCTGCGTCAGGCAGGAATTATCAGTGAGTCTACATCTCCTTACAGCTCGAGTGTAGTGCTGTTGCAGAAGCCCAATAAGGAAGTTCGGCTGTGCATTGATTACAGGTTGCTAAACGCTGTAACGGAATTCCAGCCCGAACCTCTCCAAACTGTTTCTGAGTTGTTCACCAAGCTCAGCAAAGCAAAGATCTTCTCCAAGATTGACCTCAGTAAAGGTTATTATCAAGTACCAGTCAAGGAGGAAATTAAACCTTTGTTAGCTTTCAGCACTAGTGAAGGACATTACACATTTAACGTGATGCCGTTCGGTTTGCATAACGCACCAGGAGTGTTCACCAGGATGATGAGGAAGCTTCTAGAACCTTTGCAAAGTCCCCATATCCATAATTTCATGGATGACATCTTAATTGCATCGGAAACCTATGAAGAACATATTGCTACGGTTGCTATGCTCCTCAGGAGACTACAGGAAACGGGTCTCACAGCCAGACCTAGCAAATGTCTCATCGGGTTTGAACAGTTAGACTTCCTGTGGCACACTATTTCTCACGGATGCAGTTGGCCTATTAAGAAGAACGTGGAGAAAATAGTGGCAGCAAAAAGACCCCGAACGAAGAAAGACGTACGTTCCTTCATATCGCTATGTGCATACTATCAGAAGTACATCCAGAACTTCAACGGACTGACGGCACCTCTGACTGACCTCACAAAGAAAGGTTGTCCTGATAAGGTCATATGGGATCAAAAGTGCGAACACGCGTATAGCACTTTGAAAGGACAGTTGTCTGCATACCCCATCTTGAGGTTGCCTGACCTCAAGAAACCTTTTGTACTGAGAGTCGACGCGTCAGGTCAGGGCATCGGGTCAACACTGCTTCAAGCCGATGACAGTGACCTGAACATGCTATTTCCAGTTGCCTATGGCAGTCGGAAATTAAATAAAGCGGAACGGAACTACAGCGTAGTTGAAAGGGAATGTCTTGCTCTGATTGACGGTATCAGACGCCATCATGAGTTTCTTTATGGTACATCGTTCACGGTGCAAACAGACCACGCTCCGTTAGCATTTCTTGGTGCCAATAAAGAATTTAACGCTAGGATCATGCGTTGGGCCCTCCTTCTAAGCGTCTATTCTTTCAAAGTGGAATATATTCCGGGAAGACAGAATGTCGGGGCTTATTTTCTGAGTAGAAACTGGTCTACAGAGGAAGAAGAGCAAACTGAAGATACCACTCATCCTAAAATCACCAATCAGGTCACCTCCATTGTCAAAAATGAAAACATGAAAAATGGTTTCATGTCTAAAAGTGGGGACGATTGTGACGTACGTCTAGTTTGACAAGTGAATTTTCCCTGATATGATGGATGATTTAAGGGACCTTAGCTTTTCATAACATTAGAACCCCTGAACATTTGTTGTAACTTTTCGTTTGCCAGAACGCATTCCACCGGGACTCATGTAGGATACAGCGACGAGATCAAAGAGACAGACCGAGGGATTTTAGGGGAGACTATCGGCGTTATCAAAGACAGTAGTTTTCCCTGATACGAGACGCAGTTGCTTGCCGCTAATTTCGCGTCTCGGTGTCAATCGAGGAACCGAGCGAACGGGGGAAAGCGAAACGGGCAGCAGCGAGCGGATACGAAGACCAGGGGGCGGCTTCTTCTCTTGATTTGGCGGTCAGATCCCCAAAAGTTCGTGAGATCAAATAAGTTGTCAAGTTTATCATGTCCCACTCAACTTACATTTCATTTTAGCTAAATAGACCATGTAGAACTAGACACGTTATCACTCGCTGGCCAGACCTTTACAGAAGCACTAGCTTTATTGAAATCTTGTTATAGATTTTCCCCTGGATTTTATATATATTTGCAGTGATTTCTAATTCTGTGCAAAGCGGTAAAATATATATTGTGTAAAGTGATCAGTGGTCTAGTCATTCTATTTCAAGGGATTTTGTGTTAATTTAAATCTATTTAATTAAACCATCTCAAGAGTTCCAGTTTTAAATATAATGATCTATCTATTATATTATTTCAAAAGATAATAGATGCTTAAATTAACTTTTAAAGTCGCGAAGGAATTTATAATTAATAAATTCAGTTAAGTCCTAGTTTTATAGATGTGTGTTTTTTAACCACTAGAACTCGCGCAGTGTTTATTAAATACATAATTAAATACGCGAGCATATATATAATAGGCTTAACGGGAAATTCATCGCGCTTTAGAAGGTTATTTGTTTTCGGTATATTACATGTCTTTTTTTTTTTCTTTCACACAGAGTGATCGTAACCTGTGCGATCCCAGCATTAAGAAAGCAATAAAGAAATCAATCTAAGCAAAGCAAAGCATAAACAGTGTGTAGAGTTCCCCTGACGCAGAACTTGTTGAGACTGTGTAAATTTTTAATCTTTGAGGCGATTCTATGTTTGGAATTCCGCTATCTAACTTATAGCAAAGAAAGCACACCCAAAGACAAATTTAACGCACCATCAAACAACTTAAGTCGTAACGGGAAGAAGAACACTGGCCCGAGCTTTGTTAGTTTACTGACACAGAGAGATAATTCATAATTTCATGAACAGTGATGTGACTAGTTTTCTCACTGGACTTAAACCATACCTCACGGATAAAGTGTACCAGCACGCGTAAGAATTTTATTATCCGCGGCATAGTCAAATAGACCACACCATCCTCACCCCGGTATCAGAGACCGTACCCTTCCATAGAAACTGTTATTAAGAAAAGAGACACAACTACAGATTCATTTTCCAGCGATTACGGGATCCTTTTATGTGCTGACCGCCTACCCGATAATCTGGGGCTAGAACTTGAACAAACACTCATACATTTAGTTGAGGTGTAACTGCTGTTGTGTTATTCTATGGAGTGCAAGATTTTTTCACAATCGGTAAGTGAGAGCAAGATGAGTGAAGGCCTTTGCTAGCGCGTGTATGAATGACAGGAAATTAATTCTTTTGTGTGACCATTTTGTTAACTTGCTTACCTGGTAACATATATCTTTTCTGTATACCCTACATTGTTCCTTTAAGTGGGATAGTTGATAATTTGTTAACTCTGTTTAAAACCACCTCCTTTCCATTTGCTTAGTAAAGGGAAGAACAGCTGGGAAGAACAGGTTTTTTTTTTCTATCACTTATACCTAACTTGGTAACACCTCTTTCAGAGTAATTAACTTTACTGTTAGGTTAACGTACCCGTGTTCCTGATATTATCTATCTCTGGACTGGGTTTGTCTTTGTCTAATGAGCGGGAAGGGCTTAGTCGATACCAATCTTCTTCACCCCCTCCCAAATTTGTTATTTGCATTTGTGTACTTATGATAATTTATGTAATATCTGATATTTTTAGTGATTGATGTTTTAAAGTGAATAAAATCACATAAACTCATTTAGTTCTGTGTGTTGGATATACCCAAAGCCCAACATTTCCCCTATTCGTTTAATATAGTTTGTATCAACGTCGTGTGTGTGTTTGAAAACACCAAATCGGTGAGCGCGCAGATGCGAGTCTGGAAAACTGGCAAATAATTGTTTGACCAGGAGAGTGAAAGAGAAGATTGAGAGACACGATTTGTCGTAAATAAGTCTGTCTTTACTCTCCTCCAGCACGCTGTGAAGTAACTATTAAATCTCTACATTTCTATCACTGAGCTTTCCATCATCATTTTCCACTCTAAACCGGACCACTATTTCTACGACTCTTTTCTCTCAAAATAAATTTACGACATCCTGATTTTCTATCCTTTCCGGCATTAGTAATCTACCTCTCATTTTACTTGCTGAATATTGTGCGCCATTCCTTGTTTACACTTGCTTCCTCCAGTTTCTTGTCATGTTTGGGCCTAATTGACCATCCCCCGCTGATTGTTTTGATGCTGATTTACGTTTGAAACAGTATTGATCTTCTTGATTTGTAGAGTGAAGTGTTTGAGTCTTATTGTGTAAAACACTTCCTACTAGACAGTAAGCGAAAGGATTAAAGCGTAGGATGACCACCTTGTTTTTGTTTTTTTCGTTGATCGCTTATACTTCTTCTTCTTCTTCGTTCGTCCTGAAAAGGACGGTGGTTGCGTTGTGTCTGTTTACGCCAAAGCTGTGATATCTGCACCTTTCGGTCGACACATCCGACTTCTGCACGGCATTTTTTAGGACCGGGTTTGCCTTCCCATTTCGATCCACACTCGCTCAGCCAGACTGCACAGCTGCAGACTGTTTCCAGGACCACCACGTGGAGGTGGAGTGCGGTCTTGACCAGCTCTGGTTCGCTGGTCCTGACGCAGGCAGTCAAGCTATGAGTCGCTGACTGCCGTCTCTATTGCTGCGTCTTAAGGTCCTGATCGCTTATACGGCTATTGAGAATCCAGACGTTCTGGAAAGATACATAACAAACCGTGAGTTGGGACATGGTGTATCAAATAATTGCCACAACCCAGGTTTGCTGCCTGATAAGTTTGTTCGTTTGCACATTATGTGTCGGAAAATAACAACCTGATGACAAATTAAAGACACACACTTAAGATAACGTCTGGCATGGTACAAGAAAACCAGGTTTGTAGTAATGGTTAATTTTAATATGTTTTTTTCAATCTGAGAAGATATTATCAGTGTTAGATGTATGAAGGGGTGAGTTGTAAGCATGATTAATGTGACGACATTTCGTCGCGTCATTTTACACATCATCTTTCTTTCTTACATTATCCGTTTATTTTTCATATTTTCTGCACATAAAATTGTGCACCGCCACTCCTTAGATTTCTTAACCTTTTCCATACTGTAATGGTTTTATTCCATGGCTAATTGACCCCACGCGCGGCAGATGAATTTTATCGCCAAGCGAGTGAACCCTGGTTTTTAAAAAAGTCAACGAACATGGATAAGTCAAATACAGAATATAAATCAACTCCCCCCCCCCCCACCCCCCCCACCCCAAGACAGAAGAAGGTCCTCTGGCAAGGAGGCGCATGAAGCAACCCAGAGAAAACCGAAAGGAGTCTGGGTTGACGACTAACCTTTCATCGTCTACTCAAATCTCCAGGATTGGCACCTGGAATATTCGCACTCTTTATGAACAAGGGAAAACGGCACAGGTAGCAGCAGAAATGCTAATAACAGGATTGATATCCTTGGTCTGTGAGACACGGTGGAATGGCATAGAAAGGAGGAGATTGATCACGGGAGAAATGGTGTTAATCCTCGGGACATGAAGAGGAAAGAGCCGACCACAGTTAAGAAGTATCTCTAATGCTGTCTAGGAAAGCACAGAAAGCACTTATAGAAAAGGAAGCAATGGGACCCGGAATTATAACAGCAAGGTTTAAATCAGCCTGTGTTTTGGACCAACAAATGATAAAGAAGAATCTGAGAAAGAAGAACTTTACACGAGACCACAAAATGTCTTGGACAAAGAGAAAAGAATGGACATCACAATTTTAAAGGGGAACCTAAATGCGAAAATAGGAACAGACAACACCGGCTTTGAAGAAATCATGGGAAAGCATGGATTCGGTATGATGAACGAGAATGAGGAACTATTAGCAAACTTCTGTGCTTCAAATCAACTAGCTATAGGAGGAAGCATATTTCCACATAAGGGAATACATAAAGCAACATGGATATCACCAGACCACAGAACTGAGAATCAGATTGATCATATATGCATACGTAAGAAGTTTAGGTCATCATTGCATGATGTAAACGTATGTAGAGGAGCAGATGTGGTATCAGACCACCATCTTCTGTCGGCTGCAATAAAATTAAAACTCAAGAAATTTACAACAGTATATAGCTATAGACAACAGTATAATGTGGGATATCTAAGAAATCCGGAAATAAGAGAAACATTGTCAATCACAGTATCCAACAAATACCAAGTACTCCAACAGCTGGAAGATGAAGCAGATACGGAAGACCACTGGCAATAAGTAAAAAATATATGGAACGAGACATGTAAAGAAGTAATGAGAAAAAGAGAACATCAACACAAAGCATGGATAACCACAGAAACCATTAATAAGATAGAAGACAGGAAAAACAAGAAAGCAGATTTAAACAGAAGCAAAACCAGAAGCTCCAAAGCCAAGGCTCATGAAGTGTGTTTAGAACCAAACAAAAACGTAAGAAGAAACATCAAAAGAGACAAGAGGAAGTATATTGAATTGGGAAGGAAAGCAGAGGAGGGCTGAGCCAAAGGAAATATGAGGGATATGTACAACAACACAAAAAAGCTAATTGGGAAATATAAGCAAGCAAATGGCCTCATAAAAGATAAGAATGGAAAATTGCGTAGTAATTTACAAAAACAAATGACGAGATGCACAGAATCTTTTGAGGAACTTCTCAATAGACCAGCTCAACTAATCCCCCAGACATCCAGCCAGCAGAAGAAGAGCTACAAATCAGCTGTGAAGTAGTGAAGAAATAAAAAAACCATAAAGGTTTTGAAACATGAAAAAGCAGCTGGTCCAGATGGCATTCCAGCAGAGACCACCAAAACAAATATTGATACATCTACAGAGATATTATACAAACTACTTGGCAAAGTCTGAGAGAGAGAGGAAATACCAGCAGAATGGAAGGAAGGTTATCTGGTCAAGTTGCCTATGAAGGGAAATTTAAAACAGTGCACAAATTATAGAGAAATAATGTTACTATCAGTGCCAGCAAAAGTATTAAACAGAATCATCCTTGAGAGATTAAAAGAGTCCATAGACAAGCAACTGAGACATGAACAAGCAGCGTTTCGACAAAATAGATCCTCTACAGACAAGATAGCTACATTGAGAATAATAGTTGGACAAAGTTTGGAATGGAATTTACTGCTATACACCGGTTTCGTGGACTATGAAAAGGCATTTGACAGTGTAAACAGAGAATCACTTTGGAAATTGATGAGGCATATTGGAGTTCCCATGAAGATCATTAACTTAATTTTTTTTTTTTTTTTTTTTTTTTTTTTTTTTCTTAACCAGCGGCACTTGGGCTTTCAGCCCTTCGGCCCAATGACATATCATTGCGAGGCTGGGGAACCTGAGGACTTTCCTTCCAACCCGGTCAGGAGCTTCGCTCCTTCCCTTCCACAGAGGGTTTATCACAGGAGCCGTTCAGGCTATTCAGTCAAATTTCCGGCCGTAAACATTTCTTCAAACGCCGACGCCCGGGTTTGAACCATGAACACCTGGTCGCCAGTACAACGCCGAAGCCATTACACCAGCGCGGCTCCCCATTAACTTAATAAAGAAGACATATGAAGACATGACATGCACAGTTCTTCATGAAGGGCAACTTACAGAACCGTTTAGGATTAGAACGGAAAAGAGACAGGGATGCCTCTTGTCTCCATTTTTTTCTTACTAGCAAAATATTGGGTTATGAAAACATCGACATCACACAATAGAAATGGAATCCAGTGGAATCTGACTAAACAGCTTGATGATCTTGATTTTGCAGATGCCTTGGCTCTTCTGTCCCATAACCATAATCAGATGCATGAGAAAATGAAAATTCCTGATGAGAGGTCACAACAAGTGGGCCTGAAAATACACAGGGAAAAGACACAGATTATGAGAATAAATGCAAATATGATAACAAGATTGAACTTCAAGAAACACCACTAAAAGATGATTAATCTGAAACATAACTTGGCATTAATATAGACAAAGATGGAAGGACAGACAGTGATATAAAAATAAGAATACAAAAAGCAAGAGGAGCTTTCATTGCATTGAGAAACATATGGAGAACAAGAGAAATCAAGTTCAACACGAAAATACGAATCTTCAAGAATTGTATGGCTCTAAGACATGGAGAGCAACAAAAACATCAACCAAAAAGCTACAGACTTTTATAAACGGGTGCTTGCGTAGAATAGAAGGACTGAAATGGTATGACAAAGTGACAAATGTGGAACTGTTGACAAGAACCAGACAAGTGCCAGTGGAACAAGAGTTGAGAAGAAGACGATGGCGATGGATAGGACACACATTGAGGAAACCTGTTGATAGCATTACAAGGCAGTCCTTGTTCTGGAAACTCAGGGAAAGAGAGGCACAGGTAGACCGAAAAACACATGGAGAAGAGAACTGGATGCAGATGTGAAAATAATGAGGAAAGCAGAAAGAACTTGAGCAGATCGCACGGGACAGGACGACTTGGCATGTGTTTGTTGAAGGCCTATGCTCCTTGGGGAGCTAAAGGGTATTTATTGATTGATTGAGTGAACCCTGGCAGGCATGATACGATGGCCGTAAAAAGTATTTGTTGATTTTCTACGTAATTTATTTCCGCTAGACAAGAATGTCCATCTGAGTGCGTGTTTATCGCAAACGCATTCAGACACTTTAGCGGATAATACAACGAAAGACAGATTGGGTGTGTCTGTATCAGCGACACGTTTAAGATTACACCACCTGTAAACGGGATAGAGGCGATGCATAATCACTCCCACACAGACGTTTCTGTAGTATTTATTACAGAGAAACCCGTCTGGTGAGACAAATTAGCAAGGACACTATCTAGCACGAATGAGGTTACACTTCTGATTTGAAAGGTTACCTAAGAGTAACGGACCGTGCCATGCCATAAATTGAGATGAGATCATATGTTCAAATTTTAAAATATTTTAAAACACGAGGATGAAGGTAATAACTAACGCCCGGCCCAGTGCATCATTGCTCACGGATTGGATCAAATGAGACCAAGAAATATACATTCGTTCTGATTGGAAGCCGGTCATAAAACAAGGTGGACGCGGGGATAGGAAAACTGTGATATAACGTAGCACATTCAAGATATACGACACTGCAAATTCGTCAAAGTAGACAAACCTGACATACCTAGGAAAGAATAGAGTCCGGATTCTGAACTTATTGGATATGACAAAACGTATTGGTGCATCTTCTGAAACATCAATAGAAGAACTCAACAATATTAATACGAAAACCGGAATTCTACAGAACCACTTACAAGTCACACCGGGATTCTGAATAGACATAATACCCCAGATGCGTGTTCGAGGCATCTTTATTAAGTTGACAAGACTATTCAACAGGACAAGAAGTCGAGATTTTCAAACTAGTTGGGGTAATTTGTAACATATATTTTGTACTTTGAATTTGACATGTTTGAACTGCTGGTGGTTATGCAGGTTCATACGAGGCTGGCAACCTCAGCGTGTGTCACAGGGTTATCCCGAAGGGTAACCAAAGAGAGTTATCTGTGTGGTGCCGGCTTTGTCAATGGCTCAGATTTGCCTGGCAACCTGTTGGAAATAGGCAGCAGGAGTGAAGAAGGCGAATGTAAGACTGGGATAAATTCCCCGCAGACAGTCCCAGTGATTCTGGATCTCGTGACACTATAACTCCTACCACTCTATCCCCCTCTCTATATTATAATGCTAACGAGCGCCCACCTCCCCTATTACACTGAGTGAACAGAAGAGGAAGAAAGGAAGAAATGTATGTCTCTTTCCTTCTCTCTATATATAATTAACATGTGTTGGTAAAGTACACACAACTACAACATTTATTGAATTACTGAAAGATAACAACATTCAAGTACACTAATACAAATGCAACTAGGAATGAAATTAACTATCCCTGTGAAGAAAGATACTAGTTAATGCAAATTACACAAATGAATCGTAAATCTATGCTATGGGATGATAGTGATGAAATGTAAGCAACTCCTAAATACTAACAAAAAGGATATCTTGTTTCGGGTCTCTGACTGACTGTAAATACAACTCTGGGTATTTGTATACACTGGACAAGTCTTTGTCTGCATTCAATAATACTGGACGGTCCACTTAATGTCGTCAGGTGTCGATGGCCTGTCCTTATTTATTCACAAAGCGAGTGTTGACATTGCCATGCGCGTCTGAGGTGGCTTGTCCCTAGGTTGTGTTGAAGCAATGTTATGCGGTCGGGACTTCGTCTGATATGCAGATGTTGATGTGTGGTGAAGATATTTTCCTCAGGTGGTGATGATGGTGAAATCTAGTATATAGTGAATTTGTTTGCGCATCAGTTTTACGGGGAGAATATGTCCATTACTGCATGTAATTTAGGATCTCGATAAATTTTGTAGGCCCTGGGTTTACAAGATCGTCCGTCTTCTCTTGCACTTCTGATCAAGCTTTCTTCAAGGCACTTGTTGTAATGACAATCGTCCGTAGGCTACTGCCACTTCAGATCATTAATTCACGTAGACAGCTCTTTAGTAATGCATCCCTTATTCTAGGTAATTGCGGATTACTTTTATGTGTGGGTGATTGTTTAGTAGAAAGTCCCTTCGCCGCCTGGCAAGTTCTTTTCTAAAATCTCCGTTGTTTGTTGGTAGGTTTGTTGCCGTTAAATATCTGTGAGATGCGTGTCGTCGCAGTATTTCTGTTTGGCCCTACTCATTTAGCTTGTCCCGTGATTGACGCCAACAAAGTAGTAGACGAAGGCTGAGTTATCTCAAATGGTCCCTGTCTCTACCACTTGATGTCCATATCAAGAATTCACTGACACACGTCCTGATTCTTTCTCGTGAAATCTAGAACCCAAGTATGTTGGCGGACTGCTTCTCTTGCAATCCCGAGCGACAAATTTCGTTTGGTTATATATCGTCCGAATCGCCGTTGGCGATTTTTCGGGTTCGCTTCTGGTGTCATGTGAAATTTCGTTTGTTTTCCTTTAGTCAGACATTCAGTCCTCATTACTGGGTAAAATTTCTGTAATGTTTTGCTATTATCGTTTTCTTGTTTTTCCTCTCCCAGACAATCTGTCTGCGTCGTCTTTTGAGTGTCTTGTGCAGTGTTGTTATCGTCTTTGTATTCTTTACTCCTTTCATGTCGTTATTTATTCTTTCATATTGATTTTCGCCCCGACTTTGTGTCTCCGTTACTTCAATATTATCCGTGAAGTCCGACTGACCACCTTTATGTTCTGTTAAAACCCGAAATAATATTTGTAGATTACTGGCCTTGTGTAAACACCACTGAGACTTAGGGTCGATTACCTCGATAGTCTGTTGATGTAAAGTCCCCCTGTTGTGAAAGCATTCCAGGTGAATGTTGTTGCGTTTACAGGGCTCACGCCGAGCGCTGTCTATTGTTATGTAAACATTCCTTGTAAAATTGGTGGATGTCCCATGACTGTTGACAAACTATGTCTGTGCAGACAATGAGTATAGACAACCGACTGCCTTCTCATTCAGTGAGAAATTTACCGACAAAATATTGTCAATCGGTCTTTGGAATTGAAATGCCGACTTACTCGCGTCCCGTGACAGCGTGTGAATATGATATATTCATGAACCACCACAGCATAGAGCTAGCGACTGCTTTTTGTGATTTCTCATAGAGAACCACAAGCAGAGGTAGTCCCAAGTTCCAAGTAGAGCAAGTAGTGGATGATGATGACAAGATGTGCATATATTGATTATCATATCGTAATAAGTTATATGTATCCTTAAACATGTTCACTCATGCACAAGCCGTTGTATTCTCCGCAGTCCAGACATACTTTTCGCATACTTCACAGATGGTGTTTTCGCCGAATGTTCCAATAGACTGCATTGTTTATTCCGTTATCACAAATCAAACCAATGAAATCTCTCTAGCACTGTTTGGGTGGGGAAGTTTTAAAAATCTCCGCGCGTGTTCAAAACATTAATCTTAATATCCACGCATGACCTCTTTATAATAAGACGTAATATTGTTCCGGCTGAATATATATATCTATATATATATATATATATATATATATATATATATATATATATATATATATATATATATATATATATATATATATATATATATATATATATATATATATATAGTAGAACTCCATTTATCCGAACCCCATGGGACCGAGCATCGTTCGGATAATCAAATGTTCGGATAATTGGATTACATAATGTATCGAGTACATGTACACATATTTCTAAAAATAATTAACCATCACAAGGAAAATACACTATAAAACATATTTACTTGTACTGTAATAATAATACCCACACTGTATTAGATTACTGTATCACCAAAATCTGTCATTACACTGCAGTGCATGTACTACTTGTATTAATTTTTTTTTTTCAAGAAAGAGAAATGTTTTCAAAATAACATTACAAACGATTCAAAACCAGGCGCAACTTACGTATACTGTACATGTACTTGCACAGATGTAGCCCACTATTTAAAATAATGAGGAATCCTCTTTTGCACCAAACTGGATAGTCTCCTTTTGGTTGCTAAGTCCCGCATTCTCTTCAACAGCAGAAGCTGTGTGGGACAGCTATCATCTTCTTGCTCGTACCAAGCCATCGCTGATTCTAGTGCTATAAAGGCCTCTTCAGGACTTGGTTGACGTTTTGGGTTTTCTTCATAATCTACAAGTACATCATGTACTTCTGAGGAGTCTTCATCATCGGTCACTACATGTATTTGGTTTTCTTTTTGCACAAAAGACAAAATTGCTTCGTCATTCAAAAACTGAAAACCAGAATCATTATCATCTTCTAGCCACATGTGGGCATCATCTTTGTCACAGTCCGAAAATCCGGACATTGAAACAGTTCCACAACTTCATTTATACAATCATCATTTGTGTCCACTGCAGTAGTTTCATTTCCTCCTTTTTTTGCCAAGCAATCTATTCCAAGCCTTGTTGAGATTATCTTGTGACAGGGTGGTCCAAGCATCAGCTAACATATAGCAGCAGTCTTTGAGATTAAGCTTTTTGGAAAACGCCACCACACTTTCTTCATCTTCAGCCAACAATAAACGACGCAGGACTTCCTTCTTGTACATCTTTTTAAGCTATGCTATAACACCCTGATTCATTGGTTGAATCAGTGCTGTTAAATTGGGAGGCAGAAAAATTACTTTAAAATTTGCATCAACTGCATTCAATGTATCCGTCTCTGGATGAGATGGTGCATTGTCCAGTAGAAGAATTACTTTTCCAGTTTTCTTTTCTTGTTCTTTCAACCTCTTCACATTTGGGATGAACTGATTTGTATACCAATCAAGAAATATTTCACTATTCATCCAAGCACTCTTCTGTGCTTTGTAGCACAATGGGAGACATGTCACATTCTTTAAACAACGTGGTTTTTTGGCTTTGCCGATCATTAGCACCGGTAAACGATGACTTCCACTGGCATTCGCGGCTACCAAAATTGTTACTCTCTCTTTGCACTTTTTAAACCCAGGAGCAGCTGCTTCGCGCTGAGATGCAAGTGATTTTTGAGGCAATGATTTCCAGTATAAGCCAGTCTCATCGGCATTATACACATCATCGAGTGAATAACCTTCTTCTTCCAAAAAAAGTCAAGAATGTTTCTTTAAAATGTTCAGCGGCAGTTGCATCGCTAGATAAAGATTCCCCTTGAAACTCCAGTTCTCGTATGCCATGACGAGATTTAAAGTCAGGAGGACCGTCAAGTTGATTGTTGAACTGAAGTGCCTTTTCACACAATAGAGAGCCAGAGATAGGTTCCGATTTGCTTCTTCTTTGCAGACACCATATATACAAAGCCTCTTCCAATTTCAAATATTTCGCATTTCTCATGGTTTTACGTTTCTTCGACCCATTTTCTCTCTCCAATTTCGATGCAAAACTCATAATTTTATCCTTTTCACTTTTGATGTCAGAGACGGTAGCTTTCCCAACATTGAAAATCCTCGCAAGTGAAGACACAGTTTCACCTTTTCCTAGTCTCTTGATAATTTCTGTTTTCGTTTCAATTGACAAAACATTGCGGTTCCTTTTATATGCTTTAGGCCTACTGGAAGATGCCATATCGCACAGAGAAATACTTGTACACCAAAATTATTCTGCTGTAGTAGCAGACACAATTATTTTAAGTTGAACTGTCTGTTTAGAAAGTGTTCTGCCTAGAACGCACACGTACACTGGATTGGTAAACCAGATATTAACTGACTTTATGATCTAACTGACTTCCTGTACGTAAGCGACCGACCATTAGCCCATCCCATCCTCTACAAATTGTTCGCACACATGTGAAGCTTGCCGCATGAAAAGATTCAGAAATGTAGTCTAACGTGACTGGTGGCGATTGATTTTTTTTTTCTGGAAAAAGTGTTCGGATAATTGGATGTTCGGATAATTGGGGTTCGGATAAATGGAGTTCTACTGTATATATATATATATATATATATACATATATATATATATATATATATATATATATATATATATATATATATATATATATATACATATATATATATATATATATATATATATATATATATATATATGAACTCCGCCCATGCCGGTCCCAAGCCCGGATGAAAAAGGAGGAGGGCGGCCTGCATGGAGGCCGTAAGGAGGCAGCCCCTCCACCATGCAAAGGCACAACAGGCCAATCACCTGTTTGTCTTAAACTATGATTACGAGAAATACAAGAGAGAAAACCGGACTGATTCTAAAGGCGACGAACTGGAACGGACTACGGACTACGACTTATGGAACTTGGAACACAAGAAGTATAAATGGGAAGGAAGAGGAGCTGGTGGAAGAGATGAGGAAAGCAAAACTAGAAATCCTGGCTATAACAGAAACGAAGAAAAAAGGACAAGGAGTCATGGATCTCGATGGCAACACGTTGCTCTACAGTGGTGTACCCATATCTGAAAGAGCTAAAGGGGGCGTGGGTTGCATTGTGGCCCAAAATCAAAAAGATAGTATCAAGGGATGGAACTTTGTCTCGGAGCGCATTATGGTTGTAAAACTAAAAGAAGGAGAAACCATAGTCAACCTGGTCATAGTGTATGGGCCAAATGAGGATGAGAGAGCAGAGGTCAAGGAGGAATTCTTCGCGCTGCTTCAAAGGACAGTGGATGACTGCCTAGATGAAGTTATCATGCTCGGAGATTTTAATGCCAGAGTTGGAAATGACCATGCTAGATGGGGTGGCGTTATCGGAAGATATGGAGAAGATACTCTCAATGACAATGGAAAGCGACTCCTTAGATTCTGCAGTGAGCAGAATCTGATCATTACAAACACAAAGTTCCCCCATAAGCGCATACATGCATACACTAGATGTGAACCAACCAAGAATGAGAAGTCAGTGATCGACTATGCCATTGTTCGGAGAAGCTCATTCAGATATGTCCGAGATGCAAGAGTCTGGAGGGGGCCAGAGATTGGAAGTGATCACTACCTGCTAACAATCAAACGAACAACTGAAAGAGTTGCTCAGCCTAGGAACTGCCCAACATCACGCAAGAAACCAAGTAAACGAGCAGGAGAAATGAGCATTAGGACCTACAAGCTGAGAGAGCCAGAAATTAAGACCAGATATCAGGGGCTTATTGCTACAGCAGTGAGCAACACAGAAGAACGACCTGATGACTTGGAAACCCTCTGGAATAAATTCAAGGATATCATAAAGACAGCTGCTGCAGAAGCATGCGGTGAAGTCCGACTTGGGAACCAGAGAAAGAGGACACCTTGGTGGACAGAGGAAGTCAAAGAGAAAATAAGAGAGAAGAAAATGGCATGGAAACAATACTTAGGAGCTAAAAACACAACAGGACAAATGGAAAAATATAGAGAATATGTGATACTCAGAACAGAAGCAAAGAACAAAGTGCTAGCAGCAAAACAGAAGTCCTGGAAGAATTTGGAGAAAAGCTAGAAAAAGATGCACAAGAAAACCAGAAATTGTTCTATAAGACCCTAAAGAACATGAGGAAGGAAAAACAATGCCCTCTCAAATTTATAAAGGACAAGCAAGGCAAATTGCTTACTGCCCCGAAGGAAGTAATGGAAAGATGGAAAGAATATTTCTCAGAACTCCTGGATGGTGAGCATGGTGAAGCAACAGAAATGATAACCACTAGCACAGAAGAGAAAACCAATGATGGTGAAGATGACATAAAGATGGAAGAACTGAGGGCAGCACTAGAGAAAATCAAGATGGGCAAAGCAGCAGGGCATGATGGTATAACACCAGAAATGGTT
This sequence comes from Oreohelix idahoensis, assembly GCA_024509875.1. NCBI lineage: Eukaryota > Metazoa > Mollusca > Gastropoda > Stylommatophora > Oreohelicidae > Oreohelix > Oreohelix idahoensis. Next base: position 1,256,446 of record JAMPIV010001486.1, read on the forward strand.
AAGTACATGGGAGCATCAGGCGACCTATTACTCTTAAAGGTCCTACAGGCAGCATGGTGCAACAAGACCATACCAAAGGATTGGGAGATTGCCATCATAACACCAATTTTCAAAAAGGGTGACAATCGACAATGTGGAAACCATAGAGGCATATCCCTTCTCAGTGTCCCTGGTAAAATCTACTCTAGAATCCTAGAGCAGAGACTCCGACGCCTAGCTGAGCCACAATTGGATGAGGTCCAGTGCGGATTCCGAGCAAACCGAAGTACTCAAGACCTAATCTTCACACTCAGACAGCTGAGTGAAAAGGCCCTTGAGTATAAGAGTGAGATCCATCTTTGTTTCATAGATCTGGAAAAGGCGTTTGACAGAGTCCCCTGGAGCAAACTTTGGGACTGTTTGGCAAGGAAGAATATTCCAGCACCTCTGATTCATGCTATACAGAGCTTCTACAAGTCTTGCAGAAATTATGTGAGGACAGCAAACCATAAGTCAGAAGAGTTCAGGACCACCACTGGTGTAAGACAAGGTGATATCCTGTCACCTTATCTTTTCATACTCCTCATGGACGATGTCATCAAGGCATGTAAGGAGAGAACAAGAAAGTATTCAGTGGGGTACTGGAAGATGAGACAGGTCTATATTTCGGAGCTGGCATTTGCTGATGATGTTGCCCTGATTGCTAAATCAGAGGCACATCTCCAATCCAACCTGCAAGTCTGGAAGGAAGAGCTGGAGAAGAGAGGGATGGTCATAAGCAGCTCTAAAACAAAATCCATGGTGATATCACGAGAAGAAAGAAAACATCAGATTAAGTTGGGAGAACAGGTCCTGGAGCAGGTCGACCACTTTAAATATCTCGGAGCTATTATAGACCGAAAGGGAGGCATCAAAGAAGAGTTGGCCACTCGAAAAGCAGCGGCTGGGAGACTTTTTCAGGCCATAAATCGTGGATTCCTCAGCAAGAAAGAGGTTGGTAAGAAAACGAAGATGGCTGTATACCGCTCCACCTATGTCCCAGTTTTGACATATGGATGCGAGTCGTGGGCAATGACTACAACCCACAAAAGCCAGATCCAAACCTCAGAAATGAGGTATCTGAGGAAAGTGGTTGAAGTAACAAGAAGAGACATGGTCCGCAACCAGACGATACGTCAAGGCCTGAAATCCCATCCGCTGCAGACCCAAATAGAACAGTCCCAACTAAGATGGTTTGGCCATGTCTGCAGAATGGGAGAAGATCGGCTACCACGACAAGCATGGGAAACAAAGAGCCAGGGATCCAGACCTCCAGGACGACCCAGAGTTCGCTGGGAGGACAACATTAGACAATCTTTGAAGGACCGAGGACTAGAATGGAACCAGGCCAGGAAGAAGACAGCTGATAGAATGGTCTGGCGCTCTCTCTTCCAAACCTCTACACTTCACGGTAGAAGGGGAACGACTAAGTAAGTAAGTATATATATATATATATATATATATATATATATATATATATATATATATATATATATATATATATGAAGGGCGTTCAGAAAGTAATGCACCACATCGTTTTTCTCAGGAGCTGTTTATTCAAAAAGAATGAAATTAATATACAATATACATGGATATGTCATGTAAACATCGGTATTATTCAACATAATCCCCATCAACTTGTACGGCTTTATGCCAGCGCGAAACAAGTGCATGTATTCCTAGCCCGTACCAGATTTTGTCTTGATAATGTAGCCATTTCTTCGCTGCATGAATCACTCCTTCATCATCTTCAAACCTTGTCCCACGGAGTGCATCTTTAAGTGGACCAAATAGATGAAAATCAGAGTATGCCAAATCGGGACTATACGGTGGATGGGGTAGTACAGTCCAACCCAATTTGGCGATTGCTTCCCGTGTTGCCAGACTTGTGTGAGGGTGCGCATTGTCGTGAAGGAGAAGCAGGTCTGCTGGATTCTTGTGTGGCCGAACGCTGCGAAAACGTTGATTGAGTTTTTTCAATGTCTTAATGTAAGCTTGCGAATTGATTGTCTCTCCTCTTGGCATAACGTCCACAAGAATCACACCTTCAATGTCCCAAAATACAGTGTGATCATGACCTTTCTAGCTGAAGGAATTGTCTTGAATTTCTTTCTTCTTGGTGATTGCGGATGATGCCACTCCATTGACTGTCTTTTTATCTCAGGTTCAAAATGATGTGCCCAGGTTTCGTCACCTGTAATGATCTTAGCCAAAAAGTTCTCTCCATCAGCATTGAAACGCTCCAACAATTCAGAAGAAATTGCTTTCCTTTGCAATCGGTGGTCATTTGTGAGACTTCGAGGAACCCATCTTGCGCAAACCTTAGAAAATCCGAGAGTTTTTATAACTGCATTTGCGCTACCAATGCTGACTGACAGCTGTAAGGCCAATTGTTGAGTAGTGATTCGCCTATCAGTAAGAATAATGCCCTCAGCGCATTTCAACATTTCTGCGTTGGTGGCTGTGGCAGGACGTCTACAGCGCGGCCGGTCAAACAGCTCCGTATCTCCACTTTCTGATTCTTTGATTCTCAGAACCCAGCGACTGACTGTACTCCTGTCGACTGCAAAACTTCCATACACATCACATAGACGCTTGTGAATATTCACAACAGTTTCCTTCTCTGCAACGAGAAATTCTATCACAATTCGCTGTTTATGACGCAAGTTGCTAACACGCTCCATATCAACGGTTTAGGGCAGCCGTATTATTTGCCGGTTGCGGTGCAATTTGGTGCACAAAATTGAAACATGCCATATTTAAAGTGTGCAAAATTTCATGCTTCTATCTTCAATATTAGCTGAGAAAAACGATGTGGTGCATTACTTTCAGAACGCTCCTCGTATATATATATATATATATATATATATATATATATATATATATATATATATATATATATATATATATATATATATATATATATATATATATATATATAATATATATATATATATATATTATATATATATATATATATATATATATATATATATATATATATATATATATATATATATATATATATATATACAGGGTGTCCATAAAGTCTCTTTACAATTTAACAAATTTATTACAAAGACAAATGAAAAGACAAATATGTGGAAATTATTACAAAATGAGAAGTAGATACTGAAGTTTTTTTTGCCTCATTTAATACACCTCTATATGAGCACCATTAGTTGCATGAAGCACATCAAGACGGTACTCGATTTCTTGCCATGTTCGCTGTAGCATAGCCTCATCAATGGTGGCAATGGTATCATTCACCTTTGGACTATCTCGGTGAGTTCCCTAGTCACATGGGGGTGTTCTGATCCCCAGATTCTCACATTATGTGTGTTCAGTTTCCCTGAAACATGAAAGGTTGCCTCATCACTAAAACAAACTCGGGTGAGGAACGTTTCATCCTCAGAAATTCGTTCCAGCATGTTAACTGCAAACTCTTTTCATCTTGGTTTATCATTTCGCTCGAGTGCCTGTAAGAGTTGCACTTTGTAAGCGTACAATCGCAAGTTCTTGTGTAGGACTTTGTGCACTGTTGAACGTGGTAGCTCTAACTGTCTGGCAGCAGTACGGATGGACTGTGTGGGAGAATGATAAAAGGCTTGTCTTACACGCTCGATGTTTTCCTCAGATGTTCTTGGTCGTCCACTCCTCCCTTTATCCAACACTGTCCCTGTCTCCATAAATTTCTTGTGTCATGCACGAATTGACGGACGTGACGGCGGATCTCTTCCATACTTAGTTCTGTAGTTTCGCTGAGTCTGCCTATCCGATTTTGTTTCAATAAACCATGATACACATTGTGCCTTCTCTTGAGGAGTAGCCATTTTTTAAGGGGTTCATTTAACAGTACCTCTTTCATCAACAGGGTACCTGAAATACGATAAAGGTATGTGATTAAAAACTTTGATAACCACTGAGTACATAGAACAAATCTGATTAAGAGATCTCATCAATTGCCTTTAAAATAAATTTGTTAAATTGTAAAGAGACTTTATGGACACCCTGTATATATATATATATATATATATATATATATATATATATATATATATATATATATATATATATATATATATATATATATATATATATATAATATGATATTTACTAAAGTGCTTATGTATTTAATATGTACACCATGATATCATCAGCCACTCCATGCTCTCTGTGGAGCCTGAGGCCACCTATGTTGTTGGTTTCTTGTGAGAAAATCCGCACGAAGCAGTCACCAGTTCTTGTAGTGGTGATTCATATGTCAAGTTATTTGCAGTGTTGAGGTTGCCAACAGACGCGACAGACCACAATGTATCATGTGATAGATCACTAAATGACGTGTTGGGGGAGAAGGCACTTTTAACTTTGGGAAATAGTGAACTAACACTAACAGATGAGTTAGTAATTTTAAAAAAATCTTTGTTAAACTTACTGTACGTTTATTCATTGTAACAGGAAAAGATGGAACTTTCAACAGCACCATTCTTAAATTTCATTTCTTTGTTGCCAGGTCTCCTTCTCTCTTTTCAGCAAAAGTAGTTGATTTGTAGTGCATTCAATTTATTAGTCTTTCACGTGCGAATCCAGAAACCTGATTTATGCTATCATCTGCAAGAGGTGTGGCATTATCTATATTGGTGAAACTGGCAGGCGTTTGGCAGACAGGTTTCGTGAGCACTTAAATGACATCTATCATGGCAAACATTTACTGGTGGCCCTTCATTTCAGTAGGCCTGACCATTCAGTTTATTCCGATATTCATGTCACATGCCCTCCTTTTATGTGTCGGTGATGACCGGACTCGCTTTTCGTTAAGGAATCGTCTTATTTTTCAAATGGGCGTTTTATCTCCTGATTGCCTTAATGTCCAACATCATTTTGCATAAATTCTGGTAGCTTTTCTCTCATTTTCGTTATTCTTTATTCGTTGTTATTTTGATCTATCTTCTTATGTTTCTGTTTTGGTTCGTTTCGTATCCTTTTGTATCTTTTTAAATTGTCGCTATCTTATACGTCACTTCCTTAGACGCTTTCTTGGACTTAGTACAACTGTGTTCTATTCCAAGCATCTACGGATCTAGATAAGTGACCTTTTACTTGTTCCGAAGTTTTTTTCATTCTTTTTTTCGTTTCGTTGATGATTTACTTTCTTGTTTCGGTATTTCTTTCGGTTTTTCGATTTTCATATATTATTATTGTTCTTTTTTCGCTCATCGCTGTGGGTGTTTACTTTTTCCATCTTTTGTATCACTCATTTGGTGTATGTTTCTCATTATCGTATGTTTTGTAGGACCTATATGTAATTCTTGTCCTTGTCACCTGTTTGTGGCTGACGAGGGGTAAAACCCGATACTTCCCTTGTTTCATATGAACCGTTATTTGTAAAACTGATTCAATACCGTTTTATTGGTTTATATACTTATATTCAATTTATTGCTAGTATGAAGTCATCACTGTCTCTAATGCAGCTAATACCTTATGAGACTCATCATAAGAATCGAGTTAAAGCGAATATTAAAGATTTCTTTCAACTTGTTATTACTCTATTATGACAGACTTTGTAACGTTGTACAATGTGGCTAATAAAGACCTTATTTCTATTTTTGAAAGTCTGTTTGCAATCACAATCTTCGATTCAATTTTTTAAGGAATCTACTTCCCTTTTGAAGAAGAAGACGCCGTAGCTACAATAGTGTAGTAAAACAAAATCTATGTATATTCTTGACACTCACACTCGCACTAAGCAAACTGACTGGATGAATATGAGAGGTAAAAATTGACCCTTTTTCTCACATACTTTCACACGCACAGTCAAAAGACAAATTTTGGTTTAGCTCACTCACATCCTCTCTGTCTAGTGTCAGTATTAACACAATGCTGACTGGTTCGGATTTTTTAAGGTTCGGAGCATTTAAGTTCGAAATACCGATGTTCTACTATGATAATAATAATAGCCCCTTCAGTAATAACTGACTATGGGAAAGCGCCTCTAAGGTGACAGCCGTCAGCTGCTTATTTTCGACGTTTTCTCCTCTCTTCTGCTGTTCTATATATATATATATATATATATATATATATATATATATATATATATATATATATATATATATATATATATATATATATATATATATATATATATATATATATATATATATATATATATATGCGCGTGTGTATGTGTAATTATGTGAATGCATGTACATATTCAGATGGTTATTTGGAATTTTCTGCACTATTTTAAAGTTTTTTCTTTTTATTGAAAGCACGACATTTTGCGGAACCCCTAACAATGGTTTGCGGAATCACGGTTGACAACACGCGTGTAGAAAGATCATATGAAATGAGTGAATACAATGGAGCCTGACTTGTTGCTTCACTTGTTAGAAATGTCTTATTTTGTTATAAAAGTTGGTTTCTGCTGTTTGTAGTCTGTGCATGTTTATAATCATTCTGGATCTTTCCTTGTTAGTGATATCGCATAAGCTATACGTACACTTTAATTGTATAAATTACTGCCACGAACTTATGCAAATATTGCTGTTGACAGCTTGGTAATATAATGACACAAGTTGCCACATCATGGTGACAAAATAGGGAGGCAATATACTCTAGATAACCTCAGTAATCTAACCTTGTACAACAGGACGGGGGCAACTATCCACAACCGTCTGCTACACAGCAAGACATGACAAGTACTTGCAGACTACGTCACTGCAAAACGTATGTGTCTCTCGCACCAAGCTACCAAAGACTGACTTTTCGCACACGTTCAGCATTTAGCATTTCTTCTCTGTCCAATTTGTATCGCGTACAAAACATCACTTACCCTCAACTATCCATTCAGTCAGGGAGCCGCGCTGGTGTAATGGTTACCACCTTGTACTGGCAATCAGGTGTTCAAGGTTCAGGCCCGGGCGTGAGCATTTGAAGATGTCATCAACCGGGATTTTGACAGAATAACCGGAACAGTTCCTGAGATAAACCCTCTGTGGATAGGAAGGAGCGAAGCTTCTGACTGGGTTGGAAGGAAAGTCCACAGGCTCCGCAGCCTCGCAATGACATGTCATTGGATAGCCAAAGTTTAAGAAAAAAAAAAAGCTCAATTCAGTCACGACTTTCATCATACAACATTTAACCTATAAAACCTATTCAGTCATGTCTTTTCCTAAACATTACAGATACACGACAGCTTAGCACTAACTCCACAACTACAAATAAACCAAACTAGATTTAACACTGCTCACAATTGTACAAATAATCGAAACATTATAGCGAAGCATGCCTAGCACCTTGTGCATAATCTGTTACTGACACCATTACCTGCAAACTGTTCGGGACAATAACACTAAAATGTATTTAATTCAACTTTATAATATATAGCATAACACTTTGCTGAAGACCATAATAGAAGGAAGATTTGAAGGCAAACGTGCAAGAGGAAGACAGCGCTACAAGAGGGAAGATAACATCAAGAGATGGACAGAAAAGAGTATATCAGAGTGCACCATCAAGACGAGAGACAGATGACGTTGGGGATCCATTGCAGTCGACCTTCGTTGTGGAGATGGCAGTTGATTATGATGATCACGTGTATATATTCCCACATTAATAATGTGTATTTACTCCTTCCTTGAATAGTATAATTCAATAGAAGAAAGACTTATAAATAGAAAAGCCTAAATCTGATTCTTTCTCTTACAGACGATTTGTAAAATACCCGAAAATATTTTCTTTATTCCTACAGAGAAGTCTTTGTTCATGTTGAAGTAAATGAGAAAATTCATCACCGAATGAATGTGAAACAAATACACGAGTGGGATATAGATATACATTGATATCTTGTAAGACAGCATGAACATAAGAGTGGCAACTATTGGGGGAGTTGTACAGATAAAATATGCTGCAGACATAACTAGGAAAAACTTGACACTTTTCATGGCAGCCTTGCGATTGTTTATGTAGGAGATTATGTCATTTGGTGTTTCAGATTGCATCCGTCGAGCATTCTTCGACTTTTTGTTTTTGAATGCTATACGAGCAATTCTGAAGTAGCAGAAACACAAAGTCACATAGCCTACTGCAGCAAGTGTAGCACCAACAGTGTAGTACTCCACAGGTGGTTGAATTAAAATACATTTCTTGTGGTATTCGTTGCCTCTGTAAAAAATTATTGGAACAGTAAGATCAATTAGAGCCAAAATCCAGACAAACAGTAGTAGCTTTAAAATGCGTGTTTTCGTCATCTTTATCATGTGGTAAAATGGATGAGCTATGTGGATGTATCGATCAACTCCTATAATAGTCATATGGACACATGATGAAAGCACCGAAGAGAATGATACTCCAAGCATAATGGTATCAAAGAGTTCAATATTCTGCACATAATGGCTCAACTGTGAAAAATTAAGCAGTCCATGAACGATAAAAGCCAGAGCCGTGATTATATCAGTTACGGCGACAGAAACAATACAAACATTGGCGTTGTTGTGGAGTGTTGGGGTCCGCCAGATGGTAATAATTATCACTGCATTTAATCCAGCTAACAATAAGCTGAACAATATTCCAAAAATTGATATCTGCAAACCGCTGGAAAGCGTCAAATCACAACCTAATGTCTCGTTGTCCATGTTATCTGTCTATATCCCCAAGCTGCTTCCCTTTTGACGTGACAACATTTGACATTGTAAGTCTTCTTCAAACTTGTGTGAGTAGTGCAGACATGATGGAGCGTTTGAGCTGTTGTTGCAACCTAAAAGAAAAAAAAAGTGTTACGCATTACAATTTATAGCATAGTAATTTGTGTGTTCCATTAGATACCTTACTCTGCTCTTCTGTTAGGGAAAACATCAGCAGTAAGAAAGGGAAATAGTCACCTCATCTCATAAAAAGTAGACCTGACTTGTTGTAGACGACGTATCAAACGCTTCATTTTACTTGGACAGTATTTGCATTAAGATTTTCTTTACCTATATTTTTATACTGTGTGCTAAAATTGAGTAATGAGGATGACCTAAAAGAGACCAATGCGCAAACCAAGCTTATTCCTCATGTTAGAAGGAAGCCATTGACTTTCTGTGGGCATGTTATGAGAAGAAGGAAGCTGGAGTATATCGAGACAACAGGAAAGATAGAAGAAAAATGGGATACAGAGAGAAGATAATGGACGGTTAGACATCATGGCATGTGTGATAAACGAACACCAAAGCCTTATCGCTCTATCTTTTCCAACATCTTTCTTATTTTATTTTCTCCCACATTGCGCTCTTTCATCCCACATTTTGCTATTTCATCGCTGTTCAGGTAATCTTTTAATCACGACTGGACTTTAAACTGTTATTCATTTTTACTCGCCACTCGAATCAAAAGTGTAACTTTACACGCCTTTGATCAACTCTTACAATTAGCGTAATTGTGCAGACCCCACATTGCCTCGTGATGAATCGGGTGAAACCCAAGCTTGGACTTAAGAAAGCATTCTTTGATAACTAGGCACCAGCATGGGATATTATTATTATTTTGAGAGACGCCAGAGGGACATCATTTCATCTCTGAGCTGCTGTTAAAACAAAACACGGTTATCATACAATAGACCCCGGCAACAATGGCCTCGGGATGGGCACAAGATTGTTGCCAGATAGGAAAACGGAGCACGAGATAATAAACTGAGAGAACAAAAGGCGTCCCCAGCAGCATAGAACAAAGCTGACACGCGGGGCGATAGACAGACAGAGAGCGCTATGACAGTTAGAAGGTGGAAGACATGTTTGTATTACCCAGCTAATTATCTAAACACACGTTTGTCAGGCTGCCATCACCGGTGTCAATACCTTCTCGGGGTATGGCGGTTTGCGTACCCTGATTACCCCCAGAGCTATGCTAGTGGGAGTTTTACTCCTGGAAGATTCTACCAAGCTGGACAGGTTATTGCGGGCAGGGGTCAGACGAAAGCAGACACCCTGGTCCTCCAGGTTGGGGGTTTTAGCATAGGGCTGACACCCCTGTCTACGTAAACAAAAAATTGAAGTTACGGAAACAACAACGAATAAAGAAACTTTGCTGCGGGACGGACATCCGGAGTCTGAGGCTCGTATGACTGTCAGTGGTGAAAGCCGAAAGGAAGTCACTGACATGAAAACGGATGTCCTGACCGCAAAACATGATACAAGAATAGGATTTTGGAATGTCAGTACAATGCATGAGACGGGTAAACTAAAACAGGTCACGGCAGAAATGAGAAACTATAGGTTACACATTCTAGGGATAAGCGAGAGCAGATGGACAGGGGCAGGAAAAGTTAAAACAGCAACACGAGAAACAGCACTTTACTCTGGAAGAGAGGATGGACAGCACAATGAAGGTGTAGCCATTATTCTACAGAAAGGAATAGAAAGGACATTACTGGAATAATACCCATCAACAACAGACTGATAACACTGACAAACAACATTTTTCTTTCTTATATAAGAATAAGTGTTCTTAGGTCAGTTTCTTGCGCTGATTTCAAATTTGAAATCCGTTTATCTCTATCACGTCGGGTTCTTAAGATATTTGTGAATAAATATATTTTTGGGAAACCGTTATGTGCTCCGTTTCATTTTTACTATATAACTTTTTAAAAATTAATAAAATGCAAAATAATTCTACTTTTTATACTGCTAAAAGATGCATGACATATGTTACGTTATATTTCAAATATTTACTGTATTTTGAAATAATTATGAGTGAAATATGGCTTCTAGAAGTTGTAGAAATTCGGCTGATCTGTCCTGTTACGTGTGCGGATATTTTACCGATCGTGTTCACCAGAAAAACTTTACACCATTGCTAAAGAAAGCATATGAACTTTATTTCCATTCGAAAGTTGATGATGCAAATAAATCTTGGAAGCCAAATGCAGTTTGTTCGACTTGTGCAAATACATTGGCATGTTGGTTACGAAAATCGCCGAAGCATAAGTCGATGCCTTTTGGAGTGCCAGTAATATGGCGTGAACCGACAAATCACGCTACTGATTGTTACTTCTGCTTGACAAATATCTATGGTTTCACTTTTTAAAACTAGAAAGTCTGTGGTTTATCCAAATATTGAATCGGTTTCGAAACCAGTGCCTCATGATCCAATCACGTGTCCGATCCCAGTTCCACCAGAACAATATCCGTTGGACGTGAATGAACCATCAGAAAGTGATAGTTTACCTGCTTTAGAAACTAATTCTGACTCGGATTATATATCGGTGAATGATGGTGTTCACTTAATTAACCATTTAGAACTTTCAGATCTAATACGTGATCTCGCTCTCACCAAAGGACAAGCGGAATTACTAGGTTCGCGACTCAAAGCATGGAATCTTTTAGCGCCCAATACTCCGATATCTAAATTTCGTCATAGACACAGAGAACTTGTTCAATACTTTGAGATGGATGATGACATTTGCTATTGCAAAGATGTAAAAGGTCTAATGGTGCACCTCGGTCATGAGCACATAGTCAACGAATGGCGACTTTTCATCGACTCTTCCAAGACTAGTCTAAAAGTCGTGTTATTGCATAATGGAAATTTATTTTCATCAATTCCAGTCGCCTACTCTGTTCATTTGAAAGAAACTTATGACAGTATGGCTATACTTTTGGCAAAAATAAAGTACAATGACTACCAATGGCGGATTTGTGGAGACCTAAAGGTCATTGCAATTCTCACGGGCATGCAGACTGAGTATACTAAATTTTGTTGCTTCCTATGTGAATGGGACAGCCGCAACAGACAGGAACATTATGCAAGAAAGGTGTGGCCTATCAGGGATCGTATGCAGCTCGGGCATAAAAATGTAATACACGAGCCATTAGTTAACAAAGACAGCATCATTTTACCACCGTTACATATAAAGTTGGGGCTCATGAAGAATTTCGTAAAAGCGTTAGATAAAACGAGCAAAGCTTTCACTTATCTTCGAGAAAAGTTTCCGCAAATTAGCGATGCAAAGATAAAGGAAGGTATCTTTGTAGGACCTCAGATTAGGAAAGTTATTGCAGACAAACAATTCGAGAACTTGTTACATGGTAGTGAACTTCGCGCATGGATGGCATTCAAATCGATCGTCGATAACTTTCTGGGAAATCACAAATCTGTCGACTATGTGCATATTGTTAAGCAGTGCATAGATGCATACAGAATTATGGGCTGTAACATGTCCCTCAAAATCCATTTGCTCGATTCGCATTTTGACTTTTTCCCTGACAACCTTGGCGAAGTCAGCGATGAACATGGAGAATGATTCCATCAAGATATCGCCGTAATGTAGTCACGTTATCAAGGACGGTGGAGTGTGACCATGCTTGCCGATTATTGTTGGATGCTTCATCGCGATGTACCACATGCCATTCACCGACGAAAGTCGACTGCAAAGAAATTCAAGCCTACATAACTGTTATACTTCTTGTACAAATGATGTTGTAATACTGTATGCGTTGTTAAAAAACTTCAATTGCGTATTTCTAGAGATCCCGACCTGATAGAGAAAAACGGTTTGCAGATTTAAAAACAGCGCATTAAAATTGACCAGAAAAACATAGAAATGTTAGAGAAAGAAAAAAAATTTTTTTTTTGTTAGCCAGTGTAAGATAAGATTGAGAGGTAGATTCACCAATACTACATTAATACAATGCAACGCACCAACGAATGACAGCGATGAAGAGGTCAAGGATGAATTCTATCAACAACTGCAGTAAGAAATGGAAGACACACCTAGATATGATCTTATTATAGTAATGGGAGACCTCAATGCGAAAGTTGGTACACACAATACATATAATGAAAGAGTTATGGGGAAATGCGGCATCGGAACAGCAAACGAAAATGGGGATAAATTAATACGTTTCTGTAGTATTAACAACCTGGTCATTGGAGGAACACTTTTCCCACATAAAGAGATTCACAAATTAACATGGGAATCACCAAATGGTCGGGACAGAAACCAGATAGACCACATCATGATTAACGGTAGATGGAGACATGCATTACAAGATGTGAAGGTAAGAAGAGGTGCAGATGTGGGAAGTGATCACCATTTAGTAGTAGCAAAACTGAAAGTGAAACTAAGAAGGGCTGGACCAACTGTAACTACACAGAAAAGGTTTGACATCAGCAAATTGAAGGACCCCCTTACCAGAAAAGCTTTTGCGGCTGACATAATGAAACGATATCAATTTGCCAAAAGTCAGGAAAAGACATTGACTGATGATATAGACCAGAAATTCAACACCATTTCAACAATATATAAGGAAAGCAGCAAATCATGCTTGGAATTCCAGGAAAGGAAGAAGCAAGACTGGATAACACCAGAAACATTAAACACCATAACACTGAGAAAGGAAATGAAAAGAAAGAAAACAGAAGCGAAGTCCCCCAGGTTAAAGCAACTATATAGCGAACAGTACAGTCAGCTGGACAAGGAAGTTAAACGCCAAACCCGAGCCAACAAAAGGAATTTCCTAGACGATCTTGCAAGACAGGCAGAAGAGGCAGCACTGAGAAATAAACAAGCACAGTATACAAAATAACTAAATTCATCAGCGGAAAACGAGGTGCAAACAATATTACATTAGTAAGAGATAAGCAAGGAAATCTCATCACGACAGCAGAGGGACAGGAAACAAGATGGGCAGAGCACTTCAGAGAAATTCTGAACAAGGAACCACCAGAGACACAATTAAATGTTCCTGAGGCTGAAAACGATCTAGATGTAAATACAGACATTCCACGAAAAGAAGAAATCATCACAGCAATCAAAGGGTTAAAGAACGGAAAAGCTCCTGGCCATGATAACTTAAATGCAGAGCTATTTAAGACAGACCCTGAGCTAGCAGCAGAACTATTAGAACCACTATTTGCACAAGTCTGGAAATCGGGGACAACACCATCAGAGTGGAACAAAGGAATAATTGTCAAATTGCCCAAGAAGGGAGATCTTGCAGACTGCAATAATTGGAAAGGAATCACTCTTCTCTCAGTTTCCAGCAACTTACTAGGCAGGATAATTATACAGAGAATTTCAAAAGCATTAGACCACAAACTGAGGAAAGAACAAGCAGGATTTAGAAAGAACAGAAGATGTGTAGATCATATATTCACTCTTAGGAACATTATAGAGCAGTGCTCAGAATGGCAAAGACAGCTGTACATTAATTTCGTTGATTTTGAAAAGACTTTTGACAGCATACATAGGGACATTTTATGGAAAATACTGAGGGTTTATGGAATTCCAAGCTGCATAGTGTCAATCATAAAAAGCCTCTATGCCAACTTTACGTGTGGTGTTAGGCAGAACAACCTAACCTTTGAGGTGAAGACAGGAGTACGACAGGGAATCCCCTTATCAACCACTCTATTTTTAACAGTCATAGACTGGGTGATGCAACAGACAACAGAGGGCAGTCCAAGAGGAATAAGATGGACTACATTTTCTACATTAGAAGATCTGGAATATGCAGATGACATTGCACTACTAGCACATTCACATCAACACTTCCAGGAAAAAACGGACAGACTTAATAAGTTTAGCCAGCAGGTTGGCCTGAACATCAATTTAAGGAAGTCAGAGGTCATGACGCTCAATGTGAGCAACCCTGAGCCCATATCAGTAAGGAATCAGCAACTGGTACAGACAGACACCTTCACATACCTAGGATGCATAGCAACAACAGACGGCGGGGCAGGCAAAGACATCAACATCAGAATGACTAAGGCTAGAACAGCCTTTTTTAGCCTAAACAACATCTGGAAGTCCTCTCAATACAGCACAAGCACAAAATTAAGATTATATCAGAGCTGTGTGCTTTCTGTGCTTCTCTATGGGGCAGAATGCTGGAGAGTTACAGAGACGGAAATGTCGAAATTGTCCTCTTTTCACACAATATGCCTAAGAAAAATTCTCCGAATCTTTTTGCCGAATGCCATCACCAACCAAGATCTGCTTACTCGGAGCAAGCAAGAGGACATGCACACCATCATAGCTGGCAGACGCTGGAGCTGGGTTGACCATGTCCTCAGAAGGGACCCCGATGCCATCACAAGAACAGCTATGCTTTGGACCCCTGAAGGAAAACGAAAGAGAGGTCGACCAAAAATAACCTGGCGGAGGACTGTGGAGATGCAAAGAATGAACCAGAGTTGGGGCACTGTACGAAGGATGGCCACCGACCAAGCAAAGTGGAATCAATTTGTTGTTGCCCTACAAGACGCTACTAGGCGTGATGGCCACTGACTGCTTTGACGGTCAGCGGCTAAGGATCAAAGAAGAAGACGTTTGTCAGGCAAGCCCGGCAACGAAGGTTGGTCGCGAATTGCCCAACACACTTTTAGACTGACAGGGGACAAGAGAGATCTAAGGCCTTAGCAACCAGATGGCCTCAGCTGTTGGGTAGAGGCGGAGTTTCATGTCATAGGCAAGATTTGGGAACATACGGGTGTTTTAGGAATATAATGTACCCCACAGTTCGCTAGATATCAGTCCAATTTTCAACATTGTAGTGTAGAGAAAAATCCCTAACGCCTGGCCTTAATACACGTGTTTATTCCTGTGTTGATATTGAATTCATTTGTGATATTTATAGTGTTCTTACAGGAGTTAGCGAAGGGAAACAGGTTAGTGTATCTTTTGAAAACTATTAATAATTTTTCTTAGTTTTAATAACATCACTTTCGCCCTTAGCATCATAGCTACATGTGCGGAAGACAGTTTTCCAATTAATCCCTCCTATAAATGATTAATTAAATCAGAATATTTCCTCTAAGATGTTACGAGGTAATTGATACTCCTACTACACCTTCATCTGAATTGTTACAGCATCCTTACAGACTTACTTGTGCACACACTCTCAGGCACAAAATATTTAACACTTATCATCTCACGTCATACATCATTACTATAGAATTGAAATCATCCTTAGTAAGGAGTGGTATAAATGAAAGTCATCCAGTGATATTAAGTGTGAAAACTTACGAAGACTTTTGTGTGTCTTCAGTCCATCAGAATTCTGAGTCTTCACGCTACGTGTCTGACGTCTAACCAGAAAGAAGCTATCAATGCGGACATTTGGATAGCAAAATTCGCCATAGGACATTCTTCATTCCTCAATTAAAAATGAATATTTCTCGCCTACGATTAAGACGGTAGATGCAGCATTTTTCGTCACCTTGTATCACGTGCGCACAAGTTCAATACATATTCAAGTTCAAATCACTCGAAAACTTACTACATGAGTCAAGATAAAGCTCACAGGTTAATTCTCATAGTTATTTCACCTCTATCGAAAGCTTACCACATGAGTCAATATAATGCTCAGAGTTGATTACTTATTCAAATATCAAGATCAGCTCCTTCGGAAGCTTACCATCTGAAGTAAAGCTAAAGAGATCAAAAGTTGATTCACATATTTATACCAAGTGCAAAACACTCTTAATCGCTTTCTGTGAAGCAGACTCAATAGTCACAAGTTGAATTAGATATATAGATATCAAGTGCAGCTTACTCCAGAGTATATCTCATGAATCACGATTACATACTAAAGTTAATGAGTCTACATATCAAGAACATTTCGTGAAGATATCCAGTCTGGCCAGTACCCTTCGGAGATTAGACAACAGACATTTTTCATACGACAACTGTTAACTGTTGGTCAACGCTACAGAGAAATTGTAGAACAGTGAAGGACTGATATCGTCAACGCTCTCAGAACAACAAAAGTTTTCATCAGAACGTCCTCAACTTAGAGAGACCCCAACTCACCATAACTTATAACATCTTGAGACATTCTTTGCATACATGTGAATCATCCTACCTGGGTGGAAAGGGGGGGGGGATTCAGAGACATATGGACTGTGTAGATTACTCACCATTTTGGTTACATCCTCATCATTTCGCTTTACACAAGTCCATTCTTCTATTTAATTAACTATAATATTAATATCTCATCTGTGTGTTTTTATGTGAATCCTCTTTTACCATCATCACGTTCTAATCACTACTAACCCTATATATGTGGATATTTAATTAATAAACCCAATAATCGTTTGATCATTATCTAGTTCGTTAATGTATAACTTGTGCTGTTGGTGTTAAATATTTACATATAGGTAGATTTCTGCACTCAGATGAGGTTGGGGGCTTTTTCTGTTACGGGATCTAAGGGCAGAAGCTAAAGTTCTAACAGAGATATCAACTTTACAACATTTATTTAAAATATTCCTAACAAAATCGCTGCATGCATTTGCTATTTAAATATAAAAGTGGGGATTAAGTACTATTTATCATAATGGAATCTTATAAACATCAAAATCATGTATAATTTTTAGACAAACAGAAACTATGAAACAGATTATTTTCATTCTGCAAAGTAAATAATTTAACAGCTGAGCAAACTAAACAGTAGGCTAAAGTGTATTTATTTCCTAACAGAACGAAACGCTGCTAGACTCATCATCGTCAGTTTCGTCATCATCATCATCATCAGTATCAGCTGCCATCCTCACGTCGAAGGTCATTGGCAATGGATCTACAACGTCTTCTGTGTCTTGTCTTGATGGTGCACTCTGATAGACTCTTTCTTGTAATCTCTTGATGTTATCTTCCCACTTATAGTGCTGTCTTCCTCTTGTATGTTCGCATTCAACTATTTCTTCCATTATGGTCTTTAGCAAGTTATTATGTCCAAAGTATTTTACCTGCCGTCTTGTGATCTTCATCATTAATTCTCTTTTTATTCCAAGATTGTCTAAGACTTCTTTATTTCTTTCTTCGCTTTCCGTGATATGCATCCCATCCTTCTTTATATATCTACAATTCAAGGACCTACATTTCAAGGACTTCAGTTTTTTCTACCAACTGCCTATTTATTGTCCATGTTTCTACCCCATTGAGTAATGCGCACGGGATTATATAGCACGTTTCCAGCAGCAAGATCCGGTGGTAGACAATACAGTGGTCACGGAGACTCAGGCGTACTCAGAGGACCCGTTGAAGGAGCAACCGGAATCGTGGGGTCATCTACTACTGCACATACTCATGTTCCTACATTATAACACGTCGATTAGAGGGTCACCCAAATATCAGAAAGCGGATATTCGCTCGGTTCTAGTCGGTAACACTCATTGGAGTGCCAGTTGTTGAGCACTCAGGAAGTTTCTTTTTCACGAGATTATTTAGATGATTTTGTGAAGATCGAACGGTTAAATTTAGGAAAAACGTCGTAAGGATAAAAAATATGCCGTTAGTGGATAATCACCTTCTTGTTGCTCAAACAACCCAGACTCTACTAGTGTTTATGCAAGTGTCAGTCTAGTGCAACATTAGTGGCGTCATTTTGCTATCACTAATTTCGGAAGTTTTCAGCTAAAGTACAAACTCAACGTTGTTGCAGATATTCTGCCTTTATTATCAATTTTGTTTTTGAGACATGAGAATAATTTTGTGACTCAAGAGATATGCGTCTAGAAATATTTAGAGTCTGACTGTTGTTTAACTCATGACATTACATTCGTCACTTTACATCGAGTGATTCAGGCGGCTCCCTGCGTCTTGGTATTTGAATCTTGTCTTTAAAATGTTGGTAGCTGCTCAGTTAATTACATATTTTGTACTAGTGTTATTTATCTTTTTAGGATTTCACTGTTCATGGGTCATGTAAATTTTATGCTGACAGTTTGTTGTTTAAACTGGTATTGTATTGTTAATATGATGACTTTGGCTGTTGCTAAATATACATTGTTATGTAAATATATGGTTTCAGTGTTGAACAAAATTTTCTTATTTTTAAGTCAGTAATATAATTATAATCATTTGATCTGTATGTTGAGTTATTTATACGACGATGACATTCTAAAAAGATTCATTGGATTATGGGATACATAAAGTCTGACGCATGTTTTGCCTAGAGAGTATGCACTTGTGTGCATGCTAAATGTGGTTTTCCTCTTTGTTGTTTGAGTATATAGAATATATTGTAGAATATAGAATTATAGAATATAGAATATAGAATGTAGAATATAGAATTACAAACGTTAATGCATCACGCTGATAAACACGAATGGATACGGGTATGATCATCACAGGACATCACTGGCCGAAGAACACAAGACGTCTTCTTCAACATTTATTTACTTCAGGAAAACATCTTCATGGTCAATGCATATACAAGGCATACATAGTAGTTAATCTTCCATCTGTCTTGTCTCAATCATTCAGTCCTGGCCGCTGTACTTAGAGGTGCACGCATATCATGAACACCCAAGTAATGTGGACCAGACGACGTGAATATTATAATCACTTGATTTATATTATTCAATAAGAGGTGAAACTTCTATATAAATTCAGGACCATCTTAGAGAACATGATGGCGGCCTTCGAAGTTAGTTATGCCACTTAAACAGATTCCGCAATTCTTGGAGCTTGAAACAACACGTCTTAGTTACTAGGACGACTTGAAGTAACGAAAGGCCACGAATATTAGCCGTTAAAATAAATTAGTGCAAACGCGTTACGTCATAGACAACTGGTGACGTATTACATATGCAGCGTACAATATAAGTTAAAACCCGTGCAAAGACACGAGTTACCACAAAGAGACATATTCCTCAAAAGTAATGGCAATAAGCCTATGTGTGGCAACAATACAAAACATATCAATATTCGTTCTTAAACACTGCATTTATATACAGATCCTAGGTCCATATGACAGTTATGCGTTTTCTCGTACTTTTAACAAATGCCTTTGATCTCATTGGATGACTGAGGTCATATCTGACATACTGCTGTTAGAGGAATTTTTTTTTTCTTTCTTGCGGGTGGTTTGGATATAATAGCTATTTACGATGACTGTGGCGCACCTCACGGCTGTTTGTGCCATATACCAGAGCGCTCTTTTAGTTTCGGTGACCGGAATTCTGACACCGGGTATAAAATTTGTATGTGCACCGTAAACGATTACTGAGGGTTTGACGGGGAAAATCAGCTGATGTGTGTGTAAAATCAATAAAATATAAATCATTACACACTCGTTCTGGATAAACACAGCGCTAAAATTCTTTTGTGTACTATAACTTTGTTCTGTTTTCTATTTTTGATTGCATTTTTATTTGTTTGAAATTAGTTTTGACGGAGTTACAGACTTTTGAAAACAGCGTCATCATTTGAGGAAATTCATAAAATAAGTAATCTTTTTATTAATTTAATATCTAAAAATCGGCCCATTCGTTTGAGTTTATAATTATAAAGACTTCTCGAAGGGAAGCTAAAGATTATTTCCACATACTTTTTTTTTTGGTTTCATATCTTGAGAATGTGTGGTAGTCAGTTTTGTGAGTTTGGCATTACAAGAACAAGCATATTGTCACCAGATTTTATAACATTTAAATCACTGTAAACGCATTCCTGATACTCGCAAATCTTAAATAAGGTTGTAAAAAAATAAATTTTTGTAAAGCACCATCTGTTTTTGCATTTTCATTCATTTATAATGATAATTAGCTGCGTATATAAGCGTCAGAAAACATGTAAAGCTATAGATAGATTACTTCCACATACTTTGATCTATCTTTCAAGTCTTGTTAATCTTGTATTTATAATATGAATGTCTTTTTTTTTATTATGTGTGAGATAAGGACTGTTCCCATTAGTGTTCTTTGGTAGACAATAATGTGCACACGACGGCTGCCAAAGAATTCTAAGTAACTGTTTGTATATCTTCTTTCATTCAAAGTTACAATGCAGGTAGTAAATTTAGAGAAACCAAATTCTAAATCTAATACCATCCTTTTATCAATGGCTAAAGTCAGAGATACATATGATAATTTAGAAATATTTATGAATGGCATAAAAGCTCAGATAGATCACTAAAAGATTTAGAGTGGGATGATAAAAAAGTTGTTGTTTTCTTATTCGGGGATTATGACTTTTTGATGAAAATGTTTGGTTTGTCTGGAGCTCAAGGAACATACCAATGTCTGTGGTGTCTCCAGCAAAACAAGGAAATAAAGACAC